>JARYHS010009186.1:248429893-248903394 GCA_031002005.1 Vandiemenella viatica
GCTCTGAACACGAGCTCATTACTAATGTTTTCCCAGATATACAACTAAATATTAACGACGAAAACTGGTTATGTGAGAGGACAATACTTGCTCCGAAAAATGACTCTGTTGCCAAAATAAATAAACAAATATTAGAGGTAATAGCAGGAGAAGTGACAACATACTCTTCCATCGATACTGTAATGTCAACTGACTATGCTGCCACCTATCCCGTCGAGTTTTTAAACTCTTTGGAATTATCTGGGGTGCCGTCCCACAAACTGGAGCTAAAGGTTGGCGCTCCAGTTCTCCTGATGCGTAATCTCGACCCCCCAAGATTGTGCAATGGCACCAGATTACGAATAACAGAACTAGGAAGAAACATCGTGAAGGCGACAATTCTTACCGGTGCATCTAAAGGGGAAGCCGTATTAATTCCGCGTATTCCAATCATTCCCAGTAATATTCCCTTTCAATTTAAAAGATTACAGTTCCCATTAAAAACTGCATTTTCAATGACAATTAATAAATCACAGGGTCAAACGTTAAAAGTGGTGGGAATATATTTGGATACTCCTTGCTTTTCCCATGGTCAATTATATGTTGCCTGCTCGCGGGTATCGACTGCAAAAAATTTACATGTTTTTTCAGAAAATAACAAGTCATACAATATTGTATATACCGATTTATTAAAGTGAAAATACTCCTAACATACAGAATATTTTTATTGTTTTAAAAATTCAATGTAGTTGTTGTGGGACATAAATAAATGTTTCTTCTTTTACTGCAATACTTCTTACTACTATTACTAATAAAATAGCTCTAATATAAAGTGTATGGTCGTATAGACCTGATGACAAGGCTTCTTTACGTCTGCACAGTCAGCCCCTTTCATAGCCCCTTAACCTAACCCAGTAATCCTACTGGACGAAATGATCTACAGTTCAACGTGGAATCAGAACCAAGTGTATTCTGGCGTACTTCACATTACACAACAACCTATGTCAAAGGATCTATGAAAATCCTCGCCGACACTGGGATTCAAGCTGGGGACTTTTCCATCTCCAGCTGGACGCCCTGACCACTGAGCAACCAAACCTCTCAAGAAAATCATATTACTTACAACACTCTTCAACGCGGACGAAGTCGCGGGTAACTGCTAGTAATATTTATAAATTCAGAAACATTAACCAATAATTTTTTCCGTAAAATAATAATGATTTATATTTTTAAATTAATGAATCAAATCTGATATTTAGCCTATTCTTAACGATAAACGAAACACCAATCACAGCGCATGACGTCATACGTTAGGAAACAAGCGATACCGCGCCGCGTTAACATGTATTTTTTAAAAGTGTTTTTACCGACGTTTATTTAAGTTTTTTGATAAGAGACGTGGTAACGGTTGTCCAAGTACAGGTAGTTGCCGATTCTTTAAACCATTGTTTTCATGAATCCAGAAGTTACTAAATCCGACAGCTGAAATCTTCGTAAAGTGACTATAATAATGTTTTGAAGTTTCTTTGTCACAAATTTGGATTGTAGTGCTGCTGAGTTTCGAAGTGTAAAGACATCTGTGTAATTACAGGCTTTTCGACCGGAAACGCTAAACGCATTATGACTATAAGGAGCTATCCATAATCCATGTAGCTCCATTTTGCCCTCTTGTGAAACCCCTTCCAAAACACCTAGCCTTGTTTCACTATTGATTGCAGATGATATTTTGTACCGTTTTCTCTTGTCAGATTATCGTAAATTACATACAGAGATAATTAAATGACAAGAGTATAACTCTTCTACGAGTTATTTATACGAGTTTTAGAAGAACTTAATTACTGTTAATTAATTAAATGACGGAAGTAAATATTTACATGGTGTTGAGATGTATCTCATTTCAACTGTGACAATAATATGAATGAAAAGCTACGTGGCCTGGCTCGGAATCCCCTTCCCCCTACGTAGCTTTCCAGCTAACCCCTCCTCCCCCCTCGACCGAGCCACGTGATTAATGGATTCCCCTAACTTCACGAAACGATTAAAATCACTTAATACTGTTGGAATAACAAATCTGAGGACAAGTTGCTTTACACATATATGACGTCACGCGCGACGAGATCACATGAAATATTGTTTGCGTGAGAACTTAAATAGTTTAACATTTACACATGGTTTTATGTACTTATAAACCTTTATTTAAATAAAGTACAGTTTTTCTTGGCTAAATATTTCTACAATGGTCAATTTAAAATACTTTCTGAAAATTTGTCCCGTCTCCTACTCTGTTACGTGGCTAGACAGTCTAACTTCTACGTATATACTACTGCGAGATGCAATTATGTTTTTGATGACCGCGAATCTGTTGTTCAGATTTTGCTCATATTTACAATAAATGCCTGATGACCAACAAAACATTCTGAATAGTGTCCTTAGCCTTCGATTGGCGAAACTATGGTTTCATGTTGATGCGAAGTTGAAAGCTTATAAATTACTAAACAATAATAATAATTAAGAAAATAGTAAACATTGTCTGTTGAACGCGATTTATACATCGTAATAGTTTTTTTGTTCCACTGGCGTTGCGTTAATTGTAACATAATAGATTTTAAGAGGGAGGTCCTACACCCTACTGACATCGTACGTGAGCGAAGTAACCGAAGTTGCTGGTAATATCCAAAATTTCTTTGATTGTTTATCTGTGAACCATCAGTACAAATCTCAAAATCCGCGTGGACGAAGTCGCTGATACAGTTGGTATAATATAATATTAGTAACATTAATCAGATAATAGAAGTGGCAGCCTGGGAGAAGCCAAGTCCAGAACTAGATGAATGTGTGTTGATGGATAATAGTGAGTGTACGAAAATTGTAATGTTAGTATAGCAATTCTTAGTCTTTAATTTTTAAATGAAAAATTCGGATACAAAGGTTACATACCTGGACTGGATGTCGTAATATGAGATGTGTCATCATCAGTCTGACGACTGATAACATCAGTCTTGCGCTTTTTGCACAAAAAGCGTCTTATGTCGTTCATAACTTGAACAAAGACTCACAAGTACATACGATCACTCACTCGTCTTGCGACTTTGTTGGTTGTAGCTAAACATCATGCCACACTTGCTCCATACTGATCCCCAACAACTATTTACCTATTGTTGGCGCTCACGCGATTGAAGTGAGTTCAAAGGATACCGCGTCAGTCCAACACTCTGCCGGCACCCAGCCGTGTGGTCCAATAGGTGGTGTTGTCCGGTGTCGGGCTGATAGATACGGAGAAAGTATAGAAGGAGTTCGAGAATTTCAGATCTTTTACGACCAGATGTTGTTTTCCTGTTACTGATTGTCTTAAGAAATTTCTTTTCTCTTCAGCCTCACTTCCAAGCTCATCGCATAATCGTACACTCTCGTATATTGCATTATTCTAAAACATTCGTAAAATTTCGTTTCAACAGATGCTCTGAACGTTTATGCACTGGAATATCAAAAATATAGTACATTGTACAAAAAAAAAAAGAGTACGTTTACTTTATGATTTTTGTAATATCTAGATTTGGTCTGGTGACTCAAAGGGTTACGGCGTAGAATGAGATATAGAAGATCCCCGGTTGAAATCCCGGTCTAGGGTGCAATTTTTACTGGACTTAAAATGATCTTCACCTCTGGCAAAGCATTGATTTATTAATCCGAAGTTGCTAGGACTCTCCGTCATTGGAATTCCACGTCAAACTGTAGTTCTAATTTTTTCGGTAGAATTACCAGACTATTTTGGGTGACAATGATTGAGTTGACCAGAGCAGCGGGTAAGAAACTCTGTATCCAGGAACTCAATTATCAATACCACATAAAATTATTGTACAGCATCTTTACGGTCTGTATTTAAATTAACATACACGATCTCTTTCTTTATTAACAAATAATACCAAGGACTTAAAAACCTTTTGTTTGTAAATCGTCTGCGGACATGGGCGGATGAATTCCCTTCCGACCCCCATCGCGTGGCACGCGAACACCCAGGAAAGATGCAAATAAAAAAAACCACGTGGCTTGAAATTGACACGACGTTCAAGCCTAATTTTATATATCTGCTTATAATTATGAGGATAAGCTGTTCTAATTAATATTATTACTTAATTATTTAATAAATAGAAGATGTAATATATAATTATAATGTGTAAGAAGTATAAAAATATATTTTGAATTTGCCGGTGCACCCCAGGGTCGCATTTAAAGGGGCCCGCGCCACAAAAAAAATGGGGTTCGCACCACTTCCGGAAATTTTTGGGCCGATGGGGGGGGGGGCACCAATGCAACCCTGGTGCACCCCCCTAGAAGCAATCCTGCCCATGGTTATACCAGATCCTTCTGTCTGGTTTCAAGATGAACTTCTGGAAACTGTGAACCAAGAATTTAAGTTACGCTCTAGTCTACACTGGATGGAAGACGGATCGTGTTATAAAAACACAATGTTTTGACAAAGTGCTGTATTATTTTCATCAGATATATTTCTGCTGATTGAATAGACAACTCTGTTTTTAACAGACAGAGCAGATATCTGTATGGGCTTACACCCATGCAGTATCTGAAGTTCCGAGGCACTGTTGCCCTTTGGCTTCTTTCTGTTTCATTGGAATTAAAATGGCATGTTATAAAAGTCATGATACTAAGAGGTAATTTATTAGATAAGATTAGATTCATGAATTAATGTTGGATGGAATGAAAAGGTCAAAGATGAGCCGAGTCAACAGCTCAATCACTTTCTGCAGTTGGGCATCTCTCTTGTCGAGGACGTAGCCAGGATTTTTTTCAGGTGCATGGGTGGTGCAGGCAAGAGAAAACTGATAATATGGATGCTACAAAAACGTTCATTATTGGAATACATATATATTCTACTAATTAACCGACTTCAAAAAAAGGAGGTTCTCAATTCGTCTGTATGTTTTTGTATGTATGTTCAGCGATATCTTCGCCAATTTTGAACCGATTTCAATGAAATTTTTTTAGTGGCTAGGGTATACCTCCAAAGTGGTCCCATATGAATTTCATTGAGAAACCACCCCTTCTACCACCACTCACCCCTTAATTTTTATACAAATCCACATTTTTTATTCGATCTCGATGAAACTTTGGACATATATAGACAAAAATAAACAGAAAAATACTGTCAACTTTTGGTTTAAAAAAACTGAAACCCTCTCCCCCTATCCACCCCCTTAATTTTTGCAAATTTTCTTTATTCAAAGCTACAGTCGACACCATTTAACTGATCTCCATTAAAGTTGGCAATTACATGTAATTTTTCATGGAGAAGGTTTCTAATAAAAAAAAAATATAAAATAATTGTTTAAAAAAACATAAAAACCGCCTTCAAAAAAAGCACTATAAATTTTAAAATAACTTTATACCTTGCTTAGGATAAAGTAAATCTAAATGGACAATATTTTACATTACTGTCATTGATATTTTTACATTAATTAGTTATTATTGGAGTCGGTGCCAGCTGTCAAATCGCAAAGATCGAATTACTGAACTTCTTTTGGTGTTAGACGCGAAACGAACAAAAATTCCCAATATTTTACAACATGTCGTGAGGCAGATAGTGTTATTGCGGGGAAACAGATTAGGGAAACAAATTAAAAGTATTTTAATCTGTGGCTCGGCCTTATTGGTCATCCAGATATATCTCTCCTGCTACAGTGTCAGTAGGTAGGCTGCATCATGCAGTAAACGATTTACAGTTAGTATAATATCGGCGTATCATCTGTATGTTTTGTTGAAATATTTTTCTAGCATTAATTGTAGGTAAGCAGTAACATGATTTTTTATGTATTATTGTTATTTCTCATTGTTTTTATCTTTTTGTTTTTCTTGCTTTCGCTGGCACCGACTCCAAAAATAACTAATTAATGTAAAAATATCAATGACAGTAATGTAAAATATTGTCCATTTAGATTTACTTTATCCTAAGCAAGGTATAAAGTTATTTTAAAATTTTTAGTGCTTTTTTTTTTGAAGGCGGTTTTTATGTTGTTTTTTTAAACAATTATTTTATTATTTTTTTAATAGTAAATTTCGAGCTACTTCATCTGAAATTTTATTGTAAAAATTTTCTGTGTACATAGGCTACGCTGAGAGTTTAGATGGTTCTCTAGCATCGTTGACCTCATCCATGTTTTAACCATGGAGGAAGGAAAGGATTTAACACGGCGCAGTGTAGAGAAGGACTCTCTGTGTTGCTTGTTGAACAATGCTGAGCCAAGGAAATTAGGATTTCTTGTTTTGTAGCAGAAATAGATACTTCTGGCTAATTTAACTCTTTTGTAAGGTCTAGTTCTCCAAAATTTCCGTTGTCAAACCGTTTTCCTTCCATAGTTTATACCATAGTTCGACTTCATAAACAAAAAATTTTAAGTTGTGGTACTGGCAAAAGCTTTGTGGATTTTTTTTTTTAATCAATCAATGACATACTTAAACTTTAACTGGGATGTAGCTATGGATTGCAATCCAGCAATGCGGGTTATCGCATCATTTGACAGTCTGGCGGATCCAACATCTAATTAAGCGGATCCGCAATCCGTAGAATAGGGTGAAAACATGTTTGTCTTCGTCACCTTGCCTCCCTGTCCTCACTTTCCGGTCGGCAGTCCGACTCGTTCTCTACCGGTTGTATCTCCCCGTTTACCTGTAACCGTCAAGTTAACATTTGACTCACGGCAACAAATGTGTGTTTATATCGTCCTTCTTAATAATAAGTAAATAGATTCACTTTTACGTTTTTATAAGAACTCCAGTTTGTATTACTACAGTTGAGTATTACTGTAATTTGAGTTATGTCGTCCTATTGCAAAACTAGCTCTCAGATCGTACACACAAAAAAGGCACAAATAGAGTTGTTTCTGAGGAGGAAGCAGAAAAAGAAGGGTAGAACTATTGACCGCTAATTCAAAATCTTTTGAATACATGATGTGTTAAAATGTTTTTTTTCATAAACTGTAATTCGTATTTGAGATATTTCTTTTCAAAAAGTGGATTTTAATTCCCTAATTCTATAAGTTCTTGTTATATAACTATTATATACCCTAAACTATTCATCAGGTGGCCCATTACATACAATGAATATACCAAATAACTTTTATAATCACTTTCAATAGTAAAGCATTTTTTATTTCAGAACATAACCTTGTTATATCTCAATTTTCTTGCTAAACAATTTAGAAGGGAGCAAATCTCATATAGTTGTATAGTAAAGAAAATATGTTTGCTAGAAATAATGCTTCTTCAGTGTTGTGACTTGATGGATAGCCTGCCTCTTCTTATGTGATTTCTAAGTTCGATATTGCCTTAAATGTTTTCAATAGTGTAATCTGATACAAGTGTTTAACTTCAGCAAACTTTCAGAGTATATTTCAAATTCGTAACTACTGCGACTTTCTATCATTTATGTATGACCTGTTAGCTATTACAGGATACAGGGTAAACTAATAGCTTGGCGGCCGGTTTCAAGAACTATAGCATCTTAGAGAAAAGGTATAAGTTATACAGGCAACACAATCAAGTTAACAAGTAATGTTTGAACCCCAAGCAAGCATATTTTCGTGACATCTATGATAACAAAGTTTTAAAATACCGTAAATGTTGACATAATTGCTCAGTTTGAATATTTCAAGAAAAAATGGCAAAGATTTTCGTTGAGTGTTTGATAAGTGGACGTGCCATAAAAAAAACCTATATTTGAACGTTTATGTTCACCGCAAAGAAACACATTTTAATATCAGCTTGCTTAGAATACGCGGTTCGTGCACCACGGAGCATTGCATCAGTTTGGTCAAAGAACGACTGACAAAATTGGCAGTATTGACGTTTCATACGCCTCCCATGGCCAAAAATAGAAAACTACTGAAAGAAATGGAACGCACTGAAACAATTTTGACTTGGACATAGACCACGAAGAACTGTAACGCATTGGCAACCGACTCTAGTAATCCTGAGTATTCAATCCAACGCATATAATGAATTCTGACTTACTGTTAGTAGCAGCGCACTGTAACTGGTAAGCACCTGTCCTCGCCGCATCATTCCATCATGCGAAAGTCCACTGACAATGCCTTCAAAATGCTCGTTAAAATAGCAAAAATCGCTTTTTTTTTTTTTTTTTTTTTTTTTTTTTTTTTTTTTTTTTTTTTTTGAGACCACGGTTCCCATATAAATCTGAAATATTTGACACGTACTTTCTCAGTAAAAAGGTTTCTCGTAAAAAGTTTATGATGTACTCTATGATGCTAATTGTGTTCCGTATTTCTGTAATTTGATTTGAATTGTTCTTAACCAGATAAGTAAGTAGCTTGCACAATACAAATACAAGGCTTTTTTTTATATTTCCCTTTAAAAATTTTTTGTTAACCCCACCAATATCACCCGCCAATGTAGAACACCCTTCATATCCTTGGCTAACACCTGTCAGATCCATGTCCTTCGTTTTCTAAACACCTATCAATTTTTGATGCTATAATTTGTCATTCGATGCCATCAGTTCTACGGATCCGAGAAATATTTTGTGGATTGTATTTTTATCTTCTTCATGAAAACTGATTTTTATGGAAAGCTGTTCTTACCAAACTACGTCATACGACTCCGCCAATATAATATAAGCATACTCTTTTTATTTATTTATTTATTTTTATTTTATTTTTTTTGCAGCCTGCATAATTTTACTTTTAGTGACCAAGCTGCACATGGCAATGATTTCGATTTGAATCTGTGAGGAGATAATATAAATAACATTTTTATTAACGTTTTCAATACACTGTTTCAAAACTAGAACTCTTGAATCAATTCTTAGTTTCAGCAGGTCTTCAAGAACACCTTGATGTTGCTCGTTCCTTCTTAAAGGCACGTCATTTTTATGGTGTACCACAAAAAACAATAGAAGATATTATAGATGACATGACTTGTCGAATGTCTTCTACTTCCGTCTGGTGAGTAGCACTCATTACAGCGACAGATATTTTTTCAGAGAAGTTCTTAGCGTTTTTAGCTTCTGATTGATGATAATGTGATTAAACATGTTTTTGCAGTATTCGTGGATATTGTTAAAGTGAAGAAAGTTCGAGTAACAAATTAATTAGAATATATCGTACTAGCAGAGACACATAAGTCTGTAAGCAACCATGATTAAATTTTCATTTCAAATTAGTGGCTTTAGCACCTACAGAAAAGTTGTAATTTTCAGGAAGGTACCCAGCACCGTTTTAGTATCTCTCTCCACCACCATTGTACTTAAGTCGTAAGACTGAAATTAATATGAACCTGTGCCTGTGGGCTGTAACATCGTATATAGCAGTATTGATACGACCACAGAATGAAACAATTTGACTATTGGACTGACCAAACTCTTATCTGGACGAATCCGGGCACCTAGGACAAATATACTGTAAATTTATGAGTAATAAATATTTTATCACAAATTAGCTCTTACACTATCGACTTTTCACAATAGCTTAATTGTAATAAAAAACAAATGAATGCAGCTAACTGTTGTTATTAAATAAAAGTCGTACTTTTTGTAGGAACTGTATGTAATACTATTAAATGCCGTCGTTAGCCTTACGGTAAATACAAATTAATTACATTTAAAAAAAACTTCCTTTTATCAATTGTTATAAAAAAAAAAAGATTACTAGCGCACGTTCTGGGGATATCACAGTATAAACGATCCGATGGGTTGCATGCGGGTCCAGACTGCCTGCAGTCTATCGGTATTTAGCCACGCGGCAAAGGCTCCCTACTTCCTGGTTCACGCGCAGTAAAGACGGAGTTGTCTTTGTTCGAGTTTGCTCACGCGACACAGCGACATTTTGTTACCATGGATAACGAAAACTGTCGCCTTTGAACACAATTGTAAGGTGCCAAATATTTTTTGTGTAATAGTAAATGTGCAGCCTAAGACTCCGATGCTATCACCTCCATCACCACCACAACCATCACCTGAAACTCCAATCAACGAAACTATAGGATCACCAAATGACATCATTAACTCAATACATTTTACCTAAGTAAGAAGTAAGTTCTCGTTAAGAATGGCAGCAGAAAATTGAATAGCAATAAAAAATTTACTATAAAATGAGTACTATTACCTTTTCTTTGCTCATTCTTTCAGAGCTTCGCAAAATGCGTCAAAAACATCTGGAACTCTTCAAGAAAATGATTGTTTTGACACTCGAAAAAGGTATTTCAGGCTAGTACACGAGTGTCCCATTGCTAGAAATCTTGAAGTCACAGCATCTCTCAGTAACTGAAATCACCTCCCGAATCTGAGTGTTCACTGGCACAATTAATGATATTAGGAACTCTACCGCTGTCATTCTCGTAAAATTTGTTTATTGTATCCTCGATGGCTTCATATCTCATATGTTCCATGAGTTTCTCACCATACCGTATTCTATTAAAATACAATCTCCATAGCCTCCAAATCACTTTTGGTTTAGGTTTCTAGTATACAGCGTGATCCATCACAGTGGAAGTTGCTGCTACTCGAGCACGGTGGCTTCACGAAAAAGACAGTGCCTGCATAGTATGCCGCGCAATCCTGGCGGGGTTGCATTGCCACCCACGGCTGCCGCGTTCGTCGACAGAAAAGGTTCGCGCGGCAAATAACCGGTTTGGCGCGCTCGAACATGGCTCGTGTGGCATACGCACATAGTCGATACCCGCAGCTTAAGAGTCGCCAGCAGCACCATGCGTGGCGCGTTATACCGCCTCGCCCTCGCTAAAGTCTGTTTCCCGCAGATAGCAGGTTTAAATGGCGCGAACCGAATTAATTTTTGAAAGTTGCTTTACATCTTTTATTCTTCGGTTTGGCAGAGCTCCGATCGAGCGCATATCCGCGTCCTCCCACCCCTTGGTCTTGGTTGCACATCTCAAACGCAGCAGTTCTTACAGCACCCACCACAACCATCTCGGCTGGCAGTTGCATGCATTGCAAGTAATTCTATAGTGTTACAGATCGCGAATTCACCATCTGATGACCCCGCTTTTATGATGGGACCCTAGCGAGTGAACTTGGTATAGCACAGCGCTCCCTCATTCTGGCCACACTCCTTTGGCTTTTGTCGGCTGTGTGTGGTGACCAGATTTTGCGGGCGGCATACCACTTAATTGGAGTTGCTGTCTTGCATGTCACCCTACATAGCAGGATATAAAGCTGGGTATTTAAACATGGAATAAAAATAAACGCCAAGAAGAGTCAGCTTATTAGATACACGGATAAAAAGGTAAAGATTTTCTCTGAGTATACTAGATGGAAGAGCTTGTTGAAGATATGTTTTTATTGTAAATTAAAGTGAGCAGGAAACATTGGCAGATGGTAGGAAGAGGTTAATCCCTAATTTGTTGGTGAGGGTGACGAGGGAAGGTGCAAGGGAATTGAGAGAATCGAGCTGCAAAACCTTGGTCAAATCACTACTTGAATATGGTGATGTTGAAACCACATTATGGGTATCAAATTTACGAGCTGCAGGGATACAAAAGAGAGCAAAAATATATTTTTGTGGAAATTACAACAGAAGGCAATCAGTAATTGATATGATGAAGGAGCTTGGTTGCGAATCATAGGAAGGCAGAAGGCGGGTACAGAGTGTTTGGATTGTCCAGAGCTTATAACCGCGATAATAAATAGATGGATATTAGAAGAAGGACTAGGGGTTTGAATCGTAAGCTGACACTTGAATTCAGCCAAAAAAGGTGTAATATTTTCGTTTGTAGTTAAGGGAGACAGGGAACGGAATAAATTACCAACGGAAATTATGGGCAGTTTACCAAAAAGACTGAAGTTGTTTATAGTTCAAATTCGTAAATGGCATGGATAGGGGTGTAGGGACATTGGCACCAGAGTGTGTGCCCCACCGCAGTTTAAATTACATAGCCCGTAGCATAATGACCACCACAGTTGCAATAGACTGCGTCTTGACGTCGTAGATTGTGTGCTGATCAGTGGCCGTCCCTGCATTGTATGCACCGCTCTTTCGAGGCTTCAGTCATGTTCTATGTGCTCATATTTCTGGTACATAACACATAGGCTGAATTTTAGTTCAAATGTTGGTGTTACAGCTGTTTTTTCTCAGGTGACCTGACGCCTTGGGTTGACGGCATGCTGTAATTCGTACTGGATTACTTAATCTTGAAATGTCTCAGTTGTTTATGCTTCGGAGTGGCAGGACAGAATATCATCCAGCATCTCTTTCTTTGGTTAGAAGAACATGGGCAACTCTCAGCACTGCTGCAGCTTTACGGACAGGCTTCCACAGTTGCTCTTAGGGCAAGTTATCAGAATGGTGGCAGTTACTTGATTATGTTTATGGCGACTCCAGAACGTCAGGCAGATCTGTTGGTGTTACTGGTAATGTTTTCAGCTTGGCAAGAGGCATCGTTATTTTCAAGTTAGGGACATTCTTGATACCGTCATGTGATGTCAGCCACTGCTTGTCGTTTTCTTCGTCGCCTCATGATAATAATAATAATTTTTTATTGCCAATATGCTTGTGATACAAGTTTCTAGCAAAGTCAATATAAAAGGTACATTCATATATATATATTTTTACAATTGATCAAGTTTGTACAAGACCTTATTACATAGATAAGATTTTATTCCAATTTTGAATTCATTCCCAGTCAATATCTTTAGATGAGCTGGAAGCTTATTATATAGCCTGGCTCCCATTTCATAGGCACTCTTACCTGCTGCCTTAGAGTTATGTCTTTTGATATGAAGGTCTGTCTTGGTACGAGTGTTATATTTATGAATTTCACTATTTGTGTGGTTAAAGCGGGGATTACATTGAATCAATAGTAAAACCCTACATACATATAGTGAAAATACCGTAAGAATATTTTCTTGTCTAAATATTTCTCTGCATGATTCTTTTCTATCTTGTACATTATTCTAATACATCTTTTCTGCAGCAGTAACAATCCATGCATATTGAAATGACAACAAGATCCACAGACTTCAATACCATACATCATATGTGGAAAGATTATTCCATAGTATGCAGTTTTTAGAATATTGCTGTCCAAGACTTTTGATAACTGGTTGATTAGAAAAATGTCTTTACTCACTTTTTTGCATGCAAAATCAACATGTGGCTTCCATGTTAGGAACTTGTCAACATATATTCCTAGGAACTTGTATTCATATGTTTCATAGATGCTTCCTTCACTAGTTATTAATCTTAATTTATTGTCTATATTATGATTTCTTAATTCAAACTTTATTAACCATGTTTTTTTTTTCTTATTACAAATTAATCCATTTACATCAAAGTATTCTGATAAGTCATTTGAGGTCTTAGTAGCAATTGTCTCTAATATGGAATCATTGCTATCCCAGCAAATTGCTGTAGTGTCATCTGCATATGTTATAATTCTACTTTTATTTGGTATATCCATATCATTTATGTACAAAACAAATAGTAAAAGACCAAGAACAGATCTCTGAGGGACACCACATCTAACTACACCCATTTTTGATTTTACCTTACTTACTGACTCGCCATTTTTAAAATAAATTTCTGTGTATTGAGGTCTATTTTGGATGTAGGATGACAGTAGTTTATTAGCTAGTCCTCTAATTCCATAATTTTCTAATTTGCGAAGTAGTAGGTGGTTATCAACACAATCAAATGCTTTTGAGAGATCTAGATCTAATTTTTCTAAAACCTCATGTATAAACTGAGTTACAGCAGAAGTAGTGGATAACCCCTTCTGAAAACCATACTGGAAGGGATTAATAATGCTATTTTGTAATATGATGTTATTAAATCTCACTAGGATAACTTTTTCAAATAGTTTGCTCAGAACAGAGGTCAGAGTAATAGGTCTGTAGTTACCAATGTCTTTCTTGTTGCCCTTCTTAAATACAGGCCTTACTATGCTGATTTTCAGACAATTTGGAAATTCCCCATTTGCTATGGACTCATTTATCAAAAATGTCAATGGCTTTAGAAGGGCTTCCTTACACTGTTTCAATATAAAGGTAGTTATGCCATCCCACCCACTAGAGTTCTTATTTCTTAAATTTTTTATAATACTACTTAACTCTTCTTCCGTTGTCTCATACAAAAATATTGATTTATTGATGGAATAATTAATTATATTATCTGCAATTACTCTATTGCTACTCATGGGTTCTCCTACATTTAGGAAGAAATCATTAAACATGTTGCTAATGTTACTGGGATCTTTTTATATTTTTCCATTTGCATTTAATTCAATATTCTCCATCTCCTGCTTGTCCTTTCTTACATCATTTATTAGACCCCAGGTGGTTTTCCCAATGTTCCCCCCTTTCAAATTCTGTAGTTCACATCGAAACATTTTTTTTAATTAAATTTATACATATTTTTGTAGTATGTGAGACCTGATGACTGATATAAATGGTACATCTCTTTCATTTTTTCTTGTATTGCTATATTTGATGGTAGTTTAAGTTTGGTTTTATGGTTTATCTGTGTTTTCTTTGTTACAATTGGACAAAAATTGTTAAATGATTTATTAAAAATTGTGTAGAAAGCATCCCATTTATTATCTACACTATCAGCAATAAATATATCCATCCAAGACTCTTTTACCAGGTTTTGTTAAGTTCTTTGGTGTTTTCATCTGTTATTTTTCTGAATTCCCTTTTTTTCATATATTTCACTTTTAGTTGTAAAATTTAACGCATCAATGTATTGTGCCTGATGGTCAGACAAATAACTGTTTATTACGTTAGGCAGAATATGTTTATCATTCAAATTGGTAGCAATATGATCGATAATTTTTGAACTATTTGCAGTAATTCTTGTTGGGGAGAAAATGGTGTCTCTAATATTGTAGATATTAAGGAGGGTAAGTTTAATGTAAGCTATGTCAGCTTCGTTTACATTTATATTGAAATCTCCTGCCAAAACAATATCTGTGCTACATCTAATAGTGTTCTGTAGTAGTAGATCCATCTGCTCAATAAAATCAATTACTTTAGAACCAGGTGATCTATATATACCAATAACAGTTAGTTTACTGGAGATGTTTGATATAGTTATCCCTGCAACCTCAAATGACATTTCGCAGCAAAATTTATTAACACCTTTCAATTTATTTGCTTTCAATCCATTTTTTGCATATATTACACCACCTCCACCCTTGTGATCTGTCCTATTGAATAAGTCTATCAGTTTGTAATTTCTAATCTTTCAAAATTTGATATTTTCATTATTTAAACCATGCTCAGTTATTGTAGCAATATCTGTACTAATACTATTCATAAAGTTTTCAAGCAATTCCAGTTTATTAGATATATATTGTATATTTAGATGTAAAATTCTAAGACCATGTTTATTACTTACATTATCAGAACCTTGGTTTATTTGATTGACCTTTATGTTTTTACCATCAAAATTTGCTTCAAACTTTTTCAGATCAGATGAGTTTCCATCTTCTTTGGGTGGGTTGTGAGAATATCTCACTAAGGAGTGATCTTTTTTTTATAACATCTTAATCTTTCAAAAGTCGTCCACATAGATGCAAGGTAAAATATATAAACATGGGGATGTGAATAAGCTTATTTAACGTCCTAACTGTCACCATGGGGTGGATTCCTCCATCGTCTACTTCCAACCAATTACCAAGCATCATGGTTCTATATGAGATCCACATCGCTGCTCCGCACAGATCTGCTCACGTGTACTCTATTATCAATGCTGGACTTAAACGTGCTGCATTGTTCTTGTCTCAAATTGACAGCGCCGTTTTACAGGCATCACTCAGAGTCCCGACTATCTATTAATAGTGTTGCCCATTAAGTGGCATTTCTAAAGCTTCTTTTTTTGATAAATTCGAAAAGTAAGGAGTAGGAGTAACTTCATATTTACAAAGCCTATTTTATGGCTTCTGTCAATCACACGTTCTCCGATCACAGACGAAGGTTGCACCTGTGTTTTTCCTCACAGTGTGTTTCAGTGATACTGATGGTATACCGGACGTACAATTTTAATTCCGTGGCAGTCCAATATCCAGTTTATGAGACAAAAACCAAAGCCTTTGAGGGATCTCTCTTCTCCATTGTATGTTTTCTTGCTTTCACCTAAAGCCTTCTCTACTTTTGTTTGGAGTGGCCTTTCACGGACATGTTGAAGTTCCTCCTGCAGGCTTTCTGCATAACAAATGTTTTCTTTCCTAGCAACTATTGTAAATAACACAGCAATCCTCACGTCGGGATGGTGATAGCTTCAAGATTCCAATAAGCGGTCAGCATGTGCTGACTTACTCTACATAGATGTACTAAAGTTCCGCCTGGCCTTTGCCTTAAGCTTTATAAGGATATCAGTGAAGGAAGATAGACATTTTCTTTTAATTCCCTGGTGAAACGCACGTTGTGGAGCATTTCATTATGATGCATCAGGAATTTATTCAATGTTCTTGTATCATGGGACCATATACCAGACGTAACATCCACAAAACGGTAGAAACACTTATGTTCCAGGGCCGTGCCTTACAGTGCTCTTTTCTCGAAGTCCACCACTAACAAATTAATCACTAATAGTAGCAGAGATGACCCCATCACCACACTGTCAGTCTGTTGATAGAATCACCCTCTGTATGTAGAACACATAGAGATAAGAATATATTCAAAGAATGCTACAAAATTGTCTTTGAAACAGTGATGCAAAAGCTTCACAGACTGTTTCAGAGGAACCCATTTCAACAATAACTCAATACTGAAGTTACCTACGATACGATACCGGAGCATACATACATCGTTCCCGTGAAGTGAAGAACTTGTCTCAGTTTGTTAAGATGCTTTAGGGCTTGCAGTCATCAGACAATGACATTGTGGTTGGTTTTGTTATCGTATCATTGTTTACTGGGGTTCATCTGAAGGTCTCTGTAGCTTTTGCAACAGTTTTTTAAACCAATATAGTAACTCTGTTTGAACATGATCTTAACTTTATGTATTGAATACAAGGGAGAAATCTATAAATAGACTGATGGTATGGCGATAGGTCACCTCTGTTCCCCGTAGTGTCAAATTTGTACATGGAAGACACACAGGAGAGAGCATAGGAATGCACAGCCCTAAATTCCAAGAGTTTCCACTGTTATATGGATGATATATATGATGTACGGTACCATAGTAGCAGTGCGCCGAATGAATTCTTTGAACATCTCAAACATCTGTTTCATCATGGAATTAAAGGAAAATAATGTCATCCTTTCCTCAATATCCTTATTGGCAGAACGGGATGAAAAATAAGCAAATTGTTTGAACTGCAAGCCAACGTGAACTGTCCGATAATCCTGCTCAGAGGAATAACATGTGAACAAGGAGTGAAATATTCAACGTAAGAGCAACAATTTTACTGTGTTCATACATCAATTGCAGACTACCTATGTGAATATCAGAGGTGAGAATAGAATGATCATCACTGGTCGGGATTTAAATTCACCAGGTGTAAACTGGGAAGGAAATAAGATAAAAAACACAAGGAAACAAAGATTTGCAAAAACCTTAGTAAGGGAAGGAGGATTTACAAAAGTGGTGGAGCAAAAGCTAAAGGACAATTTTTTTTATTTTTTTTGATACATTGCTGATTAAAACCTTGCGGGGTGTCAAGTAACTGAAGGAATAAGTGATCATGGCACAGTTCTGATGGATATTAGAGGATTCAGTAAACCAGCAGCCAAAATTGAAGAGGGAAATATATACAATTATAAAAAGGCGCAGGTTTCGAATTTGAAGAGAGATTTCAGAGAACAATTCAGCAAATGGAAGGAAGGCTCAAGTACAGTAGAGTCAAGGTGGGAAGAGTTCAAGGAGATAATAAGAAAGGGGGAAGAAAAATTTATTCCAAGGAAGAAAATAAATAGAAGTAAAGAACCTATGTACTATAATAGGGAAGTGAGGAGGTTTAAGAGGTTGGTAAGAAAAGAACATAACAGAGTTAAGAGACAGCAGGGTAGTAGGGAATATTTAAAACAACTAAACAAGGACTTAATAACAGCAAAGAAAATGGCTAAAGATGGGTTTATGAAGAGTATTGTCAGTGCAGGAGGACCATTGACTGATGCATCTAGAAATTTCTATGGCTATATCAGGAAACTGAGAGGAAAGGAATGTGTAGAGACACTTATAGATAAGGATGGAGAAGAAGTTACTGACAATTTGAAAAAGCCAGAGATTTTAAGTAACTGGTTCAGTGGAAGCATTAGGGACAATGAATCAGAAACAGGAGAGTCTAATTCGGAGAACGAGCTTAACAACACAATTAGAAATGACGATAGTAAAAAATTTGATATCCATCCTGAGGAAATCATGAAGGAAATAAGAAAGCTGAAAATAAATAAGGGGGCTGGTGAAGATAATATTACTACAGATATCTTAAAGATAGCCGGATGTGACATTGTACCTTATCTTGAAATATTACTTAAATTGAGTCTATACACTTGCTGCTTACCACAGGACTGGAAAAGCACAATAGTAGTACCAGTACATAAAGGAGGGGTGAAAAATAGAGTTGAGAATTACAGGCCAATCAGTTTGACATCAGTGGTAGGTAAATTAATGGAAAGATTGATATGCAACCACATCAGAAACATATGTGAGGAACGTAAGTGGTTTTCAAGCAGGCAACATGGGTTCAGGCAAGGATATTCATGTGAATCTCAGTTGGTGGGATATATGCAAGATATTTCAGATGAAATGGACAAGGGAGACCAAATTAATAGTGTAGCACTAGATCTGTCTAAGGCGTTTGACAGAGTAAGCCATAAAATGGTAGTAAATAAGGTAAAAACCATTGGAGTTGAATAAGAAAGTCATTTGCTGGGTAGAAGAATTTTTAAAAGGTAGATAACAGAAAGTTAGAGTAGGAAATGTAGTATCATAAGAAGTTGAAGTAAAAATGGGTGTGCCACTGGGTAGCGTATTGGGACCATTGATATTCATTATTCTAATGAATAATTGTGTTGATTGTTTACTATCTGAAATTAGATTGTTTGCAGATGACATAATGCTGTATAAAAGAATCAAAACGATAGAGGATTATAAACAGTTGCAGGGTGGTGTGGACAGGATATCTAATTGGGTTGGTAAACATGGAATGAAGATAAATGCAAAGAAGAGTCAGCTTATTAGATACACAAATAAAAAACAAAAGGTTAATTATGAATATAAGGTGGGGAAAGAATTGCTTGCTGAAGACTTGAAAAGTAAATATCTTGGAATTACTTTTGATAACAAACTTAACTGGGCAGGACACATAGGACAGGTGGTAGGAAAAGGTTTCAAAGTTCTGCACTTGTTGGAGAGAGTGATGAGGGGATGTACGAGAGAAGTCAAGGAATTGGGATACAAAACTTTGATCAGACCATTGCTCGAATATGGTAGTGTAGTATGGGACCCCCATTGTACGTATCAAATACAGGAGTTGGAGAGGGTGCAAAAAAGGGCTGCTAGATTTGTTTCTGGAAATTATCGCAGAATGCAATCAGTGACGGATATGATAAAGGAGCTGGAATGGGATTCATTGCAAGACAGGAGGAGAATGAGGAGGGTCATGGGAGTGTACAGGGCATATACTGGCGATGAGGCATAGCAAGATATTGCAATAGGTATGAAAAGTAGTGTATGGAAGGGAAAAGATGACCATGACCACAAACTGGCACTCGATTTCAGGCACAAGGGTGTAGGAAGATTCTCTTTTTTAGGTAAGGGTGTCAGGGATTGGAATGAGTTACCAAGAGAAATGATGAATAATTTACCGAAAACTTTGAAAGAATTTAAAGATAAAATTTGTAGAGGGCAAATGTAGGTAGGTGCAGGATAGGGGGAAGATGGGTGTGTAGGGAAATTGCCACCGGAGCCTGTGCTCCATTGCAATTAAATTAAATTAAAAAAAAAAATTAAATTAAAATTAGATTAAAGTTTGGTCAGACCATTGCTCGATTATGGCAGTGTAGTATGGGACCCTCATTTTACGTATCAAATACAGGAGTTGGAGAGGGTGCAAAAAAGGGCTGCTAGGTTTATTTCTGGAAATTATCGCAGAATGCAATCAGTTACTGATATGATATAGGAGCTGAAATAGGATTCATTGCAAGACAGGAGGAGGATGAGGGTCTTGAGAGTGTACTGGGCGAATACGGCAATGAGGCATGGAAAGACATTGGAGTAGGTATGAAAAGTAGTGCATGGAAGGATGCAGATGACCATGACCACAAACAAGCTGGCACTCGATTTCAGGCATGAGGGTGTGAAAAAGATTCTGTTTTTTAGGTAAGGATGTCAGGGATTGGAATGAGTTACCAAGAGAAATGATGAATAATTTACCGAAAATGTTGAAAGAATTTAAAGATAAAATTTGTAGAAGGCAAATGTAGATGGCTGCAGGATAGGGGGAAGATGGGGGTGTAGGGAAATTGCTACCGGAAGCTGTGCTCCATTGCAATTACATTAAATTAAATGAAGGAGAATCAAAAGTTGCAACCATGGATTAAAATGAACAGTTGGTTGTGTACAATCAACAGTTAAAGGTACATGACACAGCTGACACTGTAGGCATACCAGAAAAAAGGTATTGTACAATTTATATCAAGAATTGGTTATCAGGCAGCATTATGTTAAATGGGTGCAGCATTTAAAAAATTAAAAAAAGTTTGACAAAATACAAATTAATTCCTCAATAATGTTTGGACCACTGTATGAACATTGTGGTCTGATCTGTTATTATGGATGAGACATGAATCAAACACTACAAATCAGAATCTAAATGGCAATCTAAAGATCTAAATAGAGAGCAGAAGCTGGTGGCTGAGCACTAGAACAGGTGAAGTTGGTTTCACCTACCACAGAGATCTAGACCAATGTATTCTGGGATGCAAAAAGGAATTCTTTTTTGTTTTATAACTTGAAAAGGGTAAAACAATAACTGGTGAATAGTATACGAGTCTTCTGGATTAAAATATCCTCGAGAAGATACATAAATTACTGTACAAAAAAAACACTTTTCTTCAGGACAATGCACCTGCCCAAAAAAGTGCTTTGGCAACTGAAAACTGAGCGATATGAAGTTTGAAACATGGGAACATCCACTCTATTCACCAGATATGCACCCTTTTGACTTTTGTCTAGTGTCAATGAATTTATGGCTGAAAATATGTTAAAGGCCCCTTTAGATGACCCGTTCCCGATCTCACTTTCCTCCCACCGACAGTGTGTTGCATCTAGATGGCCCGTCGGCCAGCCCGATCTGGTTGCTAGCGCTCTAGGATCCTACCACCATGCATATATCCATCTTGCTCCGAAATTCGTACGTTCCATTTAATAGTAACACAATTAACAAGTTACAAATTTTGTTAATGTTCTAATATTTAAATTAAATAATGGCCCCATATTTATCAAAACCACAATATCTTGGCGTAAACCTGACTGATTGACATTGAGCGAAAAGCCTAGGAAAAAGAAAAAGATGTGTGCCAAGTAATTACATTTACAAAAGGCATACGTTCAGTCACATTAGACTCTTAGATATGTTGGCTAGCAAAGATTTCCGGAATTTCTACCGTATGACACATGAACTTCCTCATTTCTCACGTCTTTGTTATGACAGAAAACATGTGAGGTTAGGGTTGCCATCCATAATTTATTAGTATAATAAAGTATCACACTTTATTTCGAATAAAGTATACAATACATGTAACTGAGCATTCTTCTGGTAGTTTCCCAACCTTCTGCAAGAAAAAGTGCCTATCCACCAGGGATCTTTTGTTTGCTCGCATCCTTTGACAAAAGTAGTTACCACTTCGGAGTCGAGGCAATAATAGCACACCATTCATATTCTTGTACTCCAATCGACTCGTGTCCGCTCACCGTGGATTGACAAATGGAGAATTTGAGGTTTCTTCTATTTCTAGCCATTTTGAGGGTGGAGTTTTCAACTGCATAATTTTTCTTTTACTTTGTTTAAAATGCCAGATTCTGTTTACGAGTGTGATAACTCCAAAGGAAGCTTAAGTTAAGGAACCAAAACAATTTCAAAAATATAAAGATTTGGGGGGAAAACATAAAACCTGAAAAGAAGGGTTCCTCAAATATTCTTTGCAAATTACATTATCTGGACTGTGAGTTTTACAATTGCGTCACTTGGTACTAGACAGTTAAGTCAGTCAATATCGATTTTCAGAATATTGTGAGCATGATCTTCTGTTGAATAAATTGTAATGTAATATTGAAATGTGCCACACTGGTCAGAGGTGTAGGGTTGCTAACCTTACTTTAACACAGATATAAAGTATCTTAAATTATTTTTGGTCGGTATGCGTTATCCTAACCATTAATATTTTATTTTTGGTAATCTATACGATTCAATTTAATAATTTCCAAACGACATGTTAGTGCTTATGATGAAATTAAATAAATGCAAGATGGTGAGAAGGGAGCAACAAAGCATCCTTAAATTTAAAAAAATGAGTGTTCATTTATTTATTATACTAGATTTAGAATGTGACTCCAGCTGTAACACTTTGAAATTAAACCAAAAATTAATAGTTCCCTTAGTCCGAAAATATATGTACTTAAGGCAATAAAAAAAATTAAAAATACCTTTATTCCTTTCATATACTTTTTATTTTCCTCTTCAAAAGACAAATATACTTTATTTTTTTCAAAATAAGTTGGCAACCCTATGTGAGGCGTCCCATAAAAATTTGTGGGTCTTGTATACCTCCAGCAACTCTATCAATACTTCTTTTTCTTGATTATAGGATGCATCCATTTCAAAATAATAGAAAACAGAGAATCAGGCAGTGTGAGCACAACCAGGTACAATACAATACAATACAATACATTCATTTTCCATTGATCCCAATATAAGAGACTGGCTCTGTGGGATGTGGAAAGTTGTCAAATTACAGATAAACAGTTGCATAACAAAATAATAAGTACACCACTAGATGTACAGTCATAGTATAAGGTACATTAAACACTTCCATTACAAAATAATACATACACTACAAGATGTACAGTCATAACATATATGGTACCGTAAATAATTATGTAACAAACTAAATACATACACCAGGAGATGTACAGTCATAGCATACATGGTAAATTAATTATGTGAACTAAATTTACACAAGATACTGGCAGTTATTTTTTAGATACCTTAGAAATAAATTCCTCGACAGAGTAGAAGGAGTTGTCAATTAAAAATTCTTTCAATTTTTTCCTGAATTTATTCTTATCATCTACTAGACATTTAATATGTGTTGGGAGCATATTGAAGATATGTATCCCTGAATATCGGACCCCTTTTTGAACAAATGACAATGACTTGTAAGTCTTGTGAAGATCATTTTTACTTCTAGTGCCATAATTGTGTATTTTACTATTTGTTTCAAACAAAGTATAATTTGTGACTACAAAGGACATTAATGTGTATATATACTCAGATGCTAATGTTAAAATCCCTAACTTCTTGAACAGCTCTCTACATGAAGTTCTATTGCTAACCCCACACATAATTCTTATTACACGCTTTTGGGCTCTGAACACTTTGTCTCTATGGGTAGAATTGCCCCAGAATATTATTCCATATGACAATAAGGAGTGAAAATAAGCAAAATAAACTAGCTGTCTCATACGGAGATCACCTAAAGCTGAAATTGTACGAATTGCAAATGCGGCTGCTCCCAATCGCTTTAATAAGTTAGAAACATGTACTTTCCAATTTAAATTATGATCAATATACAAACCTAGAAATTTCACACTATCTACCTCTTGAATGGACTGGCCTGCACATTTTATGTCTATGTCAGGTGTTAATCTGTGTGATGTACTGAATTGCATATACTGAGTTTTATCAAAGTTTAAAGACAAGCCATTAGCTGTAAACCATTTATTAATCAGTTCAAATACATAATTTGAAATATATTCTGTAGATAAATCTGGAGTGTTTTTAATTCCTATGTTTGTGTCATCTGCAAATTGGACAAATTTTGAGTTTTTAGATGAAACACAGGGTAGATCATTTATATATATTAAAAACAATAGTGGCCCCAATATAGAACCCTGAGGTACTCCACATCTGATTAATTTCCACTCAGAGAACAGTGGACCTCTTAAGGCAGCCTTAAAATTCTCCATTGACACTTTCTGTTTTCTATTTAGAAGGTAAGAACTAAGCCATTTATTAACAATGCCATCTATACCATAATACTTAAGTTTCTGTATCAGAATTTTATGATCTACACAGTCAAATGCTTTAGATAAGTCACAAAAAATTCCCACATTGATTAATTTATCATTTATTCCTTCTAAAATATTGTCAGTGAATGCAAATATAGCTTGTTCTGTTGTTCTTTTGAAAACCAAATTGTGATTTGGTTAGAATATTATTATTTTTTAGATGTTCATAAACTCTATTGTACATTGCTTTCTCAAAAACTTTGGAGAAGGCTGTTAGTAATGAAATTGGTCGGTAATTCGATACAACTGCCTTATCTCCCTTTTTATAGAGTGGTTTCACTACAGCATACTTAAGCCTTTCTGGAAAAGTACCCTCAAGTAAAGATATATTAAATAGATAACTTAGTATATTACTTAATTCTGTGGAGCACAATTTAATTAACCTGCTGGAAATCCCATCATAACCACTTGAGTATTTGCTCTTAAGGGATTTGATAATTTTTCTTATTTCTTCCGGAGTAGCTAATTTTATAGACATAGAGTTAAATTTTTCTTGGAAGCCTTTTTTGACAAAATCCATACTGTGTGTCACTGAGCTATTAGCAGACAACTTATGAGCAACAGATAAAAAATGTTTATTAAAATTATCAGCAATTGAGAAATTAGATTCTACTGAATTTTCTTTGACAAAAATATCATTACTTGTTTGATTACTCTTTCCTGTTTCCTTTTTTACAATGTCCCATATTGTTTTAATTTTATTTTCAGAATCATGAATTTTATGTTTGTAATACATACTTTTAGATTCTTTAATAACCTTTTTGAGTATTTTGCAGTACTGTTTGTAATGTGTTTTAACATTAGCATTCTCACTGTTCCTAGAGGCAATATACAACTTCCTTTTATTAACGCATGATGTTCTAATGCCAATAGTTATCCAAGGCTTTTGTTCTTTTTGAGAAGCACGACACTTTTTCAAGGGGAAGCAACTTTCAAAGAAATTTAATACAATGTTACTAAAAATGTTGTATTTTTCATCCATACCTTGAGCACTGTATACCTGTTCCCAGTTTGTGGTATTCAGGCACTTTCTAAAACAAGTAACTGACTCATCATTTATTACACGCTGAAGTTTAAAGACATTACTCTTAGTGCTAGTTCCTATTGAAGTGGTGATGGTTAATAACTGGGCATCGTGATCCGAAAGTCCATTGATGGATGGCTTGATGGTATAACTGAATTTTGAGGTATCTAGGAAAACATTGTCTATAGCTGAGTGACTATTATTCATTATTCTAGTTGGAAAATTAACTACCTGAGTTAAATTGAATGAACTGACTAATGATTCTAACATGACTTTACAGGGTAAGTTATTTAGAAAATCTACATTAAAATCACCACATACAACTATGTTGACTTCTTTTCTGCTTAAAAATGTTAATAAGAGTTCAAACTGATTCATAAAAACAGAAAAGTTTCCCGATGGTGCTCTATATACTGTTACTATTATGAAAATTTCATTATTAAAACATAGCTGTGTAGCACAGGCTTCAAAATGTTGGTCAACACAATATTTGCTAATACTTATATCCTCAAAACTATAACTATTTCTAACATAAGTGACAACTCCTCCTTTCTCCAAGTTCGTTCTACAATAATGAGAAGCTAAATTAAAATCAGTTACATTTGACATACCTATTCCTGCAGTTATATGGTGTTCAGACAAGCATAAAACATCAATTCTATTGATATCATTTAATTCATTTATGTGGACTAGCAATTCATCCACTTTATTTGCTAACCCTCTGATATTCTGATGTAATAAATTAATTCCTACACAATCTTTAATTTTGGTATCTGAAAACTCATTATTGTTTAAACTAATTTCCTTCAAAACTCTCTGCCTAATACATGATCCTAATCTAAAAAAGGAGCTGCCCTAACACCATTAACAACAGGTATCTTTTCATGTGAATTTGTGGCCCCAATTAATTGTTTTGCTATGAGATCAGAAAGAACCCCCTTCCCTCTACTATTGAGGTGTAGGCCATGCCTAGTATAATCCCACCTATCAATAGCATCTACAGGTACCAAGCCCATGTCAGAGCCAATATCAGACATGAGATACCGTTCCAGTTCCAGATTCACTCGCCTCACAGCAGAGTTCATCTGTGGCCGATCATAGCGTCTCAAGACTGACATCACACTGACCCGAGTGTGGCACGTTGCTTCTGCTATTTTCTCCAGGTCATCTCTGATACTATACCTATCATTCCTGCCCAAACTATTTCCCGCTCCTCCCACTATCACTACATGATCCTCATCTGTGAACTTCTTACACAAAGAACCTATATCTTCTACTACTTGACCAAGACTAGCACTTGGTTTGAAGAAACTCATGACCTGGAAACCTGATCCTAATTTTTCCTGTACCAATGGCCCAACACCTCGTCCATGGCTACTACCTAGCAGCAAGACTTTCTTTTTCCCTAATCCCTGCCTACCAGACTTAACTACACAGTTTTTCCTACAAGTCTGCTGCTTTTTACCTACACCTACAACTACAGAAGGCTCATCCCTGTCTAACTCTGGCAACAGGGCAAACCTATTTTTCACCTCAACAACAAAAGAATCAGAAGCCCTTCTTGTTCTAATTGCCCTTTTCCCTGTCACCAGTTCCCAACCATCTCTGTTTCCCTCCCTGCGCAGCCTATCCAACTCCTTTCTAGCCTCTATCAGTTCAGCCTGAAGGGCACTAATCCTTTCCTCCTGCTCCAATATCTTCCTACTTTTGAAACAATCTTTACAAAACCATGGGAGAGCCTCCTCAATTTCCCCAACTTCGACGCCACTACAAATCGCTCCCCAATGAAACCATTTCTCACACCCTTCGCAAAAAATTCCAACCCTCAAAAATCTACGGCAATGTCCACACTTTTCACTCATGATTACAAGAAACTAACAACAACAAAGTACACAATACGAGAAACAAAATTTGTTGAACTTAACCTTACAAAAAATCTGCTAAATTAATTCACAAGTAACCTTTATCTAAATATATTTTCGCTCTATAACAAAAATCTGAACTTAAGCCGAGTGTTCAAAAATGTAAACAAACACAGAAAGTAAACACGGAACAGACCAAAGCACTAAATCACAAATAAATCTATTTGCACGAATAAAAACACTCACTAACGCTCACAGTAGTAAAATGTATTACAATTTAGAGTTTCGAATTACTATTACAATAAAAAATAACTATTAACTATATTTATTTATAATTTAAATACACACGTTCGTGCGGTACGTGTTTCCGCGGTATTCCAAAGATATGGGTGAGGCTTTACGTGACCAGTATTCAGGGCAGTGTGGTGGTGGCCCTCCTTACCCCCACCTTTTCACTCTAAATTGGATGGAATTTCTACCCGATATCTCTGCCTTGTCTTGCCACAAAAATGTGACCAGGAGCTCACTTTAGACTAGTTGAAGGGGTGTGGCTACGATTTAGGGAGACCAGGTCGGGTCGTCTAAGGGGGCCTTAAGTCAAATTAAAAGGTAAAAGCAACAAGAAATTAGTATTTTTCAGATATTAAAGAATCACACTTCAGGGATGTAAGCCATTCAGTAAAGAAACATCAGACAGAGAGAACGGAATGAAAGGTGGAATAAGTAGAAAAATAAATTTTTTACTACAAAGAAAGTTCACTATTTCACTGCCAGGTCAAGCGCTTGCTAAGTTAATGGACTCTCATTTTCATTTATATGTACCCTTTATTTCTGACTCATCCACTTCTGGTTGTTTATTTTATTGACAGAAATTGTATCTCCAAGAATAATGGCTCAAAAAGAGCAATTAAGCTATCAATTATCTTTTTTCACTAAGCTAACAGTACACCATATAACTGAAGTTAACATCATTTCACTATTTAAAATTTAAACACCTTTATTTAGCCAA
Source organism: Vandiemenella viatica (assembly GCA_031002005.1). Classification (NCBI taxonomy): domain Eukaryota; kingdom Metazoa; phylum Arthropoda; class Insecta; order Orthoptera; family Morabidae; genus Vandiemenella; species Vandiemenella viatica. The sequence goes on from JARYHS010009186.1 coordinate 248,458,045, forward strand.
CTACATACTTCCATTAACAAAATTAATAAAACCTCGCTTAATCCATTAGGCACATAGTTTAGCAAAATTAGTTGATCTTCCATATTTTCCACTTCACAATATGCATAACTACTGGTGTCCTTCTGCACCATATTTGTCCATCTCACTTCAGACTTGAATCTCATGATATTCGCAATTCCAAACATCTTAAATTCTATGATTTTAAACATACTGCTCTCAGCAGCGGTAAATAGTTTATAGATTTAAAATACAGCCAACCAGTTGCATCAGTCAGGCTATTAGTCTTGACCGGTTACAACCTTCTTAAAATGGCCTTCTTCAGAAGTACATGCTAATATGCTAGCGGGTGGAGACGACCATGTGCTTGTACCAAGCACGCTTCGTCAACGAAGAATGCTTGGTACAAACACATGGTCATCAAGCCAGCTGCCAGCGTGCAGCTTCTCATTCCTACTGATGAAGAGCGATAGCTCGAAAATTATATTCTATGTGTGTTCGTGTTTTTTTTTCATGTACCAACGCTGCAGGAATCCTCTTCTATGGTAAGCGGTGATTTTTATCCTATCCTAATGTTCAATATACACTCCTGGAAATTGAAATAAGAACACATTGACGCCGGTGTGTAAGACCCACCGTACTTGCTCCGGACACTACGAGAGGGCTGTACAAGTAATGATCAAACGCACGGCACAGCGGACACACCAGGAACAGCAGTGTTGGCCGTTGAAGGGCGCTAGCTGCGCAGCGTTTGGGCACCACCGCAGTCAGTGTCAGCCAGTTTGCCATGGCATACGGAGCTCCATCTCAGTCTTTAACACTGGTAGCATGCCGCGACAGCGTGTACGTGAACCGTATGTGCAGTCGACGGACTTTGAGTGAGGGCGTATAGTGGGCATGTGGGAGGCCGGGTGGACGTACCGCTGAATTGCTCAACATGTGGGGCGCGAGGTCTCCACAGTACATCGATGTTGTCGCCAGTGGTCGGCGGAAGGTGCACGTGCCCGTCGACCTGGGTCCGGACAGCAGCGACGCACGGACACACGCCAAGACCATCACATCCTATGCAGTGCCGTAGGGGACCGCACCGCCACTTCCCGGCAAATTAGGGACACTGTTGCTCCTGGGGTATCAGAAAGGACCATTCGCAACCATCTCCATGAAGCTGGGCTACGGTCCCGCGCACCGTTAGGTCGTCTTCCGCTCACGCCCCAACATCGTGCAGCCCGCCTCCAGTGGTGTCGCGACAGGCGTGTATGGAGGGACGAATGGAGACGTGTCGTCTTCAGTGATGAGAGTCGCTTCTGCCTTGGTGCCAATGATGGTCGTATGCGTGTTTGGTGCCGTGCAGGTGAGCGCCACAATCAGTACTGCATACGACCGAGGCACACAGGGCCAACACCCGGCATCATGGTATGGGGAGCGATCTCCTACACTGGCCGTACACCTCTGGTGATCGTCGAGGGGACACTGAACAGTGCACGGTACATTCAAACCGTCATCGAACCCATCGTTCTACCATTCCTAGACCGGCAAGGGAACATGCTATTCCAACAGGACAATGCACGTCCACATGTATCCCGTGCCACCCAACGTGCTCTATAAGGTGTAAGTCAACTACCCTGGCCAGCAAGATCTCCGGATCTGTCCCCCATTGAGCATGTTTGGGACTAGATGAAACGTCGTCTCGCGCGGTCTGCACGTCCAGCACGAATGCTGGTCCAGCTGAGGCGCCAGGTGGAAATGGCTTGGCATGCCATTCCACAGGACTACATCCAGCACCTCTACGATCGTCTCCATGGGAGAATTGCAGCCTGCATTGCTGCGAAAGGAGGATATACACGGTACTAGTGCCGACATTGTGCATGCTCTGTTGCCTGTGTCTATGTGCCTATGGTTCTGTCTGGGTGATCATGTGTTGTATCTGACCCAAGGAATGTGTATATAAAGTTTCCCATTCCTGGGACAATGAATTCACGGTGTTCTTATTTCAATTTCCAGGAGTGTATCTGCTTTTAGCGCCTTTGTTTCCTAACAATCTATATCTCTCATTTCATTTTACAGTCGGTTACTTATATATGTACATTACATCTATTCATTTTTTTATTTATATATATATATATATATATATATATATATATATATATATATATTTTAATTCTTCTATCTCCCTTTATTTTCATCTATAACCAATCTAAATAGAATTATAACTTTTTGAATTATGCTACACAAAGATTATATTGATTTGTTTCACTTTTATCGCTGGTCAAGCCTATCCCCCCCTCCCGGCAATTCTACCACCACCACGCGTTTTCCGCCTGTGCTTCATTCATGTGGCGGGTTGGGATGTGACCACCTCTTTCCCCCAGCCATATGTCTTGCTTCCCACATGACTAAGACTAAAGTCGAAATATTGTGCAATTCGTTTGTTTTTGTGTTTTTACTTGTCTCGCCCTCCTGCCTTCATCTGTGGTAAGTGACGGGTAACTGTTTATTTTCCCTATCCTATTTATTTTTATATATATATATATATATATATATATATATACCCCTTATTTCTCGAGATATCTTCAAACAAAAATTAGTTATATTTATGATTCCTTACACTTTTGGTGATGTTTTTATTCTAGTCCAGGCCACATTTCAACCTAAGCACAAGTGGTAGTAAAAACATAAAACACCCACTCTGCTTGTCCAGCATGTAGTTCATTGTGGCTTTGGCGAAATTATTTTTTGGTCCATGCTGCAACCCAACCTAACCACCTCAACGTGGAGACAGCATATCTCAAGAACCTAGCAAGATATCGAAAACTTTCATTCTTTACTTTTGATTTGTCTTGTGGTATTACATAGGTATCCACCATCAAATTTAACTTTGAGGGGAATTTTTCTCCTGCAAAAACACCTAACTTTTGAAACAGTATATCTCGAGAACTAAGCATAATATCATTTTTTATTTGTTTTATAGAGTTACCTAACAATCCGTCATCAAATTGCGGCACCACAGTTATCGTAGAATCTCCTTGAGGTGTTTGTGCATATTCCCCGTGTTGCTTGGGAAATTAAATATAGTGAACTTCCCTCCCCACTTCTCTGTACCTTCCATCACTTCAGGTCTCTTGGATTGTCTCAGTTCTTTACTTTGCTCAATTAGCTATACTGGTGGGTCTTACAAAATGCTGTTATATTACATAACTCACAAACTTTTCACCTTGTCTACACCCCTTCAGTATCACAGACTTGTTCCTGATTACTATGTCAATGCTCGAAAGCAAAAGATATGTCTTCAGCTCCTTAAGATATTAGCTGGTGACAAGACCTGCATAGATACAGTGCTAAAAATTAGGAATAATAAGTAAAAGGGAAGAGATGACAATGATAGTAAATTATCACTTGAATTCAATCATAACGAGATGGAAAAGTTCACACTTAATAGGTAAGGTAGGTAGAGGCAGGAATAAATTAGCAAGAGAGGTGCTGAACAATTGATATCAAACAGTGAAAGAATATTAAGTAAAAATTCACATAGCGAAAAAGTAATAATGCAGGCATATTGACATATGGGCCTAACCTCTAGTAAAACTAAGAAAAAAATGTTCTCTCTTGCATCTTTATAAATTTTTCTTCTTTAGAATATGAAACATGCTGTGTCATCTACCACAATCTAAAACTTTTTTTTTTAGGTCTGAAAACATCATTAATACATTTTGTTGTTTCTCTTTTTATCTGTACTAACGTTAATCTTAGCACGATGGCAGCTTATTCTGTACTCTAGTTTTTCCTAAATTCAAATTGTTTTGATAATAATAATTGATACCCATTTTCTCCTTTCCTCTCTCAACCTACTTTTGCCCTCCACTAATTTTTACTTTAAATTTCCTCAGTGTTTCCGGTAAATTATTCATTATATCTCTTGGCAATTTAATCCAGTCCCTCACACCCTTTCCTATGAAAGAAAATTTTCTGACACCCTTATGACTGAAATCACTCTTCCACTTTCTTTTATACTCTCCTGCACATTATTCTAATTATTAATTGCCAAGCATTTGATATCATCATATATATGAGCCAATCTCCGGCTGCACCCACCTCCCATAATGTTCTCTTGTTGACGAAGGGTTTTTTCCCCGAAAATTTCTTTATTATTTGTGTTTGTGTCTTTTCTGTGTGTTCGCGCCCCACATCCATCATCTAAAGGTAAGTGGTGGCTCATTTCCCTATGCTAATTTGATTCCTTTCCGCTACTTAGCGTCTTTTTTTCATTGATATCATATATATATTATACAATAAGGATTGCAAGGGAACAAAGAAATTAGGCATTTGATATCATAGATATATTATACAATAAGGATTGCAAGGGAATGAAAGAAATTATGTAGCAAAATGACAAGAAAAATTATGACAAATGAATAAATGACTGCATACCATAGATGCCATCAACATGTGAAAACATATATGAAACATCTGAATTGTTGGGTGTAAACCCCTTCCTCAGCAGTAAAACATCATTCTTCTGCTGAAGAAGAGTTGTATGCCTGATAATTGCAACAATTTCTGTGTATTTGTGTCATTTTCCTGCTGTAACTGATGGTAAGGGGGTGGTTTATTCTCCTATCCTAACGATCCTGGCCTAATATTTACTTGTATACTGTACAATACTTTTCATATTTTTCAGCTTGTGCTTTCTTTGGGAGATATTACTTTTACTAAAAACGATCAGAACCTCTGCTGTTTATTACGGTTTTGATATCAGTCTGAATCCTCTTTCTGTTTTACTCCTTCTTCTTCTAGACATTTAAACATCTATTGTCATACCTTTTGTCAAATTCTGTCCTTAAATCAAGATACCCCAAATAATGAGAATTAAGTATTTTATTAATATACAATGCTGTGAAAGATTACGATCTTACAAATGAGAATTAATGTTTCTTGTATCTCCAGCTCACTGCTGTTCAAAATATTCACATTAAAATGTTTCCGTTTCCATTCCTTCAATCGGTTAGCTGTTTCCTTCAAGTTTCCCATCAGTACCTTTCTTGCCTACACAGCCTTTTTTTGTGTTTGGTTCTGCTCAAAGCTGCATCTACTTCCACTGCAGCCATTTACTACACAAATATCTAACATTTTTCTTGATGAAAAGAAGGAAAATAGAAGCCGCTTTTAGGCAATATAAATAATGAAGGAAAGGGAAATTAACCCACCACATACCAAAGTTGACGGCTGAGATTAGAGAAAACGCGACGGCGTACAAACAAATACACAATATTTCGGCAAAGGCCTTATTCTGGAGTAGATAAATGGGCCATTTGGTTCCGTACTTGTGCACACATAGAACATCACCCAATGACTAGCTAGGTACCAGGTGTGTAAATATGAAACCGGAATTTTTTGATCAAAAACACACGTTCATTGCATAAAAATGGTTCGACATACCTTATTCAAAATATTGTCCATTGCAAGATATACATTTTTCCCATCTTTCCGGTAATTTATGAATGCCACGCCAAAAAAAATTTTTCTCCTTTGATGCAAACCAGTCATCAAGCCATTTCCGCACATTTTCGTAAGAACTGAAGCGCTGCTCGGCGAGTGCGTGTCCCATCGACGCGAAGAGATAGTAATCCGACGGCGCAAGGTCAGGCGAGTAAGCCGCATGCGTCAGTATCTCCCAACTAAGCGACTCGATCATTTCCTTGACTGGTTTTGATGTGTGTGATGGTGCGTTGTCTTGAAGCAAGATCACTTTGTGTTGTCTTTTCTGGTATTCTGGCCGTTTTTTCCCGCAATGCTTGGTTCAAACTAAGTATTTGCTGTTGATAACGTTCACTATTAACAGTTTCGCCAGGTTTTAGAAGCTCGTAGTAGATCACACCACTTTGATCCCACCAAACACAGAGCATTGTCTTCTTTCCATAGCGATTTGGCCTTGAAACTGACGTTGACGGTTCACCTGGAGATACCCATGATTTTTTCCGCTTAGGGTTCTCGAAATATATCCACTTTTCATCACCAGTCACAATTCTATGGAGAAATGATTTTCTTTTATATCTGGCGAGCAGCATTTCACAAGTGGTTTTTCGGTTTTCTTGCTGTCTGTCAGTCAGTTCATGTGGAAGCCATTTTCCCATCTTCTGGATTTTTCCCATCGCTTTTAAACGTATGGAAACAGCTTCCCGTGTCACATTCAATTGATCTGCAAGTTGTTGTTGCGTTTGAGCATCATCCTCATCCAACAATGCTTGCAACTCACTGTCTTCAAACTTCTTCGGAGGTCTTCCACGATCTTCATTGCTGATGTCAAAATCTCCACTTCTGAATTTTTTAAACCACTCGAAACACTGTGTTTTCCCGAGAGCACGCTCGCCGTAAGCTTCGACAAGCATTCGATGCGATTCTGCAGCAGTTTTCTTTAAATGAAAACAGAAAATCAACGATGTCCGCAAATCGTAGTTTGTGGGCACAAAAGTCGACATCTTCAACAGTGTTAAAAACCGCACTATCGTATGAAACTTGTATTGTCGGGAGTGGAAAATCACGGCCGGCTGTCGACAAAAGAAACGGGTGGCAATGGCGCAATCGGGCGGTAACTGCTTTGATCGCTACAGCCATCTATCGGCAAATTCCGGTTTCATATTTACACACCTGGTAGTGGCGGGAATGGTGGGGGAACGGCTAAGGAGTAGACTATCGATATATCGGTAATATCTGAGATAATATATTGCAGGCAATGGTAAAATGAATATAAGGAGCAAGGTACCCAATACTGATGCGGAAAGTTATATATAGTAAAAAGTGATGGGTTAAGTGGTTGGATTTTATTGGTGGTTAAGGCCAGTTAGGTGTCTGGTATCCAGGATATTCTGGTACGCTAGTTCCCATCTCTAGAGTTCTGGTGCAGTGGTACTATCAGGAAAAACTCTAACTGCTCTCACAGTAAAACAGTCATTGGCATTGTTGGAATCATGGCTATTGGCATGTTCTGCAATTGGAAGGTAGAAGTTATGGGTGTGGACTGTATGTCTGTGGCCATTCATTCTAACTGAGAGTTGCTGTGTGGTGAGCCTTATGTAGGAACTAGTGCAGTGGTGGCAGGTTAGTTGGTATATGACGCGAGTTATCGGACACGTGGCATGTCCAATGATGGCGAAAGTTTCTCCTGTGGTAGGATTGGAATATGTAGTGGTGGGTGGAAGCATACTGCAGGTTTTACAGAGAGATACATTGCATGGAAAAGATCCAAATGGTGCTTTTGGAGAGTCTGATGGAGGGTATTTGTGGACTAGGATATTCTTAAGATTGGGTGGTCTGCTTAAACATGTATGGGGGGCACACTGGGTAGAATTTTGGGTAGGAGAGTACACATTTTTTGAAAGTTTTCTTGCACGCTTTTGTTCAATTCCAGTTTCCTAAAATATTGGTACTGCTGTCTTGCTGCATCACATTGATTATTTTTATGTCTTCTCCTCTGTGATCCATGAATTCCAAAATTTCTTCTGAAATTCGAGGTTTCTAGCCAGTTTCTTCCCTCAAGCTCAATGTTTCTTTAACAGCTATGACTATGTTTATACTTGGCGCATTCCAAGTCATGCCAGGTAGCTTTCCATTCATACAATTTGTTACAGTCAAATGAGGTACAGAACACACAACAGCAAGTTAATATTTATTTCCATTACTTAATTATCCCCGTATGTAATGATAGTCTGAGAAGAGAAAACAATACAAAATGTCTTCTCGAATCAATAGGGGAAAAAGCTATGTGTTACATATGGGGGGAGAAGGTGTAGAGGCAAAAGCCACATCAGGCTACATGGGGAGGTCCACAGAAGGCCAAAATGGAGCTACGTAGTTTATGGATGCTCCCTTACAATCAATCATATCAGTTTGAAAACATGGTACAGTAGAACTCCAGTTATCTGAATCAATTAGGACCGGAGCCCATTCAGATAATAAAAAATTCGGATAATTGTTTTTTCCGAAAAAGGGTTTAATTACTGCATGTATGCTGAAAATGGGAGCATTTTTTTTTTTTTTAAGAAAGGAGCTTGTAATTAATTAAATTAACAACAAATGCTTGACTAGCTGATGGTCCCGTGCCTACTTCAAATTCGACATTAAGGTCATCTTCTTTCTCGACACTTTCAATAAGTTCATCATCATTTGGAATTTCATACCCCAGGTCTGACAAATCACACACTACCTACTCTCCTATATCTTCAGCACTAACTTCTGAATATCCAGGAAATTTCAAAAGGATGTTTCTGAATTCCTTAAGTGACACATCATCGCCATCTTCTCCTGTCTCTTCCCTTTCCTTTCCATGAGCTTCTTTTTCCTTTTTCTCCTTTTCCTTCTTTCATTCAGTTGGTATGCCTTTCAACTTGTTCCACCCACATCTTTATGGGACTGCCTTAACCAGACTCCCACTACCATGTAAGGGCAATCATTCAAGTTTATTTTTCTGTGGTTAGCCAACACACCACCGTTGTTTCACCCTCCACCAAAAGTTGCCTTCTGTGAAGGTGTTTCATGCAGGGCCGGATTATGACAGCGCGAGGCCCATAGCAAATGTGAAGAAGAAGCCCTTGATTATTGCCGTCTGGGGAGACATTGTAGAGCTAAAAAAAAAAAAGTCGCCCATCTAGCCTAGGTGCGGGGTCCCCCTAGAAGGCGCGAGGCCCCCTATACTGGTTTCATGGTTTCGATAACAGACTGGTCCATTGGTTGCAACAAACTTGTGACTTTTGGTGGTAAAAAGATTGTTTTGGACTGGCTATTCCCTCTTTCCAACATTTATTCAGTGGGATGAGTTAAAAAAAGCATTCCGGATAATCAGTGATTTGGATAGTCAGAGTTCAGATAAATGGAGTTCTACTATACTTACGAAAGATGAAGGTTAACAAAAATAAAAGTATGTTCACACGAGTCAAATACCAACTGCAAGGGTACAGGCAAACAGTGCAATACATCCGACAGAGACTGACTGGGGCAGCAAGTCACGTAGACTGAAACACATTTTCTCCACATTTTGCGGATCTGCTTAATTTTGTATGGGATCTGCCAGACTGTCTAATGATGCGGTGCACCTCGTTAGCAAAGTCAAAGCACTGGTGATGGATTGATTCCCAATGTAAAGAGTCACCTACTGGTTGTCAACAGGAAGAGGATCAGGGAAGGATGAGGGGAAAATTTTTCCCTTGGAGATAAAGACAGTTTCTTGGGGTTGATGAAAGAGAAATTGTTAACTTCAAATTTACCGAAGACATTGCACAACTACTGCATTAACAATCAAAAAATCGTCCCAACGCTGTTTAATCTTTCAAATTACTAATGGTAATAAAAATAAGATAGGATAGGGAAAATAACCTGCCACTTACTACAGATAAAGGCAGGAAGACCAGATGAGCACATTAAAAATTAAAAAAAAAAAAAAAATACAAACATAATTTTTTGTTTGTTTGGCCTTCCTGCTTTTTTCTGTGGTAATAGATAGGTTGTTTTTCCTATCCAATCTAATTTTTTTCTTTGTTTAGTGATAGTTTTAGTATCACCATTATCCAATAAGGAATGGTAATTTATTTCCGTGTAAAATATTCTGGATATAAAATAATCTCCCAATTTGATATCTGGATGGGGCTGCTTAGGGGAGGCATTATAAAAATTTTAGAACATTCCAGAAGTTGGAGTGTTGAACATCACATCGAACAGAAGAGTCACATCCAAGACCATAAGGAAATGGAACAATTATAGTTAAATGTGGAGTTAATAAGATTAAATGGAATGATGTTCGTAATTTCTGTTCTCAGGAATCTAGACTGATTAACACACTGGCAAACAGTGGAGTTACAATTGATACATAATAGAGAAGAATAACGAACAAGATAATATGAGCATCATATTACAGAATTACTGAAATCAGAGTAGAGACTAAGCCTGCACCAACTATATTAGTATATGTGTACATGTCAGCTTCCTCAGAAGAAAGAGATGAAATAAAGTAAATATATGTTCATATTGAAGGCTTAATTCAATCCAAGAATAGGGAAGAAAATCTAATAATCAAGATCATTTCAAATGATGCTAAAACTGCTGAGTCTGCAAACATGGTTCTAAGAAATTGAAAGAAATTCGACTGAAAAAAATGGAATACTCTTACCAAGTAGGCAGTCTCATAGTAAAGAAGCATTGAGCATACAGAAAGAATATCGTTAAACCTTTGAATCACAGACAAATTTTGGAGTTGTTGAATCAGAAGATGCAGCACAAAAATGCTGAAGAAATACAAAATCTTCAGAATAATCTAAACAATATTTACAGCACAGTATAATTTTGCTTCTGCCTATCTTTAACACGTGTTGTAATACAATCTACACCAACTCACTTAATGCTTTTCATCTTTACAGCTTGCCCTCCCTTGGAAACTATTACTAATTTCCTATGCTGCTTATAACTGCATTGTGCACTTATGTTTGGCCCCCTACCAATAGATGATAGCTGTTTCTCCAAACTAATTACTAAATATTTTCACTTTTTACCACATCTTCAGTGTGTTATTCTTTTATGTATGCTTTTATGTCTCATTAGGCGGGATAGGATTGGGGACATGGAAGAGGAAGGAATTTGGCCATCATCTTTTGCAGAAACCACCCTGGTATTCACAGGTGGGGGGGGGGGGTGATTTACGGAAATGGAAAACCAAAATTTGGATCGTCAGACAAGGATCTGAACATACTCTTTCATAACTGTCTCAATGCTCTCAAACCACCAAAACTCCATAACAAAGCAACCAAAATGTCTCTTTCATTATTCAGTGTCTCATCAACAGTAATATTATTCTTAGTATACACATCCTTATCGTCACTCTTTGCAGCTATGAATGCCCTATTCAGCTGTTTCAGGTGTTAGGTACTGCCCTGCTACTTCCTTGCTCAATTATGTTCATTCTAAGCATTTTCTGGTTTTTGCTTCTGGCTTTATGCCTCATTGACCTTAAGGTTATTAGAGATGGAAAGGGTCTGGGGACAAGCAATAGGAGGCAATCAGTTACAGATATGATAAAAGAGCTGGAATGGGATTCATTGCAAGACAGAAGGAGGCTGAAGAGGGTCATGGGAATGTACAAGTCCTATATTGGTGATGAGTAAGCCCCGGATTCTTAGGTTCAAACGTATTTTGTTCCCAACCTAATATTCTCAAAATTTTAATTTTCTTTTTCGTCTTTTGTATAAACTAATAATATTCATAAATTTAATAGTACCTAAAATGACCTAATTTTTATGTTATGACCTAAAATGATCTAATTCCGTTCTCAGAACCTAAAAGGACCTAATTCGATGTACTGATCCAGACCGACTGTAATTTTGTTTCTTAAATAAAACAAATGACGAACTGGATTAGCTCAGCGGTACGGGACGTGGGCGAGTAATTAGGGCTCAGGAAACGTCTTGGATTCGAACCCCACCATCGGCTGTTCTGAAATGGTATTCCGTGGTTTTCCTTTTCACCTCCAGGCAAACGCCGGAACAGTGTCTTATTGACAGGCTACGGTTGCTTCCTTTCCCCTTTCTTTCTAAAAAATTTCGTTTCCTTCTTCTACATCGATCCAAGTTAATGTCATCTGGGTGATCCGGCCAGTCACCATCCCTAGCTGTATCTATTACTACGTGAATCCTAAGCTCCAAGACACTGCAAATGTAAGCGCTATAGGAATGATCCCTCGCAGAGTCCGAGGGTGAAGCCGAACTTGGAGGGTAAACGGACTATGTTTACGTGTAAAACAAATGGATTTATTTTAAAATTGGAATAACTATTCACCACAATATTAAATGAGGTGTTTTAACCTCATTGATGATGGTAAAATTGGGAAAAAGTTGTAACAATGCAATGCGGCAACTTCACTTTATTACAAAGGCTTGCATTCAGTAGAAACAAATCGACAGAGCAAGTTTTATACATAGCATGTTAAACGTTCACAATCTCAGGAACGCAAACATTTTTTGAGAAATTAACAGTTGTATACCGTCTTCGTTCAGTGGTAACACGAAAATTAAAACATTGTGCAGGCATACATACTTTTAGTTCCTTCATTAAAAGCCATCATGCCTAAACACAAATCCTCAAGAGGTAGTCTCCTGCGAGAGTGGATTGGAAGGGATAAGAACTTTTCTAAAGATGGGAAAATTATATATTGCCAAGTATGTGTAAAACCAGTAGATTTACTTTGTTTTATATACGTATATATCTTATAATTTTAAAAAATAAATTAGGTTTTATTTGTTTTCATTTCTAAAGTAACATAAAGCAGTAGAGTCTAGACTGCTGGATGAAATTTCAGTTCATGAACGGGGTATTATCCGGGGTGTTTTATTCAGGTGGACTATTTTTATTTTTGCCTGCTATATAGGTGCCTGCAGAAAAACTATCCCACGTACTGCAGCATCATTAGAATTCAGCAACTCATTTGGCAAATGTTACCAGGAGAAATGCTTCCACACAGAAGCAGAGTTTCATTACAAGTTCAAAGCTGGGTACAAAAGATTCGTTTAACCTGCATCTATGTGAAGCTCTCACTGCCGCTAATATACCAGTTGCAACCCTCCAGTATCCAGTCCTGAAAACCTTTTTGGAAGAATTTTGTATCAGAAAAATGGGTGGTAGGGAAACTACCACCGGAGCATGCACTCCATTGCAATTTTATTAAATATTACTATATTATTAAGTTAATGGATATTCTTAAAAATATAGCCATTGATTGAAAGGAAAGAAGGATAATAAGTAGATTATACATCAAACAAGGAGTGAAAGTGGGGAACTATCTTACAGAAGAGGGAAAGATTGGAAGAGGTGTAAGACGGGGATGCTGTTCGTCATCCATATTATTTAACATATATTTGGAGGAAATTATAAAAAGGAGTTTAAGAGGTAATAGACTGTATGCTTGGGTGGATGTAGGATTAGCTGCATAATGTTTACTGATGACATGGTTTTGCTGGTGGAAAGTGTCAAAATATTCAGAAGATTGTTCGAGGCTTTAGACAAAGGGTGTAAGGAATATGGAATGAGACTCAATAGGAAGAAAACTAAATACAGGATGGTTTTTTTTAACTGCTTTATGTCTCTCAACAGCGAGGTCTTTAGAAATGGGAAAGGATGGGGGCAATGAATGGGAAGGAATTCGGCCATGGCCTTTTTAAGGAAGCATTCCGGCATTTGCCTGGAGTGATCTGGGAAAACATGGAAAACCCAAATCTGAATGCCCGGACGGGGATTCGAAAAGCCGTCCTCCCGAATGCGAGGCCAGAACGCTATCCGTTACACCACCATGCTCGGTGGGTGGTGGGAAGGATTAAGAAAGAAATGATGATCTACATCTACATATATACTCTGCAATTCACAAAACTGTGGGTGGCAGAGGGTGCTTAGCACCAAACAAAATCTCTTTGTTGTGCATTCCAATCCCTAATGGTACGAGGGATAAAAGTATTCATATAAGAATCAGTGCGGCACCTTATTTCTTTAATTTTTTCTTTCCTGTCATTCTGACCCAAATAGGTTGGTGGACGAAGTATTTCACTACATTCGTAAGTGAAAGTGGGAGTTCGCACGTTTACCAATAAGTTTATACGAAACATGCGTCATCTATCTACCAGAGACTCACAGCCAGGTCTACTAATCAGTTCTGTAACGCTTTCATAAGGTATCCCAGTTGGCACGACAGTAGTCTAAATGGGGAAACACAAGAGATTTGTATGCTATCTCCTTTGTTTGTTCATTACAATTTTTCAAGATTCGACCTAGGAACCGCAGCCCAGAATTAGCTCTACCTACCAACATATTAATATTCCATGTTCCTTTGTAATGTTACTCCCAAATATTTCATATAATTGACCATATCAATAACTGAACTCTTTACCTCGTATTTCTGAACAATCGGTTTTTTTTGTTGTTAGTTATGCTCATTGTCTTACACTCTTTACAATTTAGTGTGAGTTGCCACTCAGCGCGCCATGGCAAAATAACATCCAGATCACGCTGAATTTCTAAACAATCGGCCAAATTACTTACTTCCCTATAAATAACTACATCATCAGCAAACAATCTAAAAATGCTTTTCACTTTGTCTCCAAGATCGTTTATAAAAATTAAGAAAAGAAGTGGTCCTATTACACTTCCTTGAGGTACACACGATGTAACATCTAGATTAGAAGAACTTTCTCCTTCAACAACGACATATTGCAATCGACCAGTTAGAAAATCCTTTATCCATTCACAAAGCTGATCTGATATACCGTACGCTCGTAGCTTCGCTAAAAGGCGGTTGTGTGGCACAGATTCATAGGCTTTCTGAAAATCTAAAAAAATTGCATCTACTTGTGAACCTGCATCAATAACTTTCATAACATCATGTGTAAACAGTGCCAGCTGTGATTCGCATAATCTTTCCTTCTAAAATCCGTGTTGATTTGTTGTAAGCAAATTATTTTCATCTAGAAAATTCATAATGTTAGAACATATAACATGCTCCATAACTCTACTACAAACAGATGTTATAGACATGGGACGGTAGTTTCCAGGATCCTTTCGATCACCTTTCCTGAAAATCGGAGTTACTTGCGCTATTTTCCAGTCTGAAGGTACTTTTCGCTCTTCTAGGGATTTACTGAATATATCAGACAGAAATGGCCCGATTTCCGCCGCATACTCTGAAAATACTCTTACTGCAATTCCATCTGGGCCAGGTGCTTTCCCCCACTTCAGGAGCTCTAATTGCTTTATGATACCTGCAGTATCTATTCGTAATGATTCCATCTCCAACTCGACAAGACGTGGGAAAACGGGAATGCTAACCTTATTTTCATCAGTAAATGAATTTTTGAATACAGTATTTAGTACATTAGCTTTACCGCGGCTTTCATTAACCTCGGACCCTTCACGAACTAGTGCTGGAATATTGCTGTTGGTACAACTGCCTTTTTGAACATACGACCAAAATTTCTTTGGGTTTTCTGTGAGACTCTTAGAGAGAGTGATTGAATGAAAATCGTTGAAGGCCTAACGCATCACATTCTTCACACATCCTCTTAACTCAGCCAAGGTTTCTAATTTGCTGCGAGACCTCTTCCTTCTGTAGCGTGCGTGTATCCTTCTTTGTTTCGCATCTGTACCACAGTGGATCATTCTCCCCATTTATTTTCCGCTTTGGTATATGTACTTCCATACCTTCCCTGACTGTATGTATAAATCGATGCGACATCTCTTCAACGGTGTCCTTTGTTAACTTAAAGTATTGGTAATTATTCCTCAGGTAGGTTCTAAAACACTCCTTTGAGGCCTTACTGAATCTGTATACAATCCGTCCATTTCCCCGATTTCACTTGGACATTAATTTGATAGTCGCAATTACCGCTTTGTGATTGCTTATTTCAGTGGTCGTTGAAAAATTCTGGGTGTTAGTAACCAGCAAATCTAAAAGGTTTTCGCTACCGTTATGACATCGTTTAGGTTCATTAACTAGCTGCTCGAGAGGGTTATCCGAGAACAAATCGAGAATTAATTTAGAAGCTGCCTTATCCTTGTTACCAGTAATGTGAACATAATTACGCCAGTCGATATAAGGCAGATTGAAGTCGCCTCCCAGAATCATAGCATGAACCTGAAAACGGCTAGCTATACTGTTAACATTACTTCTTAATTCCTCGGCGATAGCAATGTCAGAATCAGGTGGACAGTAGAAGGTGCCTATGACGAGTTTTGACCCAGCAACATGAGTTTAATCCATATGATTTCACAGATAGTATTGAAGTCTATTTCATTACATGGGAGGAATTTACTCACACCTATAAATACCCCACCTACATGAGAATGTGATCTGTCTTTACGAAAAACGTTCATGCTGTGTTTAAAAGTTTCGGCAGAACTTATTTCCGGTTTTAGCCAACTTTCTGTACCAATAATGATATCTGATTCTGTGCTAGAAATAACACTTTCAAGTTCTGGTTGTTTGTTACAAACGCTTCTGCAGTTAATTACGAGTACTTTTAACTGTTGTGACTCTTTTACGTTCCTCCTACATTCCGGTGTTGCATTTGATTGGGTTGCCCGTAACTGTATTTCGGGTCTTCCTCCCTCAGCCTAAAAAACCACCAAGTGCATTGCACACGGCCCCTGCCACCCGTGTAGCCAATTAACGAGTGTAGTGCACACCTGACTTATTCAAGGGAACCCTACATGACTCACCCCTATGGCGGAGATCGAGAAATCTGCAGCCAATATCATCACAGAAACGTTGAAGTCTCTAGTTCAGCCCCTCAATACGGCTCTGAACCAGAAGTCCACAATCAACTCCACCTACGATGCTACAGATGGTTAGCTTTGCCGATATCATGCGGACACTGGCCACAGAGTTCACCCTTTCAGCCAGCCGCCGGAAGGAAGAGAGGATAACCTCTGACCGAAGGCGACAAGCATCGTTGGTGCCAACATGAGAAACAATCTGTAGAACTAATCTGTACTTTGGATAAACTGCAAAAACTCAGAGATAACACTAATCAAATCTACACCCCACTAGAGATAAAATGTAAAACTACAAGGAGAAATAATTAAACAAGTGGAGTCCTTCAAATATCTCTGGAGTATTGCGAGTGGAAGAAAGAGGTGAAAACTAGAATTGCAATGGCAAAAGAAGCTTTCAATAGAAAGAAAAATTTATCATGCAGAAGGCTGGATAATAAGCCTTAAGGAAAAAACTAGCTAAATGGTTTGTATGGAGTGTAGGACTATATGAGGTGGAAAAAATGGACGCTACGCAAAGATGTTGGAAGCTTTCGAGATATGGATATGGAGGAAATAAGTTGGAAAGAAAAAGAAAGGAGTGATGAAGTGCTGGAACAAGTAGGAGAGGAAAGGTCCCTTGTAGAAACAATAAGGAACAGAAAAAGGAACTGGATTGGTCACATGTTCAGGAATGAGTGCCTGCTTAAATCCTTCCTGGAGGGGATTGTAAACAGAGGGAAAAGAAGAGGTCAGCAAAGAATGAAAATGATTGATGACATCATGATAAATGGGAAATATGTAGAGACGGAGAAAATGGCGGAACAGAGGGAGGCTTGGAAGGCTGTCACTGTGAATGGACCTGCTGAATAGCAGAAAATCCTTGATGATGATTATGGCTAGAGACCAGATTATATGCAACACAAGAAGCTAGAAATATGATTAAAATATGCATGAAAAATGATTAAAATATGCAGGAAAAGTATCAATATCAAACAATATAAAAATAATGAAACTAAAGAAAATGGAAGCGGCTTCTAGGCAATATAAATAATAAAGGAAAGGGAAATTAACCCGCCACATACCAAAGTGGACAGTGTTGATGAAATCAGTTTATTTATACTTCCAAACGTGGATCGTAGTTCTTCAGCAAGTCAATGTAACTGAGAACTGTGCTCCTAGTAGGTTTTTCCGGGTATAACATAAGATTTTATTTATTAACTAGGTACATTACCGAAAAATATTTTAAATATAATGGAAATATGCATCATCAGTTGGTTTTAAGTTAAATATGCAATAACTGGTGAAAATGGGCTTAATATGCAAATGCATATGGAAACATGCAATTGCATATAATCGGGTCTCTAAGGATTACTATATGGTGGGGAAAGAATTGCTTTTTGAAGACGAAATGACATTTGATAGCAAGCTCAACTGAGCAAGACACATTTGACAGGTAGTAGGTTCAAAATCTTTCACTTGTTGGAAAGCATGATGATGGGATGAACGAGAGAAGGAAGGAAACTGGGTTACAGAATTTTGGTCAGACTATTGCTTGAATATGGTGGTGTATTACGGGACCCACATTTTTGGTATCAAATACAGAAGTTGGAGGGAGTGCAAAGAAGAGCTGCTAGATTTGTCTCTGCAAATTACCGTAGAACACAATCAGTAACTAATATGGATTGGGATTAATTGGAAGACAGGAGGAGGGTGAATAGTCATGGGAGCATATATTGGAGATGAGGCATGGAAAGATATTGGTGCAAGAAATTAAAAGTAATGCAGGGAGGGGAAAAGATTAACAATGAGCACAAGCTGGCACTCGATTCCAGGTACAAGGGTGTGGGAAGATTTTCTTTCTTAGGTACGGGGATCAGGCATTGGAATAAGGTACCAACAGAATTGATGAATGAATTACCAAAAATGTTGAAACAATTTAAAGTCAAAATTTGTAGAGGGCAGTAGTAGTTTGGTACAGGTTAGCGGAAAAATGGGTGTGTAAGGAAATTACCACTGGAGTGTTTGCTTCATTACAATTAAATCAAAATAAATCATGCAGCAGTTGTGATGGATAATAGAAGGTTCAGTAAACAAGTGGCCAAAATATAAGGTGATAATATGTACAATTACAAAAAAATCACATATTTCAGAAGTGAGGCGATATTTCTGGGGGAAATCAAAATGTGGAAGGAGTGGAGGTGAAGTGAGAACATTTCAAGGATGTAATAAGAGTGGAGAGTGAATTGTAGGCTATATTCCGAAACTTAAAATAAAGCCTGCACATAATAAAAGGAATATAAGAAGGCTAAAGAGGTTTTTAAGAAGAGAACACTATACAAATTAAGAAAACATAAGGCAACAGGGAATGCTTAAAATAACTATACATGAAATTAATAACAGGAAACTGGGATGCAAGAATGGGTTAATGAAGAATAACTTTGGTGCAGAAATGTCTGAGAAGAAAAAATGTATTTGCAAAATTACAATATAGGCAAAGTGAATCTCATTGGGCTATAAACAAAATATTAATTATGAAATGGATAGGGGGAGGGGCAAGTTGACACTGAATCACTAAATTTCTCTAATGCATTTGACCACTATTGATCGATGTAAAAAGTCGTTCTGAACAATTTACTGAAAACACTGAAAGAATTTAAATTTAAAATCCTGAAAAAAGTTAGGCGAGTGATGAACCAACACTTACAGAATTTGAGAGTAATGAAATAGTAAAGCAGAAGGTTAAGCTAATTACCACCGCGTCATATCTTCGATCATAAACAAATCAAATAAAATCTCATCTCCTGGTTGCACCAGCTAAATGTCGTATTGGCTTTAGGTACAATAAAGCTTTAGTTATCATAAAGCGAAGTATATAGATGTCAGTGACTGTACCTTAGTCTATTCGATTTGAACTTCCCGTGCTTTTGCTCTACTTGAGGTGAAATTCGCTACTGTCATTAATCTGCCAAACTTCTTTGTTTTCTGCCGACCGGCACTGTGTCCCAGCTGCATGACGTCATTAAGGATCATTACCTGGAATTCGTTCTTGTGCAATCCTCACGAAATATTAAGACAATCTAATCGATTTTATATCAGTTACAGCAACATATTCCCGAAAAATGTAGTTCAAAGAACGTGTGCATTATAATTAATCTTCGCTATATGGATTCCCCCAGTCACTCGCAGTATAGCGTTACGACACTTTTTGAGTGAAGTTTGTGAGGTATGTACATACTTTACAGCTCAATGAGCAACACACATCAAACAATATAATCTATCGAACATGTGTGACAATTCCTTTATGAGTCCCAGTGATTACCTAGAGCCTCAGTTACAATTGAGTCAAATTTTTTAAGCTTGATTTAAGTCTTAAACCCGTGTGTGAAATGTTTGACAATCCTTCATCATTCCTGCCATCCACCATTTTTTCTCCCATAGCATACGTAACCTATTCGCAATGGAAAAATAGTCTTTTTAAGTTCTCCTTTTAAATTTTACGTGAATCTAGTGGTAAACTAGAAAACATCCAATTTAATGAAAATATAGGCAAAACAAGAATTATAGTCCATAAATCTATTTATGATTAAGACATACAGAAAACTCTGCTATCTAACTGAAGCATTAATAACAGGCAGTGGATTACAATGGAAAGCAAAAAAAAAAAAATCTTCCCTTCTAGAGACACAAACTCCCACCCACTACGCAACACTGTGTACTACGGTGTCAGGTGCATGGATGAAGGAAATATTTCCTTCCTCCTTGGTCGGGTGTACTACAGATAAACGCGTAACAGAGACAAGTAATGTCCAAAGCAGTTCAAACTTAGATACCAGAGACGATATATTGGCATTAAGTTGAATATATACCATGGAGGAAGGAATTATATGAAGGAGAAGTGACGTTAAATCGGTGAAGCAAGTACTAAACTCTCCCGCATGGTGGCAGCACCGGCAGCGACCATATGGCGCTTCCCAACAATTAAGGTGTTCACATTGTGGTAGATGCAGTGATTATTTAATTTAGTATTGTGTATAAGTGTTTAAAAATGCCAGCTTGTGTTGCGTACGGTTGCACAAATAGGCCAGACAGGAAAGAACCTGGAATATCATTTCATAAGTAAGTTGAATTGTAATTATCGTTGTTGAAGTGAGCGTTAGACACCGCAAACTTTGCAGCACGTCTATAAATATTTAGTCATAGCTCTCAATGGGATGACTTTGTTCTCAAATTTTTCTTGGTGTAGTGTAGAAAATCAGCAAACTTGCTATTTTGCACATAATAGACTAGCATTATTTTTTAACGAGTGTTTAAAATGAGATTTAAAGGGGCGTGTTTTACTTCGCGATTCAGTGAATTTACTATTACGATTTCTTTCGTCACGTTGCTGATTATACTGACAATGGATGATGAAATTAACTGTTATGTGAGAAGCTGTGAGTTTTATTAATTTTTTAAATAGCTATTTCAGGCCATTCACTTAGGTTATTTTTAAAGCTTCATATAAGACTTGTTTCTGTTTGTAAATACGTCTATACCTATTTTTACCGATTTTGAAATCTTTCTCATCTATTTATGTCGAAACAGGTTCATGCAGAAATAAAAATGGGCTTCATAAATAAAGAAGTTATTGGCCTTTGAACAAAATCAATTTGGGGAATGTGTTTCTAATTTAGTCTCTTTTTTTTTTTGTACAACATTCTCCCCCCCCCCCCCGTATCTAAATCTAACTGAGAGATAAATTTTTTTACAATTGTCCTAATAAGTAGGGCTGTGAAATTAGACAACACATCTTGATCAAGAGAATGTTCATTAAGGTGACTGAATAAACATTTTATTTCTGGTACCAGCCTACAAAATGTCTGGGTTGCTTATCCCTAGAGTGGGTCCTCTTACTTTTTTTCTGGTCTAGGACACAATTCAGACTAACCACAAGTGGTAGTAATAAAACTGAAATATCCATTCTGCATGTCAACCATGTAATCATTGTGGCTTTGACAGAATTAATTTTTGGTCCAGCCTGCATCCAAACCTAAACCCCTCAATTTGGATGTTGTATATCCCCCAAACTAAGCAAGATATCGAAAACATTTATTGCTTATTATCGAGTTTTTTCGTCGTGTTACATAAGAATCCATCATTAAATTTGACTTTTGCGAAATTTTTCTTCTGCATTTCAACTCAAGACACCTCACTTTTGGGACAGTATATCTCGAGAACTAGGTGAAATATCGAAAAATTTTACTCTTTATTTTTTATTTGTCTCGTCTTTTTAAATAAAAATTCATCATAAAATTTGACTTTGAATAATGTTTTCTTCTGAATTTCAACCAAAACCATTTCACATTTGAGACAGAATATCTCGAAAACTAAGCAGGATATCAAAAAATTTTATTCTTCATTTTTTATTTGTCTCATCGAGTTACATAATAATCCATCACCAGATTGCGGCGTCACGTTTATCCTAGAGTCCCCTTGAGGTGTTTGTACATATTCCCCGTGTTTGTTGGGAAGCGGTCAAGCCCCCACCACTCCGGCCATGCCCCCCCACTCCTCCGCCGGCCTGCTTCACTCCCATGCGTGGTAAAGGTCTCTTGCGTCGTCTCCATATTATTCCTTCCTCCATGATATATACATTCTTTTTTTTATCTTTCATGCTCATATTACCAGTTGAATCTTTGGAAAATTAGAGCTTTTGTTTTTCATACTTCAAATTGTCTTTGTCTATGTGTGTTGAAAATAGCTACATAATAAATGGGGCACTCGTCTAGTCATTTTTGTTTTTGCTTCTAGTGGAAAATGCAACAGTTAGTGGCTTGCTGTAGACGTTTTTAATTAACTGGGGTCTGGGAATAACTATCAGCTGTTTTCTGCAAAATATTTTAAATATGTTTAAACTTGAATCAAGTGAATTTCAGCCAATGCAGAGAACTGTAGCACACGTATTTGCCGTATTTCTGAGGCCACTCAATTCCGAATTCCCTTTAATATTGTCTTGCAGTCGATAGGCATATCAGGATAAGTGTAATATATCCAGTGAAGTGTGACTTTGCTATGTTATTGGGGAGTTTACATCACAACTTTTACACAAAAATAAAGCAATCGGATTGAGATCCTACGAACATTTTTTATGAGGCCATTCAAATCCAGAATTGATATGTTGGGAAAAAAAGTTCTCGATTCCGGAATTGCGAACTCTCGTAATTCCTGTATCCATTTTGCAATGGTCCTTGCGCCTCGTATTCACTGCCATTACCGCCGTGCCAGTGCGTCTATCTTCGGTCGTTTGAAGAAAGTCAGTCCCCAGATAGAAAAGGGGGTGGGGGGGGGGAGAACTAGTTGTTGGATAGATAACGCAACCTGGTCATTTCTGTAAGAGCTTTCTGTTCGTGTGGTCTATTTAATAATTTATCGTGTATAAAACCGAACCGGTGAGCTTCATTGTTTTCTAACCTTTCATTATATCGAATAAAATATTTGTGAGGTTGGAATTACTTTTGATAAGAAACTTAACTGGGCAGGACACATAGGACAGGTGGTAGGAAAAGGTTTCAAAGTTCTGCACTTGTTGGAGAGAGTGATGAGGGGATGTACGAGAGAAGTCAAGGAATTGGGTTACAAAACTTTGGTCAGACCATTGCTCGAATATGGTAGTGTAGTATGGGACCCTCATTTTACGTATCAAATACAGGAGTTGGAGAGGGTGCAAAGAAGGGCTGCTAGATTTGTTTCTGGAAATTATCGCAGAATGCAATCAGTGACGGATATGATAAAGGAGCTGGAATGGGATTCATTGCAAGACAGGAGGAGGATGAGGAGGGTCATGGGAGTGTACAGTGCATATATTGGTGATGAGGCATGGAAAGATATTGCAATAGGTATGAAAATTAGTGCATGGAAGGGAAAAGATGACCATGACTACAAGCTGGCACTCGATTTCAGGCACAAGGGTGTGGGAAGATTCTCTTTTTTAGGTAAGGGTGTCAGGGATTGTAATGAGTTACCAAGAGAAATGATGAATAATTTACGGAAAACTTTGAAGGAATTTAAAGATAAAATTTGTAGAGGGCAAATGTAGGTAGGTGCAGGATAGGGGGAGGATGGGTGTGTAGGGAAACTGCCACCGGAGCCTGTGCTCCATTGCAATTAAATTAAATAGGTTTCATTTGTAAAAGTCTATGACCATGGTGCTCATCTACAGCTTAATATCTTAGTGACTAAATTAGGCCCTACGTATTAATTTATACATTGTTGATTACATAGTGTTTTGAGATTTGTACAAAATATTTGCATGCAAGGAATTTGGCATACAGTTCCGTTGCACTTTGACTTACTGTCTAATTAATTCTACGTATTTCCTTTCTCTGTTTCTTTTCTTCCCTTCGTCACTGGTTACATCTAAACGGCACTGTTTCTTTCGAGCAGCGTATTTAGAAGGCCAACCAATATTTAAAATACAAAACAAACAATAATAGCACTGAAAATTTATAAATAAAAAAATTACGTTAAAATAATAACATTACCTAGGTGAGATCATTATGAAAAACGGATTGGACAAAGAAGCTAATCGGGAAAGAATTTGCAAACTAGAAATAGCCTGAATAAAATGTTATCGAGTAACTAGTCGAGTTAATCCATCGTTTAACCACTTTTTACGAGGGTGCCACTAGCGGACACATTGGCGTTCCTGGCGAAACACTTTTATTACAAGGAAGTGGAACTGTTCCGACATGTGCTCCAGTCCACCTACTTTCACCTGTGAAATCACAGCCTTCTAATCACACCTATTCTGCATGTATACCTTCAATTCGATGAGGAGTATTATTAGCAGGTTGATGGGGTTGCTATGGGCTAGTAGTAATACTAAGGCGACTCTGGAACACCCGCCAGGTGGCAGCACCGTCGCGTGACGTCACAAGATGGCCGCCCCCGTTTGGCCGGTCAAGATGGCCGCCGTTAGTTCACCGATCGGCCGCACAGATGGCAGCATCTCCCAAGGGCTTAATTTCTTTGGGCGCAGACATTCCACACCGCCCACCCAAGCCCTGAGGCGATGGCTATTTCTGTTCTGGAATGCGCGCTTTGTGAAATGTGTACACTGTTTCAACACACCTACAGAAATTCCCACTCGACTGTTATGTTTGCTTATCCATTAAGCGTGACGAAATGTGTACTCTTCGCGTCGGCTGACTATTTCTGTTCTAGCAAGATGCAAATATTTCAGCACAGTAAAATATTTTCTTCGGTTCTTAAGCATAAATCATTGCAATTTTACTAAAAACAAAAAAAAGTCCACATCAACGGATATTACGTGAACAGACATCGGTAGCGTTGGGGCTAGAGTGCCGAAGGTCGCCGGTTCGAGTCCGGCCGCGGTGTTTTTATTGAAAAAGCCGTTCCAACTCGTCAATTTCAAAACGAAAATCAAAATTTTAGTTTCCATACCTAGAGAGTATGGCACCAGCCTGCCTCGAATTAAAAAAGCATAAATGTTTCCTTTTAACGTTCGATATGGGGGAAAAAAACCGTCATAAACTCCAGATATAAAACCGAGGAAGAATTCTATGTGTACCTGTTTTCATGAAATCATTTAGCGTTCTTGCCTCGTATTCGGGAGGACGGAGGTTCGAATCCCCATCCAGGCATCCATGGTTTCCCAAAATCACTCCAAGTGAATGCCGGGGATGCTACCTTCAAAAGGCCATGACCGAATTCATTCCCATTCCTTTCCCGTCTCTAAAGACCACGTTGTTAGAGAGACGTTAAAAAAAAGTACCTGTTTTAGCGTTCTGGCCTTGTATTCGAGAGGACGGCGTTTCCGGGCATCCAGATTTGGGTTTTCCATGGATTCCCCCAAATCACTCCAGGTGAATGCCGGGATGCTTCCTTCAAAAGGACATGGCCGAATTCCTTGCTCCCCATCCTTTCCCCGTCTCAAAAGGCCACGTTGTTAGAGAGACGTTAAAAAGTTTAAAAAATGAAATTATTGTGATAAAGTATAGCAATACCACACATACGTTATTCCTTTCAAAATTCGTAGCCTCAAAAACCCATCAATGGTGAAATCCTTTCATTGAAACCGAGAGACATTCACCGACTAAGGTAGGGAAAACCATAAAAAAATTCCGTTCATCGAAGCAGGCAGACATTAAAAATTAATACACCGACGAAGAGACGGGAAACAAACTCAATTAGTCACATCATGTTGGATTCGTTATGAACAATATAGCTCACGAGTGTCACCTACATTCCGTGTATTTTAAAGGATGTATTAAATTGTGTGTAATGAAACACAGACACTTTTTGAACTCAAAGAGGCATTGAAGGGGTTTACTGATGGATGTATGTATAACATCGATGGGTTGGGAGCCTCTAAACTAAAGCAAAGTTATCGATTTGAAAACCAGTTTCTTTCCCTACAGACATTCCAGAAGTGATTACTCGTACATGATGTCAAACCAATCAGGATGTAATTTTTTCAAGCCTATTTCTCAACCCTGTCTTTGGACAAGAGGCCACTTGAAATTATTTGTGACAAAGCCTTTCCACACCAAGGCTATGAAAATCAAAGTTTCCAGTTTGACAATGGCAAAACTCAAGACTGACAAACATCAGTACGACTCCTTATTTCCCTAATCTTATCTCTGTTGCCATTGGTATAAAATATTTCATTGCACTCGTAATTGTTGCCACCAAGGTCAATCCAGACCAATCTATGTATCAATTCTGTTATGCTTTCGTAAGCAATCACAAATTGAGTGTCCTTAGCTGTACTTTGTCTAAAATTCCAATAAATCCCTTGTGACACATCAGTGATTGATACCTTTAACTGTATTTTACAGTACAGCACTTATGTTCCAGGAACGAAATACCGTCTGTTAATCTTACTAATTTCACCCCTGTGTAAGCCAGTCCTATGTGATAAAAAATCGAGTCACGCTAAGCACAGAACATGCCTGAGACCATCGCCTGTGACCAAGGTGGAGATACTCCCTTATAGAAGAAATCCAGTGCCAGCTTCTACTGATATTCTATTCCTAATTCTTTCACCAAGACCCACCCCTAGCCTCATCACCAACATACCCACAGCACTTCCTCAAACCACCTTCTGTTTTCCAATGATTCCCAATCCAACCCCTGATCAGTTACAGACAGGGTTACGTTCTGTTCGTGCGTTAAAGTAAACCAAAAATTGAAAATTCGCAAAGTCTTCTCCTAATCAGTAGCCAGGTACCAAAATGTTCACTTAAGGTGCTTCTACTGCAGTTTTCCAGGAAAATTCACCCCTTTTCCAGGAAATTATTTTTCAATAAATCAGGACCCAGGAGAGTTCTCCATTCGGTTTAAAATGTTCCCATCTAACGCCAACCTTCGGATTCAGGGCCAAGTGTGACATTTGTTTGTAATTGCATGCTTCGTTCAAGTAACCACGATAAAGTTACCATAATGCTCTTAGCTAACTGATAGTTTCTTGGTCATCAAACAGGCATCATAACCCACATTTTAATAGAAGATCCCCACACATCGACAAGTATCCAAAGGTGCAGACACTAGTTCTATTGCGCCGAAGATAGCACCCACGCTTGAACTGTCGTAAATTGTTAGGTCAAAGTGGGTGTTTGGATATTTTATCCACTCAGGCCTCATCATCTAAAGTCTAATGACAGATTGTGGTCATGGTCAACTTAGGCTCCATACACCACTCAGAATTATTCTGCCAATATCCATTCTAACAGCATTATACACCACATACAGCCCCCTGACACTCTTCCAATCTCCCAATGACATCCAGTCCAGTTCCTTTATTAAGGCACTTGCTGAATATTTTCCACTAATAAATCTAGCTGCTATATTTTGCATCTTGCATTTGATGTACAAAAAATGTGGTCTCCATACTACACTTATAAATACAAGAAATGGTCTGACTGTGGGTTTGTACCCAAGTCCTTCGCTTCTCTGGTACATCCCCTCATCACCCTCTCTGTTAAACCGAGCGTGATGGTGTAACAGATAGCGTTCTGGCCTCGCATTCGGGAGGACGGCGGTTCGAATCCCCGTCCGGGCATCCAGATTTGGGTTTTCCATGGTTTCCCCAAATCACTCCAGGTGAATGCCGGGATGCTTCCTTCAAAAGGCCATGGCCGAATTCCTTCCCATTCATTGCCCCCATCCTTTCCTGTCTCTAAAGACCACGTTGTTAAAAAGGGACGTTAAACTGTTAAAAAAAAAACTCTCTGTTAAATGATTTTTGTGTAGTGAAAAACGTGAGAAACACAATTCGTATGCCAACACAAACGGCAGTAAACTGTAAAGAGTACAGTGAAATGGGAGATTGCCTAAGCCCTGAAGCAATGGTTAGAAGCACACGTTGATGGTGAGCATAATTCTATAACCATATATTTTAGACTCAAATTAACAGAGGAAGTAGACACACGCACACACTTGTACATGCATACAGCGAGGTCGACAGAACTAACAGCAAGCATCATGGAAACGATGAAGCGGGGCAGAATTGTCGTTACCACTGATTAACTGGGCAGAACTATCGTTAAAAAATCATCAGACAGACGAGTTTAAGTCAGGTATCACAATACTTACACTTACATGCACAAAGAGAGACGCAGATATACATGTACAAGTCTACAGAAAGTTCAGGACGACTACC
This sequence comes from Vandiemenella viatica, assembly GCA_031002005.1. Taxonomy (NCBI): domain Eukaryota; kingdom Metazoa; phylum Arthropoda; class Insecta; order Orthoptera; family Morabidae; genus Vandiemenella; species Vandiemenella viatica. The sequence goes on from JARYHS010009186.1 coordinate 248,485,973, forward strand.
TGCACCAATCATGGAAACAAAAACAAAAAATGTAGTACTTTCTTGCCCCCATGACTGGCTGAAAAACAGAACTCTCCTTACATATCATCTGCCTGGCGAGATAGAGGGTGTGCAAAAGATGGCATGTTTTCACCATACACCTAAGTATTTACATCATAAATAGTGTTCATCACACACAATTGATTACATTTACCATCAATACGTGGGCAGAATTGTCGTTAACACTGATTAACTGGGCAGAACTATCGTTAAAAAAATCATCAGACAGACGAGTTTAAGTCAGGTATCACAATACTTACACTTACATGCACAAAGAGAGACGCAGATATACATGTACAAGTCTACAGAAAGTTCAGGACGACTACCTGCACCAATCATGGAAACAAAAAAAAGTGATGTAGTACTTTCTTGCCCCCATGATTGGCTGAAAAACAGAACTCTCCTTACATATCATCTGCCTGGCGAGATAGAGGGTGTGCAAAAAATGGCATGTTTTCACCATACACCTAAGTATTTACATCATAAATAGTGTTCATCACACACAATTGATTACATTTACCATCAATACGTTTCTCCCATACTGCAACCCTATCTGCCATTCATTAAGAGTGCCCCAGGTACCATGAGTTACAATAGACATTTGACTATCACCAGATACCAGAACCCCTCTTATTCATACTAGGTCTCAACCACAAATCCATACGTATCCATGCACAAGCTCAAAGAAACAGGAACAGCAAATCATACATCCAGATAAATGAGTTTAAGGAAGGTATCACCATACTTACGCACACAGACACATATATCCATGCCTTCAGTGAGCTAGACACAACAACCAGCCCCAATCATGGCGACGAAAAAGTGAGGTAGAACCCCACATGGCTCATAACTGACCAAAAAATCATCAGTAACATATGTTCCAGGCACCATACTCTTCACATCAACATCATCTCATTTATTTCACACTACAGACCTCACTATCATCCAGTATCATGGTACAAAACTTTTCACATCAGCACCAACACGTCTATCCCACACCTAAGCTTTTTCTGCCATTCAGTAACATGTGCCCCCCATGTACCACGAGTAGCAGTAGACACTTGGTCATCAGACAGATATCATAACTCCCATATTAATACTAGGTCTCACCCACAAATCCATATGTCACCTCACACAAGCATCAGTGCAGGAACAGCACATCATACATCCAGACAAACGAGATAAAGGAAGGTATCACCACATTTACGCAAAAAACACACGGAGATAGAGATGCATACACACGTACATTTCCATGCCTACAGCGATCTCGACTCAACAACTAGCCCAATCGTGGCAACGAAAAAGTGGAACAGAACACCCATGACTGACCAAAAATCATAGAAAGACACACATACACACACACACCATGTCAATGCATTCACACAGTTCCATTCATCACCACACATAACTGGAGGAAAGAGACTGAACATGCTAGATCCAAACTGAAGAGTTACAGGATGTGTGAAGTTTGAAATCACAGCCACATCTCGCCCACACCGCAACCCTTTCTGTCACCACGAGTAGCAGTAGACACTTGTCTATCAGACAGGTATCATAACCTCCATATTCATACTAGGTCTCACCCACAAACCCATACGTCTCACACAAGCACAAAGCATAAGTGGCAGGAACAGCACATTCATACGTCCAGATAAATGAGTTTAAGGAAGGTATCACCATACATTACGCATACAGACACAGAGAAAGACGCACACAGACACATATATCCATGCCTACAGCGAGCTCAACACAACAACCAGCCCAATCATGGACAAAGAAAAAGTGGGTACAGAACCCCCATGGCTCAAGACTGACAAAAAAAAATCATCATTAACATGTGTTCCAAGTAACAAACTCCTCACATCAAAATCATATCATTTAACTCACACTACAGACCTCTCTGCCATTCAGTATCGTTGGTAATATGTACAAAGCTAATTTCATAAGTTACCACATACATACAAGTAATTGCAGGAAAGGGTCCCGACACACGACATCCACACTGAGGTGTTACATGATAGGCAGATGATAGCATGTCTTTACAATACATCTCAGTGCTCACCACACATACTTGATTTTTAATGTGCCATCAGTATAGCTGGTGGCTGGAACTAAGCTCTTGACAATGTTTGGCAAAAGTCATTTGTTAATAGCAGCTCATCAAAGACAAATTTTGGGTGAACCTGCCCAGGCGGGCGCGGCGGGAGGTGGGCCACCCTTCCTCACAGCGGACGCGTACATCGTGTAGGTCGGTATACCGGCGCATATTACCGCCTCGAGCGCAATGAAATTCCGGTCTTCAGTGCGGTCCTAAAAATGCGGTTACCGGTAGTAGGTCCCGGTCGGAAAACTCCGGTAATCCATCGCGGTCCGCGCTTTTATACCGGCGTATTACGGTATTTCTGTCCGCAGTGGGGAAGGTGGCCCACCTCCCGCCGCGCCCACATGATTTTTTTTTTTTTTGTCAGTCTTGAGCCATGGGTGTTCTGTTTCACTTTTTCGTTGCCACGATTGGGCTAGTTGTTGAGTCGAGATCGCTGTAGGCATGGAAATGTACGTGTGTATGCATCTCTATCTCCGTGTGTTTTTTGCGTAAATGTGGTGATACCTTCCTTTATCTCGTTTGTCTGGATGTATGATGTGCTGTTCCTGCACTGATGCTTGTGTGAGGTGACATATGGATTTGTGGGTGAGACCTAGTATTAATATGGGAGTTATGATATCTGTCTAATGACCAAGTGTCTACTGCTACTCGTGGTACATGGGGGCACATGTTACTGAATGGCAGAAAAAGCTTAGGTGTGGGATAGACGTGTTGGTGCTGATGTGAACAGTTTTGTACCATGATACTGGATGATAGTGAGGTCTGTAGTGTGAAATAAATGAGATGATGTTGATGTGAAGAGTATGGTGCTTGGAACATATGTTACTGATGATTTTTTGGTCAGTTATGAGCCATGGGGGGTTCTACCTCACTTTTTCGTCGCCATGATTGGGGCTGGTTGTTGTGTCTAGCTCGCTGAAGGCATGGATATATGTGTCTGTGTGCGTAAGTATGGTGATACCTTCCTTAAACTCATTTTTCTGGATGTATGATTTGCTGTTCCTGTTTCTTTGAGCTTGTGCATGGATACGTATGGATTTGTGGTTGAGACCTAGTATGAATAAGAGGGGTTCTGGTATCTGGTGATAGTCAAATGTCTATTGTAACTCATGGTACCTGGGGCACTCTTAATGAATGGCAGATAGGGTTGCAGTATGGGAGAAACGTATTGATGGTAAATGTAATCAATTGTGCGTGATGAACACTATTTATGATGTAAATACTTAGGTGTATGGTGAAAACATGCCATCTTTTGCACACCCTCTATCTCGCCAGGCAGATGATATGTAAGGAGAGTTCTGTTTTTCAGCCAATCATGGGGGCAAGAAAGTACTACATCACTTTTTTTTGTTTCCATGATTGGTGCAGGTAGTCGTCCTGAACTTTCTGTAGACTTGTACATGTATATCTGCGTCTCTCTTTGTGCATGTAAGTGTAAGTATTGTGATACCTGACTTAAACTCGTCTGTCTGATGATTTTTTTAACGATAGTTCTGCCCAGTTAATCAGTGTTAACGACAATTCTGCCCACGTATTGATGGTAAATGTAATCAATTGTGTGTGATGAACACTATTTATGATGTAAATACTTAGGTGTATGGTGAAAACATGCCATCTTTTGCACACCCTCTATCTCGCCAGGCAGATGATATGTAAGGAGAGTTCTGTTTTTCAGCCAGTCATGGGGGCAAGAAAGTACTACATCACTTTTTTTGTTTCCATGATTGGTGCAGGTAGTCGTCCTGAACTTTCTGTAGACTTGAACATGTATATCTGCGTCTCTCTTTGTGCATGTAAGTGTAAGTATTGTGATACCTGACTTAAACTCGTCTGTCTGAGGATTTTTTTAACGATAGTTCTGCCCAGTTAATCAGTGGTAACGACAATTCTGCCCCACTTCATCGTTTCCATGATGCTTGCTGTTAGTTCTGTCGACCTAGCTGTATGCATGTACAAGTGTGTGCGTGTGTCTACTTCCTCTGTTAATTTGAGTCTAAAATATATGGTTATAGAATTATGCTCACCATCAACGTGTTCTTCTAACCATTGCTTCAGGGCTTAGGCAATCTCCCATTTCACTGTACTCTTTACAGTTTACTGCCGTTTGTGTTGGCATACGAATTGTGTTTCTCACGTTTTTCACTACACAAAAATCATTTAACAGAGAGTTTTTTTTTTTAACAGTTTAACGTCCCTTTTTAACAACGTGGTCTTTAGAGACGGGAAAGGATGGGGGCAAGGAATGGGAAGGAATTCGGCCATGGCCTTTTGAAGGAAGCATCCCGGCATTCACCTGGAGTGATTTGGGGAAACCATGGAAAACCCAAATCTGGATGCCCGGACGGGGATTCGAACCGCCGTCCTCCCGAATGCGAGGCCAGAACGCTATCCGTTACACCATCACGCTCGGTTTAACAGAGAGGGTGATGAGGGGATGTACCAGAGAAGCGAAGGACTTGGGTACAAACCCACAGTCAGACCATTTCTTGTATATATAAGTGTAGTATGGAGACCACATTTTTTGTACATCAAATGCAAGATGCAAAATATAGCAGCTTGATTTATTAGTGGAAAATATTCAGCAAGTGCCTTAATAAAGGAACTGGACTGGATGTCATTGGGAGATTGGAAGAGTGTCAGGGGGCTGTATGTGGTGTATAATGCTGTTAGAATGGATATTGGCAGAATAATTCTGAGTGGTGTATGGAGCCTAAGTTGACCATGACCACAATCTGTCATTAGACTTTAGATGATGAGGCCTGAGTGGATAAAATATCCAAACACCCACTTTGACCTAACAATTTACGACAGTTCAAGCGTGGGTGCTATCTTCGGCGCAATAGAACTAGTGTCTGCACCTTTGGATACTTGTCGATGTGTGGGGATCTTCTATTAAAATGTGGGTTATGATGCCTGTTTGATGACCAAGAAACTATCAGTTAGCTAAGAGCATTATGGTAACTTTATCGTGGTTACTTGAACGAAGCATGCAATTACAAACAAATGTCACACTTGGCCCTGAATCCGAAGGTTGGCGTTAGATGGGAACATTTTAAACCGAATGGAGAACTCTCCTGGGTCCTGATTTATTGAAAAATAATTTCCTGGAAAAGGGGTGAATTTTCCTGGAAAACTGCAGTAGAAGCACCTTAAGTGAACATTTTGGTACCTGGCTACTGATTAGGAGAAGACTTTGCGAATTTTCAATTTTTGGTTTACTTTAACGCACGAACAGAACGTAACCCTGTCTGTAACTGATCAGGGGTTGGATTGGGAATCATTGGAAAACAGAAGGTGGTTTGAGGAAGTGCTGTGGGTATGTTGGTGATGAGGCTAGGGGTGGGTCTTGGTGAAAGAATTAGGAATAGAATATCAGTAGAAGCTGGCACTGGATTTCTTCTATAAGGGAGTATCTCCACCTTGGTCACAGGCGATGGTCTCAGGCATGTTCTGTGCTTAGCGTGACTCGATTTTTATCACATAGGACTGGCTTACACAGGGGTGAAATTAGTAAGATTAACAGACGGTATTTCGTTCCTGGAACATAAGTGCTGTACTGTAAAATACAGTTAAAGGTGTCAATCACTGATGTGTCACAAGGGATTTATTGGAATTTTAGACAAAGTACAGCTAAGGACACTCAATTTGTGATTGCTTACGAAAGCATAACAGAATTGATACATAGATTGGTCTGGATTGACCTTGGTGGCAACAATTACGAGTGCAATGAAATATTTTATACCAATGGCAACAGAGATAAGATTAGGGAAATAAGGAGTCGTACTGATGTTTGTCAGTCTTGAGTTTTGCCATTGTCAAACTGGAAACTTTGATTTTCATAGCCTTGGTGTGGGAAAGGCTTTGTCACAAATAATTTCAAGTGGCCTCTTGTCCAAAGACAGGGTTGAGAAATAGGCTTGAAAAAAAATTACAGCCTGATTGGTTTGACATCATGTACGAGTAATCACTTCTGGAATGTCTGTAGCGAAAGAAACTGGTTTTCAAATCGATAACTTTGCTTTAGTTTAGAGGCTCTCAACCCATCGATGTTATACATACATCCATCAGTAAACCCCTTCAATGCCTCTTTGAGTTCAAAAAGTGTCTGTGTTTCATTACACACAATTTAATACATCCTTTAAAATACACGGAATGTAGGTGACACTCGTGAGCTATATTGTTCATAACGAATCCAACATGATGTGACTAATTGAGTTTGTTTCCCGTCTCTTCGTCGGTGTATTAATTTTTAATGTCTGCCTGCTTCGATGAACGGAATTTTTTTATGGTTTTCCCTACCTTCGTCGGTGAATGTCTCTCGGTTTCAATGAAAGGATTTCACCATTGATGGGTTTTTGAGGCTACGAATTTTGAAAGGAATAACGTATGTGTGGTATTGCTATACTTTATCACAATAATTTCATTTTTTAAACTTTTTAACGTCTCTCTAATAACGTGGCCTTTTGAGACGGGGAAAGGATGGGGAGCAAGGAATTCGGCCATGTCCTTTTGAAGGAAGCATCCCGGCATTCACCTGGAGTGATTTGGGGGAAACCATGGAAAACCCAAATCTGGACGCCCGGAAACGCCGTCCTCTCGAATACAAGGCCAGAACGCTAAAACAGGTACTTTTTTTTAACGTCTCTCTAACAACGTGGTCTTTAGAGACGGGAAAGGAATGGGAATGAATTCGGTCATGGCCTTTTGAAGGTAGCATCCCCGGCATTCACTTGGAGTGATTTTGGGAAACCATGGATGCCTGGATGGGGATTCGAACCTCCGTCCTCCCGAATACGAGGCAAGAACGCTAAATGATTTCATGAAAACAGGTACACATAGAATTCTTCCTCGGTTTTATATCTGGAGTTTATGACGGTTTTTTTCCCCCATATCGAACGTTAAAAGGAAACATTTATGCTTTTTTAATTCAAGGCAGGCTGGTGCCATACTCTCTAGGTATGGAAACTAAAATTTTGATTTTCGTTTTGAAATTGACGAATTGGAACGGCTTTTTCAATAAAAACACTGCGGCCGGACTCGAACCGGCGACCTTCGGCACTCTAGCCCCAACGCTACCGATGTCTGTTCACGTAATATCCGTTGATGTGGACTTTTTTTTGTTTTTAGTAAAATTGCAATGATTTATGCTTAAGAACCGAAGAAAATATTTTACTGTGCTGAAATATTTGCATCTTGCCAGAACAGAAATAGTCAGCCGACGCGAAGAGTACACATTTCGTCACGCTTAATGGATAAGCAAACATAACAGTCGAGTGGGAATTTCTGTAGGTGTGTTGAAACAGTGTACACATTTCACAAAGCGCGCATTCCAGAACAGAAATAGCCATCGCCTCAGGGCTTGGGTGGGCGGTGTGGAATGTCTGCGCCCAAAGAAATTAAGCCCTTGGGAGATGCTGCCATCTGTGCGGCCGATCGGTGAACTAACGGCGGCCATCTTGACCGGCCCAACGGGGGCGGCCATCTTGTGACGTCACGCGACGGTGCTGCCACCTGGCGGTGTTCCAGAGTCGCCTTAGTATTACTACTTGGGCTCACAGTTGTCTCCAGCAATTGCCGATTTTTATATGGAACATTTCGAAGAACATGCTCTAGCAAGTGCCCCAAAACAGCCAACCTGTTTCTTTTGTTATGTTGACGATATGGCCGCATGGGATCAATAGTCTACAAGAATTTTTACAACATCTTAATGGGATCAACGAAAACATCAAATTTACAATGGAGATGGAGAGGAATGGCCGCCTTCCATTTTTTGATATATTGATTGAAAAGAGAGATGATGGCACTGTAAGTCATTCTGTGTACAGGAAACCAACACATACTGATCTCTATCTCAACGCGCGCAGTCACCACCACCCTGCCCAAAGCAGATCAGTACTGGAAACCTTGGTGCACAGGTCGCGAACTCTATGTAATAAGGATAGTTTGCAGGCGGAAATGTGTCATTTACGGGAAACTTTCCGCAAGAACGGTTTCAACGAGGCGTTAATAAACTCGGTTTGCAGACGAGCAGGAATGAGGAAAATGCGACAGCAGGAAGACCCGAGCCGCTTCGCCCTCCTTCCTTATGTCGGAACGACTACTGCTAAGATTGGCAGAATTTTAAGTAAATGTGGCATTAAAGCCATTTTCCGACCACCGGCCAAAATTAGGAATATACTGCGGTCACCCAAGGACGAGATAGCCTTACGAACACCTGGCGTATATCGCATTCCTTGCGAATGCGGAAAGGCTCACATCGGACAAACAACACGATGTATTAACCAAAGGTGCGACGAACATGCGCGCAACATCCGCCTGGGCAGATCGACAAGTCAGCGGTTGCTGAGCACAGTATCGACACGGGACATGGCTTTAATTTCAAAGCAAGCAAGAATAGGGTATTTGACTACTTCTTGAAAATGGTTTTAAATTGTTTTTTGGTACACCTTATTCACCGAGTGAAGAGATTTTTTGACAAAAGTGCATTATTTTGCGAAAAATTCAAAGTTAAAATTTAAAGAATTTAAAAGCACGCCAAAACGCTTATTTGCTGCTTGGCGCGTGCAACGACAGTAGTGACGTCACCCATCTGTAAACGCTGCCGCTGCGAATGGAGCATTTCCTATTATCCAAGTTAACAATTATTTTTTATTGTTTGTTGCTGGTTATTTCTTGTTATTAATGAAGGTTCGTTTTCGAATATAAAATCGAAAACAATTTGGAAAAGCCTACAGCGGAAAAATATTGAAAGTAGACGCCTCATTTGTGGGCCTAGCTATAGAATCAACCACTGAGTTTTATTCTGTGGAGCTTAAAAATGTAACAACTTCAATTTGATATTGCAACAAAGTCCCTTACGATTTTCTGTGAATCTAATTTACACCACAATTTTGTAGAGTAGCTAAATGTAATACGTTGTTTAAGGCGAGAATTATTAGGGTTGGTTCTGAGGTTCGATCCTCGCTTCGGAATATTTTCAGTTGGTATTCTTTTGTCATTTTCTTTGGATACTAGTTGCTGTTGGTTGCATTGCATAATAATTTTTTCCCCAAAATCCACCAGAAAATCAGTTTAATTTTTCTTTTCTTTTTTCTGAAGGCTTCACAAATTTTTGGATAACAAGCGAATTACAACCATTTGAAACAACCAAAGAAGATTTCAAAAAGGAAATTGGACACTTTAATTGCACACCGAAAAAAAGATTTTTTTTTTTTTTTTTTTAAATAAAGATGACTTGCACATTAAAAGTAAATATCGCCTAATAGACGCAGTTATGTCAGGAAGGTAACCTACAGTTGTATCGTCACGTAAAAATTCCAACGAAAAGGACACAAAGCGTTCCGGAACTGTTGCAAGATTAGCATGAAATTTCTACATGTGATGTCACTTCTTAAATAAATTCCATTGTTCACGGCCATGCACCTGTATTTTTTGCATGATATTCTCTCTCTGGTAAGTTTAAAAATAAAAACTTTTCATGTATGGTAGCAATTTGTTTCAAACACTTGCATGACGCTGAGCAACTATTATGAATTCTTCGAATAAAAACATGGTAGTGCAAAAAACACCAAACAAATACCAAAAAAAATGCACACAAAAAATATTATCCCAACCAAGGTTCTTCGAACGTAGGACGTTCTGAATTCCATTACCACTCTTCAATCACGCAGCTATCCTGACATAACTTCTTAATTGCTTCTCTTTATATTAATAGTGAACACTTCACGAGGTAGGTAAATGAATAAACAAACAAATTCAGTTTTATTGACAAAAAATATTATTTATCCATAATCTTTAATCTGCAATTAAGAAAAATGGCCCACAACATCCAGTTGTTCCGAACGTGGTGAGTGAGCGGTTAACGTTCTGGCCTCGCATCCGGGAGGACGCCGCACAGTGTGATATTTTCTAAATCTAGAGGGACAAAAGTCAGTTTTGATAATTGTCTACGCAGGCAAAATAGTTATTTATATTCAAAGTAGATGAACCATACTACTCGGAACAAAGGTTTATTTTCAACGAATTCACGCCTAACAATAGAAAAAATAGTTTGAACTATGGGCTTCCTGTGACCCACCGAACAAGCGTTCAGTCGGCCGCGCTAATCCATTGAGTTTGGTCGATGATTACGCTGTATTTCTGCGTGTTAGTAGTGATTTGTGTGTTGCTATTGCTTTTGGCGAGCTTCAAGGTAAATTTTTCCGTGATACAATAGCATCATTAAAACAGAACTAGATTATTTTTAAATAAAAAAAAAATACTGAGCCAATTTCATGTTGAGTTTTAGTTCATTATACCGATCCCTTACTATATTTATTTGAAAGAGCTGCTTATTAGGTACAAGAAATACCTTAATTTGTTTGAGCATATTTGCGACACCCATACAACTTTTCTTTATTTTCAGCATGACTGCACAAATTTCGCGTACAGTATTTTTCGACGTATGGTTTGCTAACGCAAAACAATCAATCTCTAACTTTCAATTTAAATATAAATGAGTCTCAAATAGAAGCTGTTACATTTTTAAGCTCAGTAGAATAAAAGTCAGTTTTTTTTCTACAGCCAGCCCCACAAATAAGGCGTCTATTTTCGTTATTTTTCCGCTGTAGGCATTTACATAATGTTCTTGATTTTGTATTCAAAATGAAATTTCATTAATAACAAGAAATTACCAGCAACAAACAATAAAAATAGTTGAAAACTTGGATAATAGGAAACGCTCCATTCCTAGCCGCAGCGTTTACAGACGTGTGACGTCACTCAGGCGACCACCAATCCTAGAGCGTTTTCTGTCACGTGACGAGAGGTAAGAAAAGTATAATTTTTATTTCGCTTTTTTATTAAAAATAATCCACTTTTCTTTTCAAAATTGATAAAATTACCTTCCTGAAGCATTAATCTATGAGAATGAGTTCAATTTATAATATTTTTTTTTAATATTGCCAAATAGCCTATTCTTGCGTGTACGAAAGGTTATTGGGATAGTGTTTTCTCGGAAGCTATCGAAATTCGTATCTCGAAGGACTTCGTTAACAGAGATACTGGATTTCAGTTAAGTAAGGCCTGGAGCCCAGCAATCCAGAAAATGAGAATGCAACAGGAATTCTAGGAAACACGCACCTCTCATGCGCGCCAGCAATCAGCGGAACCTACCAGCAGCTAATGGCTTCTGCCAATAGGAAAGCTTCCCGCTAGTGGCCAACGTTTCCCGTCACTAGCCATTGGCCGGCCGGAAAAAGGATGACGTAGCGCAGACTTCGCGTGATATATGAGGGCTATCCAGAAAGTAACAGACGTTTTGACCTGGCGCAACAATGGGTGCTCCTAGCGCCGCCATCTTGGCGTCAGACTGTTCATACATTCAGTACGCAACCAGCCGTGGTAGTTTGCACATCGTTCCTATCGTACTTTGAATACAGTAGAGTGTTAAAATGAGCGCTGCAATTAAAAATCCCGCCAGTTGTGAAGTGCGAGCTGTAATACGGTTTTTGTTGGCGAAAAATCACAAACCAATTGAAATTTATCGCCAGATTTGTGATGTGTACGGCCAAGGAATAATCAGTGAAAGCCGAGTGAGGTAATGGTGCATTGATTTTAAAAATGGTCGAACCAATGTTCACGATGAGGACCGCATAGGTAGGCCTAGTGTTGTGAGTGATGAACTGGTGGTGAAAATCAACGAAAAAATCCGTGAAAATCGTCGTTTCACGATTACGGAGCTTTCAGAACATTTCCCCCAAATTTCACGGAGTTTAGTTCATGAGATTGTGGTTGGTAAACTTGGTTACCACAAATTTTGTGCCAGGTGGATTCCGAAAATCTTAACAGAAGACCACAAAAAACAGAGACTTGCTGCAGCACTGACGTTTCTGGAAGACTACGCCAAAACTGGAAACCAAGTTATCGATTGTATCGTAACTGGCGACGAGACTTGGGTAAAGCACGTCACCTGTGAAACAAAACGGCAGTCTATGGAATGGGGACACACGCATTCGCCCAAGAAACCGAGGAAGTGTCTGCAAACGCTGTCAGCAGGAAAAATTATGGCTACTGTGTTTTGGGATGCTAAGGGTGTGATTCTCGTTGAATTTCTTGAACGTGGCCAATCACTTCAGAAAGATATAGCGAAACACTCAGAACATTAAGACGCACGATACAAAAAAAGCGTCGGGGAAAACTCAGTGAGAAAGTTTTGTTTCTCCACGACAACGCTCGTCCACACACGGCCAATCGTACCCAAGAGTTCTTGGATGGGAAGTTTTCAATCACCCGCCGTACAGCCCGGATTTGGCACCTAGCGACTACCACCTGTTCCCGGCGATGAAGACGTGGCTCGCAACACAACGGTTTGAAACTGACGCTCAACTGCATGCCGGTGTAAACCAGTGGTTGAAGTCTCAGGCGGCAAATTTCTACAGAGAGGGTATCGAAAAGCTTGTACCACGTTATGATAAGTGCCTTAATTTAAATGGTGATTATGTTGAAAAATAGCCTAAGAGTTTACCTCTAAAATGTATATAATAAAAATCGTTTTTTTCACTTTGTTTATTTTTTTTTACAAAATGTCTGTTACTTTCTGGACAGCCCTCGTATAAGTGCATCAATAACCTAAACCGGGCAAGGACCAGACGTTTCCGCAGAACTACAGGCCCGTTTCGCTGCTACCTGCAGTCTCGAAGATCTTCGAGAGACTACTGCTTCGACGGCTGATGGTACAAGTAAACCGACTGCAGATCATCCCGGACGAACAGTTTGGTTTTCGTCCAAAACACTCCACTACTCAGCAGCTGTTGAGGGTGGCGGAGGAAGCAACGGATGCCTTCAACCGCAGACGACACTGCGGAATGGTGCTGCTAGATGTCGCAAAGGCCTTCGACACCTTGTGGCATGAGACACTCCTGCTGAAAATAAAAGCGGCGGGAATACCAAGGCCATATATTGAGTTAATATGCAGCTACCTCAGGAGGAGGTCCTTCAGAGTCAGAGGGGAGAAGTCGTGGTCATCGAGGAGACGAGTGAGGGCAGGAGTGCCACAGGGCTTGGTACTGGGTCAGATCCTCTTCATCATTTTTGCTGCAGACATCCCCAAGCCGATCGCCGTCTACTCGGCGTTCTACGCCGATGACACGGCCTACTTCACCTCCTCATGGAGCCCACTGGTAATCGCAAGAAGACTACAAGCAGCTCTAGACCAGCTCGAGGAGTGGGCAACTCTCTGGAGGGTCAAGATCAACCCCACAAAGTCACAGGCAATATTACTCAGCCGAAGAGGGATTCCGAGGCAACTGGGCCCGATGCTGTTCGGAGAATCAATCTAGCAGAAGACCACAGTGCGCTACCTGGGGGTCTCGATCGACCAACGACTGACCTGGTAGCAGCACGTGGACGATGTATGCAGCAGAGTAAACAGGTGACTGGGAGCATTATACCCGATGCTGAACCACGCCTCACCCTGCCACCACGCTGTGGAGTTCACATGTACTAGGCGCTCGTGAGGCTCATCATGGAAAATGCAAGCCCAGTATGGGCTTATGCAGCCAAAACACACCTGAAAAAGCTCCAGGTGCTGCAAAACCGCTCCCTAAAGTGCGCGCTGGACCTGCCACTAGTGTTCCCGACAGCAGACCTTCACCAGATGTCCCAGTGTCCGAGGTTGATGACGAGGATGGTGGCTGCCGTGCACAAATTCTACGAATCTGTGGCAACATCCAGAAACTTATTGGTAAGCGGACTGGGCGACTATGACCAAGAAGGACTGCGCCATGATAGACCGAAGGCAATCTTCAACAGGTAACAGCATGGCAGATGCAGTGAAAGAGGAATGGCCAAGACACAAAGCATGGCTAAAGTGAACCAAAAATATATAAATAAAGAAACCAGTGTTAAAGACTCCAGTGTAAATAAACCATAAGTCAAAATAACCTGTAAAATCATTAGGGCAAATAGAAGTTAAGAAATCAAAAATGTTACGTAAACTCTAAACCAAAGGTAAATGTAGGGGTATATGTCACCAACAGGGTGACAGGCACCCCTCCCCAATCACAGCCAATGCCTCCGGCGTTGGCAGCAATGTTGCTCTCCTGCTACCGGCAGCAGTCACTTGACAATGGCGGCATAGTTTGTGACCGCCGAAACGTCGTGGTTAAACAATGGACTAACTCAGCTAGTTACCCGAGAACATTTTATTCATTTGCAACGCCGAGAAAATCTTCAGTCTTATATAGAAATAGCCTACCTAACTTCGCGAGAGGTCCACAATAAAAAATGTCTTTCACAAAATATTAAAATACATCATTATGAAACAGTTCTGAAACCAGTAGTTTTGTATGAAGCTGAAACCTTGTCCCTGAATGCCGATAAAGGACGTCTGGGAGAACTGGAGAAAAATTATTAGAGGAATTCTGGGTTCCAACTTTAAGAATGGCGTCCATCAAAAGAGATCAAACAAAGAAGTCTACAGCAAAATAGGGAAAATCACTGAATCAATCCGCAAAAGACGGGCTCGATTCTATGGCCACCTCAAACGGATGGAGGAGAACAGACTAACAAAAAAATCTTTAATTTATTTGATTCCAGACCCAAAACTGTAATGCCCTAGTTTGTAAATATTAAAAAAGATGTTCATTTGATGGGGCTAGAACCAGAAGATGCTTTCAACAGAGATATATTTCGGAAGACGTTAATGACAAGTGGGACGAGCCGAAACGAACACCAACAGAAGACGCGGTACACTCTGGACAGAGGAGCGCAAACAGGCGCATTAAAAATGAATGAAGGAGTTCTGGGCCCGAAAGAGGATGAAACTCGTTGCCAAATGCACAAAGGCTTCACATGGTCCTAGTTGGCCTCAACAAATAAATAAATAATAACAGACTTTAAAAAAAAAAACTAAACTTTTTTAAAAATATTTTACATTACTATTATTGAAATTTTAACATTTATCAGTTATTTTTAGAGTCACAAAATATGACAATAATAAGAAATTACAATACACGAGATTAACTGTGAAGCTTTAACCATGTGATGCAGTCTGCCAGTCTATACTGTAGTGCCAGAGATATGCCTGGACCAACAATGAGGCCGAGCCAAAAATTAAAATACCGTTAAATTTGATTCCCTTAACTCTCCTATAAAAATAACAGTAATGTAAAATATGGTCCATTTAGATTTATTTTCTTCTAATCAAGGTATAAACTTATTTTAAAATTTTTAGTGTAAAAGTTGTTTGAAGACAGTTATAATTTTTCTAAACAAAATTTATTCATATTTTGTAATATTACTGATCTATTAAAACATATTCATTGTTCCTCAACCTAAGACCTCACATGAGACCAAAGCAAACACATATAGTATAGCATATTTCTAAAATCCAAAAGGTAAAAGTAGATTCTAATCAGTCAATTTCTAAGGTAGCTCATGTGTATGCCCCATCACCACATTATACATGTTGATATTCACAGCATCCTAGCTGATGAAACTGTTTGTTGATTTAAGGGATATTGGAGAGGGAAATTTTAAATTTGTATGTAAGGGATACAGGAACTGAGATAAATTTTCAAATCAAATAACTTACCTGAGATTATCGTAGAACGTAAGATAAAAGTTAAACAAATTTGGAAGAATATAAATAGGGAAGGAATTGGTCAACAGTCATATGCTCCACCACAATTAAACAATAATTTTTCAAAAAAATAATTATTGCTGCAATTTCCATTAAGTTTTATACAGCAATAAAAAATCTAGTAATAACCTCTGATCAGTGGTTGGTAATACTTGCCGGCTTAAGAATTATTTTGCACTAATCTATGTTTCTGTTCTCATATGAGATCAAAGTGAACATATTTAAGGGTGACCAATTGTCCTCCTGTAAGGAGGACAGTCCTTCTTTTATAGGTTCTGTCCTCCTTTTTTAAGTTGAGACACATGTCTATACATTCTGGAAACTTTTTTCAGTTATGAATTATCGGAGATATTAATGTATTTTGTACATAATCAGGCTTCTATTTCCCACAAAACGATTCAAAAGATTGAAGATAAACATTATACAGATACAGAAGTTTTATTTTGAACGATTTTGTCCTTCAATATAAATCATGGTTTGAAGGTAAATTTATTCCTTTAATAATAAAAAGAAAATTGTAAAATCTGAGTATAGTGGAAAAGCTTACCATAGAAGTGCAGAATTTTTACCAAAGATGTTTCCAATATGCCGAATAATGGTCTGAATCAAATATCAATGGAAATAACAGTTTTCAATGGTGTTTTGTGACTTCATCACAAGTAAATTGAGCAGATATTGAAAATTGTGTTGAGCTTTTATTGAAAGAAATTCCTAATATAAAGTCAATATAGCACTAAATACAATTTGAATAATAAAATAAATACTTAAGTCAACAAGTTTAACTATTACTATGAGATTTAATAAGATTCCTAAATTCCTATTATTTTATAGATAAATAGCCTTCCTTAACCCTGTCCTCTATAAATTATAAAAATAAACGTGAATCATATAAAAACCCATTTTTTTTAAATTATCCCGATCTTTTTGACCTTCCATCCCGATCTTTTTGACCTTCCATCCCGATTTTGTCCTTCAATATAAATCATGATTTGAAGAAAAATTTATTCCTTTAATAATAAAAAGAAAATTGTCAAATCTGGGTAAAATGTAAAAGTTTACCAAACAAGTGCAGGATTTTAATCAAACCTGGACCTGGCAACACTAGTACTTACCGTAAAATTAAATATGAAGGATTTTTCTTGCTCCGAAGTTTCCAATATATTATTAGAAAATGATATATTGACCAAAAAAAAATCACTCAATGGAAAAAACTAGTTAAATTAAATAATTAAAAAGGTTGTAGGCATAATTAGTGTACTTTTGTTTGAATTAATAAAATATTTCATTTTATTAAATTTTCTCGTCCTCCATTTCATTGTAAAAAAATTGGTCACCTTACATATTGAATCTAATATAATATAAAGAACAGGCATTTGAAATGAGAGCATCATAGCAAAATAAAACCATTACAACCATAACAGTCAAATGAGGCCTTCAATTTTCCTGCAGATACGTCAATTTTGTCATGTAAAAAATGTCACTATGTTAAATAACATTCATGATGATCAAAACAGTATCATCCTAAATACAATGTTCAGTTGACCTATAAACCAAAATTCCTTTTATTTTAATAGTTATGAAATGCAGTGCTATTATTCAAGCCAATGAGGGATACTTAATACAAATTTGTCAGGTTTTGTTCTATTTTCAGCTGCAAAGAAAATTTTAATGATTTTAAAATTGAGGTAGAAAAACAAAAACATAATGAAATAGTGAATTGTAACTGTAAACTATCCTATGAAATATGTCATTTTGATGCAATTGACACAAGTATACCACAGGTATATGTCATTCTAGAAAAAACTAGATAACCAAATGTAAGAACCATAGAATTTTGGCAAATTCTAGTTTTGCTTAGGCGGGACAGAAATTTCGAGAAGAGCAGTTATTAACTTTAAGCAATTTCCCTGTAATCTTGCTCACAGTTACAATTAGCTATAAAAATCATTTTAAAGTGTATTTATCATATCGGGAAAAGTTTGGTTTAAGAGATATTCCCGTTTGTTCAAGTTTTGAAACAGGCGAAGTAGAAATTCTAAGATTTGGAATATCTTTAAATCGAGTAAAGCTACAACCGAACACCAGCTGTAGTCAGCACTGTCCCCGATATTTTGACAGTAAAATTAAATAATTTGGTAAAGATTAATTAGCAATTTTAATTAAGAGAAAAAATAAGCTTTTTATTAAAAGAGATATTAATTTAAAAATTACATCAGTAGATAGCCCTAATTAAGACGATTACGTACACATATTGGTTTCCATAAAAAGTTTTAGCATTTGTCTAGTAATTAAATTTTTGAAAAATAGATTGTCGTGGATTGTTGTTGACGCGCGTAAAATTCCAGAACACTTAGGGATTTTCCCCGAATAAGAATGTATCACTACGCAGAGTTTTAAACAGCTAAAACTTTAAAACTAATTACTCTAAAATTTCTCACAAGACTGCCGTCGGACTTCTAGTAGATAAGTCTAGACATTGTTAAAGTTTAAACATTTTTAATAGTCGGGATCGTCAAATAAATTACACACACTTTTAGCTACGCGGAAGCAAAAAGATGTGATACAGTTGCTGACGTCACTGGTTCTAGTGGTTTCTATAAAAGGACCCCACCGCCATTATGGTTGGTCTGTTTCTGTCTGTCGTCTGTTCCAGTATGTCGTCTGTTCCGGTCTGTCTTTCGTCTCGGTCGGTTGTAACTCGCCATGCCGGCTAGTTCGAACATATTGAAACTTTGGTGTCGGGCTATATAGCAACTTTTAATATGAACTTTTAAATTTACAAAAGGGGTCAGTCGGTCAAATTTCTTGCCACAACCTGCAAACTTTTGGTAAAGTGTGTTCGATTTGCCAGCTCAACTGTTAAATGCTATTTTGAACTTGTGACTTTGAAATAAAATTTGGAATTTTCGGAAAGTGAACTTTCATCATTTCATAGCTATCTTGCAACCTTTTCACTATTTGTGGTGTAACAAATATTGTGGCGACCTCAAGCATTTAGGTTGAGTTATCCGGCTACATGGTCAAGTCAAAATTATTTTATAAATTTTCTACAGAACTTTGAGTCAACCACAAACTGTTAGTTGAGGCACTAAGCCTCTTCTACAGCCCCGGTATCAGCCTTTGTCCTTACACAAACTGTTTGTATGGTTACTTAGATGATGAAATATTTCCTCTTTCTCTTGACGCATTCTGACACCTACAATCTAATCACATTCTTTGCAGTGTTGTAACAACTTTACATTTCTGACATCTCCAGAGAACTACTTTTACTAGTTACTCTTGATTGAGAGATAAAAGGGGGAGGGATATTCTATTTAAATTTGGCTAATCTATTGTGAACATAATTACAATAAAAAGAGGAAACAAATTTCAAAAATAATAAATACACTTATCATAAATAGCACTTGTTACAAATTTTGCAGACAGATGGTGACACAAAAATTCAACCATTAGAATAAATACTCCACATCTAACAAATTATATTGGGGCTTCTTGTTTCACAGCAGCTACCTGTGCAAACAGCCCACAATAACTGTAACGAAAGAGAGAAAAGAAATGGGAATCGAGACACAGATTCGTTTTATGCAGTATACTCTTTAAATAAATTTACAATTTAAGTATTAATGTAATGGCCCAAAAGAGTGTTTACTTTCTTTTAAGACTTTAAGAAGTTCCTTATGGCTCTTACTACTCCTGCATTGCCATTCTTCCTGGCAAGCTCAAGAACTGTGTTTCCATCACTATCAAGTATTCTACAATCAGCACCTGCTGCTAGTAGGGCTTCTGCAACAGGTCCACGATCCCTTTTCCAAGACTGTGCTTGCAACATCAGTGGTGTGAGTCCCTGAAGATCCTTGTCATTTGCATCTAATTGGCATTCTTGCACCAAATATTTAATAACAGCCACACCTCCATGGCAAGCAGCAGTGTGAAGTAAAGATCTACCTTTACCATCACGTGTGTTTGCAGACCAGCCCGTATCTAGAAGTTTCTTGAGCACCTCTGGTCCTTCTGCCATCGCTGCATGATGTAACGCTGTCTGGCCTTCATTGTCTGTAGCTTCTGGATCTGTTCCAACTGCAATAAGTGACTCTACCAGCTGTAAACCAAACATCACTATTATATAAACAACTCAAACCTGTAACCTGTGTGTAAACATCAATTGAAAAACTTTGCTTACCTTTACATAAGAAAATTTGGTCAAGGATTTTCATTTAATTAAAAATTGCAATGGAGTGCATGTTCCGGTGGCAATTTCCCTACACACCCACCTTCCCCCTTTCCTGCACCTACCTACATCTGTCCACTACAAGTTTTAAGTTTAAATTGTTTCAATGTTTTTGGTAAATTATTCGTCATTTCTCTTGGTAACTTATTCCAATCCCTGAAACCCATACCTAAGAAAAGAAACTCTTCCTAAATTGTTGTGCCTGAAATCGAGTGCCAGTTTGTGGTCATGGTCATCTTTTCCCTTCCATACATCACTTTTAATTCTTCCACCAACATCTTTCCATACCTCATCACCAATATACACCTTGTACACTCCCATGTCTCTCTTCAACCACCTCCTGTCTACCAATGTGTCCCAATCGAGCTCTTTTGTCATATCTGTTACTAATTGCACCCTATAGCAATTTTCACAGACAATAATATACACAATCATTTGCAAAATAAGGCAATATAGAATGATTAACCAGTATTTAAAATACATATCACAACCATCCACTCAATCTAATGAATATGCAAAAAAATTAGGCTCTGAGGGAGTTGTCAACTTCGAAAATTACGTTACTATTTAATAGGAAAAGCACATAAAATCATTTACTTTTATGAGCAACGAGAAATTTTTGAAACTGAGATCATCACATGAATAGGACAATATTTAGTACAAAGTACCTGTACAAAATGTTCCTTCCATAAATACAAACAAGAATGGTACCATTATGAGGTTTAGACTAAAATGGCAACCTTCGCAACTTGCAAGAGAAAAAATGATTAGCAGAACAAAATTAATAAATTTGATATAGTGATTATATGAATTAATTGGATTTAAAAAAAATATAGCTCTTTCATAAAATTCAATTCTTTAAAAAATATACTTGTTATTGCAGCAGAATATTTCAGCAACTGCGAGAAAGACAATTATAACATTCCTCAAGAATTTGAACCGTGGGCATGGAGAAGGGGCAAAAATATGCTATGATAGTAGAGGCTAACAGCATTCATCAAATAATTCTGATAGGATCTATTTTAAAGAACACACACTGAACATACTGAATTCTGTTACCCGTGTTAATTTACTTACTAAGTGGTATAGACCATAAGAATTGAAAATATATGTTAACAATCTCCCCCCCCCTCCAAATCAAGTCATCCCATTGTGATAACTCAAAAATTTGTCAGAAGTGTTTAATAGAGATTACATATTTGCCATAAATATGCAAAAATTTCCATCAGAAGATATACACATACAAATTATAAACAACAAAGTATAGGGGAAATGACTTGTCACTCACCAAAGTTGTAGGCTGTGACGAGTAAAAAACACATCTGATGAACAAAAACATATGGATAGTGGAAACAAAGAAATTGCCGTGAGGCATTGAAAATAAGATAGGGTGGGGAAACAGATACCGGTCACTTACCACAGATTAAGGCAGGAGGTTGACATGAACACGTAAAAACACAAAAACATGAACACAGATGCACAATATTTTGGCATGAGCCTTGAATGAAACAAAGGAAGAACATGCGTGGTGGTGGTAGAATTGCCGAGGGTGGGGAGGGATACGGTTGACCAGTGATAAATGTGAAACAAAATAATCTTTGTCTAGTATAATTCAAAAAGTTATTGTTATAATTTTATTTAGACCGGTTAAGCAATAATAATAATATATGTATATATATATATATATATATAAAATTAAATATAGATGTATGGGAAACTGACTGTAAAGTAAAATGAAAGATAGCAAGTGACAGGTTTAACACAGGTTTAGGCCAGGGGTGAGTTTGGTGTGAAGGATATGTTGGTAGCCTAGTTCCCATCTGCGGAGTTCTGAAGGGGTGGTGGTATTCGGAAAAACTCTAATAGCTCTAATTGTGAAGCAGGTGTTGAGTTTGTTTGAATCATGTAAGTTGGCATGAATTGCCACTGGATGGTCTGGGTTGGAAGTATAAACTGTTTGCCTGTGGCCATTCATCCTGTAGGATAGTTGTTGAGTGGTGAGACCAATGCAGGAGGCAGTGCAATGGAGGCAGGTGAATTGGTAAATGAGGTGAGTGGCGGCACACAAAGCATGTCCATGTCCATGTCCATGTCCCCTTTTTGGTTATGTGATTTACAGTAATTATTAGCTTAAATATAATTTGGAATAAAAACATATTGAATCTGATCAATCTTATGCCAATGCTTTGTAATACACAGAACTGAAATTCCTTGAATTTTACTTTCTAGAAATAGCTCTAATAAATCAGTTTTTCAAGGAAGAGTTCTAATTGTAAAGCTTTACTTTCATATTTTCTTAGTTTTCATAGTTTCTTAGTTTCTTTGTTTTCTTACATGTCTCTGCTAATGTTTAAATGACTGTTGTGCTATGTAGATCTCATATCATACATTTGTAAAAGCCTTGTTAGTGGTCTGGCTATAACTACCACCATTCTCACTTCTTAATTTTTGATGCCAAACTTTGCCATAAATTCCATCCTTCCTCTAAACTTCAAATTAACAATTTGATAATTTTAGTACTTCAGTAATCTTTACCTATTGTATTCAAGAGTAGGGCATACTGAATATCTAAATACCTATTTACTAAGGATAGGGAAATTTGACCCAACACTTACCACAGATGAAGGAGGCTATTTAAATCTTATATATATATATAAAAATAGACATGTTTTTTCCTATATTTCACTTTTAAGCCACCACTACATAGCACAGATCACTGATGTTTGTGGGTGGAAGTAGCATGGAGCTTCCTGTCGTGCACAACGTTGGCCGAATGCCGATAGCTGTGGGGATGTGGGAGATATAATGATTAAAGTTGGTCAGTGCACAGCGTTTTCATATTTCGACCAAAAATTCGTATCTCCGTATACTTCTCTTTGCTCCCACAACTACATAACATAGACTTTTGGTGTTTGTGTGTGGTAGTAGAATCGTCTTTCCTGTCGTGCACTATGGTTGTTAGATGTCGGTAGCTATGGGGATGTGGGAGATATGGGGGTTGAAAGTGGTCGACCTGTGGCAGTTTCATACTTCTGCCAAAGACAAAAGTGTCATGGTGTATCACTTTTCAGCGAAAACTACAGATCACAGATAACTGACGTTTGTGTGTAGTAGTAGCACAGAGTCACCTTTCGATCACAACAGCGGCCGAATTTCAGAAACTGTGGTACTGTGGCAGATATGGTGGTTGTAAGTGGCCGACCAAGGATATTTTCGTATTTCGACTGTCTCCGCATTTGTCACTTTTCTGCCACAACTACATAGCATAGAGCATTGGTGTTAGTGTTTGGTAGTAGAATCGTATCTCATGTAGTGCACTATGGTTGTTAGATGTCGGTAGCTATGGGGGTGTGGGAGAAATGGGGGTTGAAAGTGGTCGACCTGTGGCAGTTTCATACTTCTGCCAAAGACAAAAGTGTCATGGTGTATCACTTTTCAGCGAAAACTACAGATCACAGATAACTGGCGTTTGTGTGTAGTAGTAGCACAGAGTCACCTTTCGATCATAATAGCGGCCGAATTTCAGAAACTGTGGTACTGTGGTAGATATGGTGGTTGTAAGTGGCCGACCAAGGATATTTTCGTATTTCGACGAAAGGCATGTGTCTCCGCAGATTTCACTTTTCTACCACGAGTACAGAGCATAGAGCATTGGTATTTATGTGTGGTAGTAGAATCGTGTCTGTTGTTGTGCACTATGATTGTTAGATGTCTGTAGCTATGGGGGTGTGGAAGATATGGGGGATGAAAATGGTCGACCTGTGGCAAATTCATATTTCTGCCAAAGACGCATGTGTCACGGTGTATCACTTTTAAGTGAAAACTATCAATCGTAGATCATGGCGTCTGTGTGTGGTAGTAACACAGAGTCTCCCATCGATCACAACGTTGGCCGAAATTCGGTAACTGAGGGAGTGTGTGAGATATGGTGTTTGAAGTTGGTCGATCATGAATATTTTCGTGTTTCATCCAAAGACTTGTGTGTATCCGTAAATTTTACCTTGCTGCCGGAACTACATAGCGCAGAAGACTGGTACTTGTGTGTGGTAATAGTATCGAGTCTCCCATCGTGCAGTAGTGTGGTTAGATGTCTATAGCTGTCAATATGAATTCTTTACAATCACGAACGAAGTCGTGGGTACCAGCTAGTTGATTACATAAATGATGTGGACATTTTTTTCAATTTTTAAAATTTTCAGCACAAATTCCGAAATTTACACAGGATTTATTTTACTGTATCATGTCTGAAGTACTACAATGGTGTGACTTAATTTTTCTTTCAAACCTTCAATTATTTTTTTTCTCTTCCTTTCTTGTATACATCATTCACAACAAACCCACAATAAAAACTGTTTTTTCGCTCCACTGCTGAAAATATAGGTTCTGGTTATAGTTTCTCACACACTTTCATGTTCTCATTGTGTGGCAGGAATGCTGATACTAATCCCTGACTATAGTTGTGCAAAAATAAACTAACTTTCCCAGTTTAGCATCATCTGAATTTTCAGCCTCAAGTGTCTTTTCATATATATCTGGTTTTTCTTCACATGTGTCTCATTATAACCACCCCAAAGGTGTTAAAGAACATTAAATGAGTTTTTTTTTAAATGGGAATTGCTGTTACACTAGGTTTTGTCCTAGACCTGAATAACATAACATTGTTCACACAATCTGTGACCACATTTCCAGGCTTCCATGTCTATTTTCTTTAGCTTGTTATTTTATTTTGAATATTGATCCATCTCTTATATTCTTCAGGTTCCCATCAATTCGGGATGTTGGCAACCATTTTGTCTGTCTTATCTCTGCTGGATGATTCTCGGATTAACTTCGTAGTTGTCTTGGAGGTCCATGTTCTCAGATTTTTTAACCAAGAAATTCTTCTTCTACCTACCAGCACTTCTCTTTCCTGGTATTTTCCCCTGGAGAATTGACTGCAGGAGTTCATAACGGCTATTATTCCACATGATGTTGCCAAGGTACTGAAGGTTTCGTGTTTTTACAGTGATCGATATTTCAAAATCTCTTTTTCATTTTGTGGAGCACTTCAGCATTTGTGGTGAGGTCTGTCCATGGTATTCTCATCATTCTTTGATATAGCCACACTTCAAAAGCTTCTAACCTATTACTGATAGTTTCTGTAAAATGTCCATGTTATTATTATTATTACTTAATTGCAATGGAGCACAGGCTCCGGTGGCAATATCCCTACACACCCATCTTCCACCTATCCTGCACCCACCTACATTTGCCCTCTACAAATATTATCTTTAAATTCTTTCAAAGATATTGGTAAATTATTCATCATTTCTCTCGGTAACTCATTCCAATCCCTGACACCCTTACCTAAAAAAGAGAATCTTCCCACATCCTTGTGCCTGAAATTGAGTGCCAGCTTGTGGTCATGGTCATCTTTTCCCTTCCATGCACTACTTTTCATACCCATTGCAATATCTTTCCATGCCTCATTGCCAGTATATGCCCTGTAAACTCCCATGACCCTCCTCATCCTCCTCCTGTCTTGCAATGAATCCCTTTCCAGCTCCTTTATCATATCCGTCACTGATTGCATTCTGCAATAATTTCCAGAAACAATTCTAGCAGGCCTTTTTTGAACCCTCTCCAACTCCTGTATTTGATATGTAAAATGAGGGTCTCATACTACACTACCATATTCAAGCAATGGTCTAACCAAAGTTTTGTACCCCAATTCCTTCACTTCTCTCGTACATCCCCTCATCACTCTCTCCAACAAGTGCAGAACTTTGAAACCTTTTCCTACCACCTGTCCAATGTGTCCTGCCCAGTTAAGCTTGTTATCAAAAGTAATGCCAAGATATTTACATTTCAAGTCTTCAGCAAGCAATTCTTTCCCCACCTTATATTCATAATTAACCATTTATTTTTTATTTGTGTATCTAATAAGCTGACTCTTCTTTGCATTTATCTTCATCCCATGTTTACCATCCCAACTAGATATCCTGTCCAGATCACCCTGCAACTGTTTACAATCCTCTATCGTTTTGATTCTTTTATACAGCATTATGTCCTCTGCAAACAATCTAATTTCAGATAGTAAACAATCAACACAATTATTCATTAGAATAATGAATACCAATGGTCCCAATACGCTACCCTGTGGCACATCCATTTTTACTTCCACATCTTTTGATACTACATTTCCTACCCTAACTTTCCGTTTAATACCTTTTAAAAATTCTTCTACCCAGCAAATAACTTTCTCATTCACTCCAATCGGTTTTACCTTATTTATTACAATTTTATGGCATACTCTGTCAAATGCCTTTGACAGATCCACTGCTACACTATCAATTTGGCCTCCCTTGTCCATTTCATCTGAAATATCTTGCATATATCACACCAAATGAGATTCACATGAATATCCTTGCCTGAATCCATGTTGCCTGCTTGAAAACCACCTACTTTCCTCAGATATATTTCTGATGTGGTTGCATATCAATCTTTCCATTAATTTACTTACCACTGATGTCAAACTGATTGACCTGTAATTCTCAACTCTATTTCTCACCCCTCCTTTATGTACCGGTACTACTATTGCACTTTTCCAGTCCTGTGGTAAGCAGCAAGTATACTAACTCAATTTAAATAATATTTCAAGATAAGGTACAATGTCACATCCGGCTATCTTTAAGATATCTGTAGTAATATTATCTTCATCAGCCCCTTAATGTTTTTTCAGCTTTCTTATTTCCTTCATGATTTCCTCAGGATTAATATCAAATTTTTTTACTATCGTCATTTCTAATTGTGTTGTTAAGCTCATTCTGTGAATTAGACCCTCCTGTTTCTGATTCATTGTCCCTAATGCTTTCACTGAACCAGTTACTTAAAATCTCTGCCTTTTTCAAATCATCAGTAACTTCTCTATCCTTATCTATAAGTGTCTCTACACCCCCCTTCCCCTCAGTTTCGTGATATAGCCATAGAAATTTCTAGATGCATCAGTCAATGGTCCTCCTGCACTGACAATACTCTTCATAAACCCATCTTTAGCCATTTTGTTTCAATGCCATACAGGACATAGCAGCACAGGAGTCTCATTTTCATGGTAATTGATAAATTACAACCTTTAAAAAAGTTATTCATTTTATTTAAAGTAGCCCTTTCTTTACCAATACATGACTTTACTTCATCGGATGGATCCCATTGGTTATTTACTGTGATACCAAGATACTTACACCTTGATACACATTCAATGGTCTCCTGGTTAATCATAATATGGCATTGGGAGTTGTTGTTTTGCCAATTACCATTACTTTTGTGTTATTTATATTAATGTCAAGTCCGTATTTGTGTTGCTTTGTGATACTCTATCTATAAGATACTTTAAACTTTCCTTACTGTCTACAAAAATGACTGTGTCATCTGCATAGCGAATGTTGTTTATCCAGTTTCCATTCAACAGCACTCCCATCTCAACATCACTCAACGCCTCCCTAAAGATATACTCTGAATAGATATTAAATAATAAGGGGGACATGATGCAACCTCGTCTTACACCATGAAGAATTTTTACTTCATCCTTATATTCTCCCTTCAGTCTCACATGAGCAGACTGGTTCCAATACAGGTTAACAATAATTCTCAGGTCTTTGTCATCCAAGCCAATACTTTTTAAAATTTCTTTCAATTTTTGATGCTTTACCCTATCAAAGGCCTTCTGATAATCTATAAAACAAGCATAGACATCACAATTTATATCTCTGCAGTGTGAAATAGTACTTGGATACTGAACAGAGCTTTTCGTGTTCCAACTGCATATCTGAACTGTGTAGGTGATACATATTCTCCACAGAGCTTATACATCCTTCAGTGAATAACCTTCAAAGAGATTTTTAATGTGTAGCTCATAAGGCTTATAATTCTGTAGTCACCACATGACTTAGCTATGTTTTTTTTTTTTTTTTTTTTTTTTTTTTTTTTTTTTTTTTTTTTTGTAATATAAAAAACTCTAATTTGAGCCAATCTTGAGGAATTCTGCCAGAGTTGTAGATGGCGTTGAACACTGAGGTCAACCACTTTGACTATTTTCATCAAGCAGTTTAAAAAATTCTGCATTTATCTTGTCAGGGGCTGGAGTTTTATTGCAGATTGTACTTCAGTCAGTAAAATGCTTGGACCTGTTTCACATTCAAACTATGGAGGTTCTGGATGGCTATCTGAGAACAGTTGTTTTACATGTTTCTTCCATGCATCTTTGATATCTTGAGTATCAACAATGACATTTCCCTCATTGTACACTGTATTAGGTCTACATCTTCATGTTACTTCTTTAACTTTGCTGTGAATGTTGAAAATGTCATATTTCAACTGTAGAGCCTCTATTTCAGCACATTTCACCTGTATTTCCTATTCTTTAGCTTCTCTCGTCTTGTTTATTATCATCTTATTGATGTTTTTATATTCATCAGGATTACTTTTACAACCCTTTTTCTCTTTTATATTACTAATTTACTAACGTGATCATTTGTTGCTAATTACTGCCAGAGTTTCCACATACTCATATAATCTGGGGTCAGATGTAGTTGCATTGTTTTGTATTGATTTAACTTGAGTGGCAATAACCTTTACCTTTTCACCTCTTATCTTGCATTCACAATATAAATCTGACATTTAATCTATCTTTATACAAGTTTTGCACATAACTTCAAGCAAAGATTTATGTTTACCACCTACTTGTTCAACCATCATTACCACTCATAGTCACCATCTTGCTTCATCATCACTATTTACACACTTAAGTGGTTCTTAAACTACAGCATCTATTGCCTCCATTTTTCTATTTCTTATGAACTTGGCCCATTTCCTTGTAATAATATCATTGGTGTAGGCTTAGTATTTATTTTAATCCAAATAATAATGTACTTGTGAGCAGTTAATGCTCTGGCCTCACATTTGGGAGGACGCAGGTTCGAATCCATGTCCGGGCATCCAGATTTGGGTTTTCCATGGTTTTCCCAAATTATTCCAGGAGAGGATGCTTCCTTCAAAAATCCATGGCAGAACTCCATACCGTTCCTTGTCCCCAGCCACATCTTGCCTCTTATGATCCTGATGTCAACGAGGACTAAAGCTATAGCAAAAAAGATATATATATATATATATAAACTAAGGATGAAGGCGGCTGGGACAATGAACAAAAAACAAACACAAGAGAAGCGCAATATTTCGGCCTATAGCAGCACCAAGCGGTGTCACATGTGTACACATGTGTCACATGTGTACACATGTGTCACATGTACGGCCAACTGGTGAATGGCGTCTCAGGCACGGATGGTAGTTTAGGTGGATGGGGGGGGGGGGGGGAGTAACCTCAAATATTGGATCAATAATCGATACTGATGACGATATGTTATTATTGAAAGAGGTGAATAATAACCAAGTGGGGATATATATATATATATATATATATATATAAAACTATAGGTGAAAAGTAAAATACATGTAAATAGCATGGATAATAGTAAATACAGAAATACAAAAAATGTAAATGGTATAGATAATAAGTGCTGGGGCTGGTGGGCAAAGTTTATTGGAGATTGAGGCCAGGATTCTTTGTCTTTCTGCCCCAAATACAATTAATCATTTACAGCAGATTCTATCAGATTGTATACAGATCTTAGCAAAACAACCACAAAAACATCTGGGCAAGCTTTCTGCACTTGCAAAAAGTTACCTGGCTATGGGTCTACCCCTACCTCACCAACATCCCAATCACCGTCAACACACTCCTACAGCTCCCTTGATTTCCAAAACCCCTTGTCTTGCCCACATTTTCAATCTCCCCCACCCAGCCCCTCTACCACCCACACCAAAAGCCACCACTCTACCTCCTGCTAAACCACAGCAGTCTGTGGTGAACCTTTCATCATCTCCGTTAACAGAATCTCAACTCTCTGTTCTCTCGAAGGGATTATCATTTTCCCCAACCCCGTAGTTTGACCATGATGCTTTGGTCTGCGACTCTTTAGCATTCTGCCGCACTCTCCAGTGGCGTTACCACTTTGTCACCTGGGATGGTAATGACTTTCAGCATGATGAGATTGAGCCCTGCCTAGAGCATTTCAAACCTCCATCCAAACTAGATCCATCTCTCCTTCCTCAACACCATCCACTCCTTATGTTCCAGGAATTCCACACATCCAACCTGTCGTCAAAATCTTTTCTCAACTTCATTTCCCACTCCAACAACCTCAGTATTAACGAAACCCGTGCCATGAGAGAACTGTCTAAGAACAGGAACATCATTATTCTCCCAGCTGACAAAGGCTCAATGACCATAGTCATGGACCACTGTGACTATGAGGCCAAAGCTTTGAGACAGCTCTCTGACACCAACACATACCTTCCACATCCTACAGATCCTACAACCTCAATATTCCAAGAAGTACGCACTCTCCTTGACCTCCAAGGCCCCTTAAAAGGACTCTCCCCCAACTCTTTGTCCCTCCTTACCCCACAGAACCCCCATACCTCCACCTTTTACCTTCTTCCCAAGATCCACAAAACTGGAAATCCGGGGAGACCTATAGTTGTGGCTTATGGGTCTCCTACAGAACGGATTTCAGCTTTTGTGGATCAGCACTTCCAGCCTTTTGTACAGGACCTCCCTTCATTCATTAAAGACACCCCACACTTCCTAGAACGACTTTCCACAGTCCCCACTCCTCTACCACCGGACTCCTTCCTTGTCTCCATAGATGTCTCTTCCCTTTACACCAACATCCCTCATGGACAGGGCCTCAGCGCCATGGAACACTTCCTGGAAATGCGACCTCCTGACAGCCTCCCCAAGACATCCTTCCTCATTTCCTTGGCTAACCTCATCCTGTCTCACAACTACTTTTCCTTTAACTCACAAATTTACCACCAGATACGTGTACTGCAATGGGCACCAGCATGGCATCATCCTATGCAAACCTTTTCTTGGGCCATTTGGAACAATGATTCCTCAACAATCTTCCCATTAAACCTCCTGTGTGGTTCAGATACATAGATGACATCTTTATGATCTGGACCCACGATGAGCATCATCTAATAGATTTCCTCAACTCCCTAAACAACCACTCCATCAACTTTACTTGGACGTACTCCCATACTCATGTTACCTTTCTTGATGTTGATGTTTCCTTGCATAACGGGAGCCTACATACCTCTGTGCATATCAAACCTACTAATCTGCAGCAATATCTTCATTTCAACAGTTGTCATCCCTTGCACATCAAACGTTCCCTTCCTTACAGTCTTGCCCTCCGTGGCAGGCGAATCTGCTCTGATGAACAATCTCTTTCCCAATACACAGAAAACCTGTCTGGAGCTCTCATATCCCGTAGCTACCCTCCTGACTTAGTACACAAACAAATCTCCCGTGCCATAGCCCTTCCTTTACACAGCCACTCCAAGTCAGTACCCCTTGAAACTGACCACAGCCCCGCCTTCATCACTCAGTTCTTCCCTGGTCTCGAGTCCATTAACCTAATCCTTCACCGTGGACATGATTTCTTATGTTCCTTCCCCGGGATGCGCACCATTCTCCATAAAATTCTACCCACTGCCCCTCGCACATGTTTTAGCAGACCACCAAATTTAAGAAATATCTTGGTTCACAAGTACTCACCAAGAAATTCCCCCACACCGCCACAGGGTTCATTCCCATGTAATAGACCCCGTTGTAAAACATGCAGCATACACCCACCCACTACCACTTACTCCAATCCTACCACAGGTGAAACATTCCCTATCATTGGTCATGCTACTTGCATGACAACTCACCTCATATACCAACTGATATGCCTCCATTGCTCCAGTTCATATATAGGCCTCACAACCAATCCCCTAGCTATCTGAATGAATGGCCACAGGCAGACAGTTTATACTAACAATGAGGCCCATCCAGTTGCAAAATATGCCAGTTCCCACAAAATCAATAATTTGAACATCTGTTTTTCAGTTAGGGCAATCAGAGTTTTCACTAACAACACGACCCCCTCTGAACTTCGTAGATATGAACTAGCCTACCAGAATATCCTTGACACCAGACATCCTCCTGGCCTCAATCTCCAATAAACTCTGCCCACCAGACCCAGCACTTATTATCTATACCATTTACATTTTTTGTATTTCTGTATTTACTATTATCCATGCTATTTACATTTATTTTACTTTTCACTTATAGTTTTATATATATATATCCCCACCTAGTTATTATTCACATCTTTCAATAATAACATATCGTCATCAGTATCGATCCAATATTTGAGCTTACTCTCCCCCCCCTTTTCCACCTAAACTACCATCCGCACCTGAGACGCCATTCACCAGTTGGCCGTCTATGTGTACACATGTGACGCCGCTTGGTGCTTCACCTTCTGCACGTTTAAGGCTGCTATAGGCCGAAATATTGCGCTTCTCTTGTGTTTGTTTTTTGTTCGTCGTCCCAGCCGCCTTCATCTGTGGTAAGTGTTGGGTCATATTTCCCTATCCTTCCTTAGTTTTATATATATAATGTCCCTAAACTGTTCACAATAAACAAATCATTTTTCTATTGTGTCCATGAAAATTCTCATACAAATAACTGCATTGATAACTAGCATGTTAATTAATCTATATGCATCTACTTGATCTAACACCAAGTCTGCATATGAATGAATTTGTTCCATCTCTATATTTAAGTTATCCAACCTACCTGCCCTAGTCAATTCTAATATTTTTATTAATTCCAAATTTTACCCTTTCTCCCACTTCAACCTCTCCCTGTGAAATATGATGGGTGATTTATATCATCTCTAATATATTTTAGCCAGGAGGATAGCAGAATTAATTACTTCTGAAAAGTTTTCATGGTGTGTGGATATCCTTTCATATCTCTAACATGGTGTTTCCCCATTGCCTTCTGCATCTGCATTCAACTGATCATTTCTGTGTATTTAATTATAGAGACTATCAACATTAAGATTCCAGAGCTACATCTGTGGAAAAAGGGTGTATCGTGTGAAGGAAAAGTTTACATTTGGTCAGGATGAAAATATGCTCTCTTCAAATAACCTTAATACATTATGTAACATGTATGATATTAAATAATGTCAAATTTGTAGTACAAATATACTTAAGTAATATCAACTCCATATATGGTATCCAAGGATGAATTGTTACTTCTTACCTCACAGTCATTTTTCTCTGATGCCCAGTGTAAAAACCTAATTTTTGTATCTGGTTTAATGGTCTGCAGACTTGCTCCAGCTGACAGCAAAGTCTCGACAACCTGCAGTTTATTAAAATTTTAATTGTTTAAATTGTGCACAGAAGTAGTCTACCTTTATTGAATAATAGCAATAAATATTTGTTTGGAGTTATTTAAGGATTTTAATGATATCTGAAAAGTAATCATGACAAACTTACATAATTTCAATTCAACTATCAAGTGTGCAACTTTCTTGCCTTGCAGTTAGGGGACATCCATTAATTACGTGAGGTGAAATAGGGGGGGGGGGTCTGGCAAAATCTCACCAGATCTCACCAGGGGGGAGGGGGGTCTACGGAAACCTCACGTGAGATTTTGCGAAAAATTTGGGGACAGTAGAGCCAAAAAAAAGGTTTACAATTTGCGCCAAAGTCGATTTTAGGAGGGTATTTCGTCAAAAAAGTAGGGTGTGACCTACAAAAAAAAAAATCTACAAAAGTTTCCAGGGCAATTTGTAGGTGGGGTTCTCACGGACCAGATCTCACCAGAGGGGGGGGGGGGGGCGGCCAGATCTCACGAAATTTCACCAGGGGGGAGGGGGGGTCCAGAAATCCGGAAAAACACCTCACGTAATTTGTGGATGCCCCCTTACTTTATATATAGACAATGATCATTATATGGAGCCAACTTCTGCTGATTTAAAGGAATTTATGACATTATCAGTTTAGGTAGTGTTGATAGTGGAAGTGAAGTGTTGAAATTGAAAGGGAAATGAGAAATACTTTTTTGGTCAAATCTTGTGGTAAATAATGGTGGAATATAACTCTGGATATGTTGGTGGCATACTGGTTGAAATTTTAATTGAAACATCTATGTCAACCTTAAATTGGTAAGATGTAGAAAAGATACAATGTGATGACAGACAAAAGCAACAATGGGAATAGTCTGATAATGATGGAAATGCATGTTTAATATTACAGTTGAGAGACATTATATATAAGAATACTTAATGAAGCAATTTAGAAATACTAAGAACCAACATTATAATTCCTATATTCTCTACTTTAAAAAACATTTAAATTAAAAAAAAAATTGACAATTGGTGTCTCTGGGCTACACAAGTAGTTTGAAAAAAAGAAGGGAAGTGTATTAAATTGTTTCCTACAGGTCACATCCAAAAGAAAAGAGAGAATTGTTTTTAGTAAGGATTGGCTGAGTTTCCCATAATTAGTGTACTGCTGGTCATAATTTGGCTAGTTCTACTGTCAAAAGTATTCCAAGATACAAAACCTACCCAATCACTGGTCTACAAGACATACCATTGGTGGTGGTAAAGAAGATATATGTGGCCAGAGGAATAGATTCTTTGGATATATGCTCTATATATGTTCTAAGAAACAGAGATTTTCTCTCACATTGAAATTGCAAGTTATGTAACATACATTGTGACTGTGTTAACAATACATAAAATACTACCACCTTATTCTGTTTCCAACTATTAAATGTAAGTTCCAGACTCTAAAAATTCCTGGGAAACATGCAATACCAGACCATGATCTCATCCTATGCAAAATACCTTTAAACCCTAGCTCTAGGGATAAATTATTGTTTGTATTCCATATTACCCCTTGTGTTCCCTCTCAGTTGTAGTCAGTGAGTGATAATTTTTACTTTTTTCAGGTTGTGCTTTCTTTGAGATTGAGAATTTAATACTTTTGTTGGATTTTCCACCATTCTGTGTCTTTTGATACCACTATGTTTTTTCCCTGCAGAGTTCTTTCAGCACTTAAACTGTTCCCCCAAAGGATTCATGGAGACAGAGCTCCACACTCCCAATTGACCTCTGGCATCAAAGGATGGAGGTAATGGGGTAGGCACCATACTCCGGCCAATCTTTCTCCTGCACAGTTCCTTCACAGTACTCATTAGGTAACTGGTTGAATGGGCCAGGGAGGGGGGAGGGGAAGGCATTCTGGATTTTCAGCTTTGATAAAAATCTTCAGATACATTGGTGACAGTCAGGTGCTCTATTTTTTACCAATGCAGTGGCCCATATCAGTATGTATGGTATTTTAATTTTCTCCAGGAAGTAATCCCAGTTCTATGGGAATCTTATCAATTCTCACTGTCATATTTGAGTTTTAATCTTTCAAAGCTGTGTAAAATTCTTTACTTATAACAGGGGTCTCCATGAAGATAAATACGATGAAGAGTGAGGAGATTAAGAACACAGATAAAATAATAAATGTTATTCTCATGATTATAGGGTGCCGGAGGAATAGCTTGTTAGTTGGAGAGGGTCTTGGGAGGATGTAAGAGAGAAGTGACTAAGTGACTATGTGACATAACTAAATTAAAAAAAAAAACTATGATAACTAGTTTGACTGTGGTGGTGTCCCTATTTTTGGTATCAAATACAGGAGAAAAACAAAGTCCAAAAGAGGGTAGTTACATTTTGAAGCAAATAATTAACTTATATGATAATGGAGCTTGGTTGGGTGTCATTTTAAGACAGATAAAGAGAGTGGTTAAAATTTATAAGGTGTATAATGTCAAGGAGGCTTGGAAGAATATTGGTTGAAGAATTAGGAAAGAGAAGAGATGGGATCATGCCCACATGTTGGCACTTGCTTTCATGTATAAGGTGGTAGAAAAATTTTCTTTTATATGAAATTGTTTTAGGAACTGGTATAAATTATGTTAAGAAGAGAAACTTTGAAAAAGTTAAAAGTCTTAAAGGGCAAAAGTAAGTGAGTACAGACATTAAAAGTAAGCATTTAAGGAAAATGTCACTAGGATGTTTATTATATGGCAACTAATTCACATTAAAGATGTTCCTTAAAGGCTGACAATCTCTTAACTTCAGTGGAAAATTATGTTTGGAAAATAAGTAAACAGTTGCTATATCTGTTAAAGTGCATCCATATTTACGTTCTGGAAATAGACACAAGGAAACTTACTTTCTCAATGGCCACCATACAATTTTTCCTGCTGTGTTATAGGGGATGTTAATAAATGTGGTTTTAATATTGGCTCTTTATCCCATATACAATTGAACTAGTATCTGCTGCGAGGTATGAAATCTGTACTAAACACATATTTCTTATATGAAAAGGACAGATAAAATACACACAACACTTAGCAAAGTTGAAGGGAGCAGGGCAGCAGCAACACAAAACAACACAAAAACACAAAAAATACAATGTTTTGGGTTAAAACCCTATGCCAAGTTTACAGAAGTAAGTGGCTGAGTTTGAGCAAGCCTTGCATTCGACGTTTACACATATTTCTTAACATCATTAAGAGCACAAAGCAGATATTTCCCTTACTGTGGTATGATGATGCTTACTTTTACTTTCTTATGTTATAATCTTTATAAGTAGTATAGCTATCAGTTTTATTAATTGACAGACTGTACATTAATTCACCTCTAGAGAAAAGGGAAAGAGGCTTGTACATTAAGATTTATGCTTTTAACAGCACAGGATCAGTTGAAAGATATGAAGAAACTTGAGTAGAAAATGACATTGGCAGCAAGCACCCAACATGAATTAAAAATTTTATCAAAAGAACCGAACATAAACAACTAAAACCATTATTTTATTAATTTCATAAGACAATTAAATTGTATTTCAGAAAATAAAATAAAGCAAATGCAAGTCAGACTACAAATTATAATATAAGATGATGTGGTCTGGAATTGCTATATAGTTAAAAGATATTTTGCCATAACAAGTGCAATATTTCATCACCATTTAACATTATTCACAGTGATTCATACCATAAAGTAAGATTTTTCTGCAGCTATATCAAGGGCTGTTCTACCCTCATTATCCGTGGAGCTGATGTCACATCCAGCTTCTATCAAAGCCTTTGTTATCTCAAGCATATTTCGACAGCTATGCTTAAGTATCAGCACAAGTGCAGTGCATCCTTTTTTATCCTTTTTATTTATTATTTCTTTGTCTGAATTTTCTATTAGAGTTTTAACAGCTCCTAAACAACCTGCTCTTGCTGCTGCATGTAAAGGTGTCTGTCCTCTGCAATCTTCAGTGTGAAGAGACAGCCCCAAATGTAGCAGATGTTTAATGCAGTCTTCATTAGCATCATAAGGTACGACATGCAGTGCTGTGCTACCATCAGCACACTTTGATTTTATATCTGCACCAGCAGACACCAATACTTTAGATAGCTGGAAAAAATAAAGCAGAACATTAATAAAACGCCATGATAAAATGCTAGACTGAATTGGGCATATCATGACACTAGTAATATTATTTTCAATAAGGAAGGATAATGAAAATAGCCCTCCACTTATCACAAACGAAAGCAAGAGGGCCAGGATTAACACACACACACACACACACACACACACAAAACATAAACACATCCCACAGTATTTTGTTGAATGTGGTGGGTTTGGAGGCTATATTCTCATCTCTATCATGAATAAGGTTATTCACTAAAACATCCTAAACTATGTTTGTGGTTTTGCCTGTATGTATATTCATCCTAACTACACTGCATTCATCTGTGGTAAATTCATTATTTTCATTGTCTAGTAGCACTTTTTTGTTACTATCATCCAATAATAATTATTATTATTATTAATCCTATTATTGCACAACAGCTCACTGTGGAGTATATAGGCAGCATCTACCTGTTTCACAGGTGGTTATTACGAGTTAAGAGGGGGTTGGGGAGGGGGGTGTATATTTGTTAGATCTGGAGTTTTTAACTTGATGGTGCTATGTTTGTGTTGGTATCTGTCTGTGAACTGTGTGACTTGTATTCTGTATGATAAATGTATTTTTATTTGTGAAATGTGTAGTTTGGAGTGGAGATTGGGTATCATCTAAATATTCACCTAGAATCTTGCATAAAACAGCCTGAAAACCACAATGAGAATGTTCAGTATGCAGGACTCAGGACTCAAATCTGGTCCCTTGTACCTCCCCAATACAGTGAGATGGCACCTTAACACATGCAGTCATGATGGCATGTATTATTATTAATTGTGGCTGAACTAATTTCCCTATATACCTACTTAAAACTCATATATATTTTTACCTTTATATGGGCACAAGTGACGCTGAACGTTCTGGACGGCCTTTGGAGGTTACGACTACAGAAATCATTGATCAAATCCATGATATGGTAATGGATGACAGAAGAGTTCAGGTGCATGATATTGCTAGTGCTGTGGGCATATTGACTGAATGGATAAATAATATTTTGCATAAACATTTGGACATGAGAAAGCTATTCGCAAGATGGGTGCCGCGATTGCTGACGCTTGACCATAAACGGAATCGTGTGAAGTGTTGCAGCTGTTCGAGAAGAATCCGGAGTACTTTAAGCGTCATTTCATCACTGTGGATGAAACATCGATACATTACTATACTACTGAGACCAAACAACAATGTAAACAATGGGTTACCAAGGAAGAATCTGCACCAAAACAGGCGAAAACCGTTCCTTGGCCGGAAAGGTTATGGCGATTGTCTTTTGGGATTCGCAAGGGATAATCCTCATCGACTATCTGGAAAAGGGTAATACTATTACAGGTGCATATTATTCATTGTTATTGGACCGTTTGAAAACCGAGCTGCAAGAAAAACGCCCATGATTGGCCCACAAGAAAGTCCTTTTCCATCACGACAACGCACCAGTACACGCCTCAGCAGTCGTGGTCCCAAAATTAATAGAAATAGGATTCCAACTCATTTCACATCCCCCCCTATTCTTCAGACTTGGCTCCCTCGGACTACTATTTGATCCCCAATTTGAAGAAATGGCTGGCGGGACAAAGATTTTATTCAAATGAGGAGGTGATTGCACACACTATTGGATATTTTGCAGACATGAACAAATCCTACTATTTGGAAGGAATCAACCAACTAGAACATCATTGGACGAAGTGTATAAGCCTAAAAGGAGACTATGTCGACAAATAAAAAAGGTTTACCCCAAACACGTAAGTAGTTCTTATTTTTAGCACGGACTTTTCAAATGACCCTCATATTATTCATTACCTCCTTAGGTAATTTGTTCTCATCCCTAACCTTCTTTCCCATAAATGAAGCATATGCCTGAATCCAATGGCTAAATTGTTATCATGTGCTATCTTCCCTTCTATACAATACTTCCCAATTTTCAACCAATATTTATCCTGGCTTCATTGCTAGTACATGAGCATCATTGTGCATGAGCACAATTCTCTTTGCTTCTCTTTTATCCTGCAATAATTCCAACCCAACTCTTATTATTTCAGTAACTAAGTGTATGATTTGGTAACTTCCCAGCTGCCCTCCTTTTTACCCCTTCCAACTAAGGTATCTGATAGTTGTAATTTGGGTCCCATGTCATCCCCCAATTCTCTACCAAGGCCTGGCCACAGTTTTAAAACCCGTCTCAGGTACTTTCTCTCATTATCTTCTCCAAAAGATGCAATACTTTGAGCTCTTGTCATAATAACCTCCTTAATGTTCCTTGATCAATTTTGCATGCTTGTCAACTAATATATCCAGTTACTTACATTTTATTCTTTCAACTATCATTCAACTGAATAATCAAACAAAACCTTTATTTTGTTATTTATATATCTAATAAGTTCTCTCTTCCTGACATTCCATGCTTATCTGCCCAACTAGTAATCTTGTCTAGATCCACTTGCATTTGCTCACAATCCTCTCTTGGTGTAATCCTAATACTCAACTACATTACATAGAAAAATGCTTATTAGATTGCTTATGCCATTATTACTTCTTTAATAGGACTTCTTCAGTTCTTTTTGGTAATTAACAAGAAACAATTATATTACATTCTTTTAACATACGTGATAGCACCATTATGTCAGTGAAATAGTGAAGTGGATAAGCCATAAACCCAGGTGAAGGCTAAAACCAAATATAGCTATATGATACAAATGAGTTGGCAGAATGTTGTCTCTTAATAAGGGACCTGCCAGTGTATCTATTTAATATATATTTAATTTAATTAAATTGCAGTGGAGCACACGCTCCACTGGCAATTTCCCTAAACACCCATCTTCAACTTTTCCTGCGCCCACATATATTTTACCCTCTGCTAATTTTAACTTTAAATTATTTCAACGTTTTTGGTAAATTATTCATCACTTCCCTTAGTAACTTATTCCAATCCCTGACACCCTTACCTAAAAAAGAGAATCTTCCCTCCCCCTTGGCCTGAAATCCAGTGCCAGCTTGTGGTCATGGTCATCTTTTCCCATCCATTCCCTACTGTTCATACCTACACCAATATCATTCCATGCCTCATCACCAGTATAATACACCTTGTACACTCCCATGACCCTCTTCATCCTCCTCCTGTCTTGCAATGAATCCCATTCCAGCTCCTTTATCGTACATGTTACTGATTGCATTCTGCGATGATTTCCAGAAACAAATCTAGTGGCCCTTTCTTGCACCCTCTCCAAATCCTGTATTTAATATTCAAACTAACATATTCAAGCAATGGTCCAACCAAAGTTTTGTAACTGAATTCCTTTACTTCCCCCGTACATCCCCTCATCACTCTCTCCAACAAGTGCAGAACTTTGAAGCTTTTCCAACCACCTGTCCAATATGTCCTTCACAGTTAATTTTGTTACCAAATGTAATGCCAAGATATTTACATTTCAAGTCTTCAGTAAGAAATTCTTTCCCCACTTTATAATCATAATTAACATTTTGTTTATTATTTGTGTATCTAATAAGCTGACTCTACTTCGCATTTATCTTCATCCCTTGTTTACCAAACCAACTAGATATCCTGTCCAGATCACCCTGCGGCTGTTCACAGTCCTCTACAGTTCTGATCCTTTTATATAGCATTATGTCATCTGCAAACAATCTGATTTCAGATAGTAAACAATCAACACAATTATTCACTAGAATAATGAATAATGGTACCAATACGTTGCAGCACTCCCATTTTTATTTCACTTCCTTTGATACTGCATTTCCTACCCTAACTTTCTGCTTTCTACCTTTTAAAAATTCTTCTAGCCAGAAAATCACTTTCTCATCCACACCAATAGTTTTTAACTTATTTACTACCATTTTATGGCTCACTCTGTCAAAAATCCTTTGACAGATCTAGTGCTACACTATCAATTTGGCCTTTCTTGTCCATTTCATCTGAAATATCTTGCATATATCCTACCAACTGAGATTCGCATGTAAATCCTTGCCTAAAGCCATGTTGCCTACTTCAAAACCACTTACGATCCTCATATATATTTCTGACGTTGTATATCAATCTTTCCATTAATTTATCTACTACTGATTGGCCTATAATTTTCGACTCTATTTCTCACCCCTCCTTTATGTACCGGCACTACTGTCACACTTTTCCAGTCCTGTGGTATGCTGCAAGTATCTAAACTCAATTTAAATAATATTTAAAGACAAGTTACAATGTCATATCCAGCTATCTTTAAGATATCTGTGGTAATATTATTTACGCCAGCCCCTTTATGTTTTTTCAGTTTTCTTATTTCCTTCATGATTTTCTCAGGATGAATATCAAATTTTTTACTATCGTCATTTCTAATTGTGGTGTTAAGCTCGTTCTCCGAATTACACCCTCCTGTTTCTGATTCATTGTCCCTAATGCTCTCACTTAAAATCTCTGCCTTTTTTTTAAATCCTCAGTAACTTCTTCTCCATCCTTATCTATAAGTGTCTCAACACCTTAAGTTCCCCTCAGTTTTCTAACATAGCCATAGAAATTTCTAGATGCATTCACCTGCACTGACCATACTCTTCATAAACCAATCTTTAACCAGTTTCTTTGCTATTATTAAGTCCTTGTTTAGTTGTTTTAAATATTCCCTACTACACTGCTGTCTCATAACTCTGTTATGTTCTCTTACCAACCTCTTTAAGCACCTCACTTCCCTATTATAGTACAAAGGTTCTCTATTTCTCTTTATTTTCTGCATTGGAATAAATTTTTCATCCCCCTTTCTTATTATCTCCTTGAACACTTCCCACCTTGACTCTACAGTACTTGTGCCTTCCTTCCATTTGCTGAAACATTCTCTGAAATATCTCTTCAAATTTGAAATCTGTGCCATTTTATAATTGCACCTATTTCCCCCTACAATTTTGGTTGCTGGTTCACCGAATCATCTAATATCCATCAGAACTGCTTCATGATCACTTATTCCTTCAGTTACTTGACATCTTACAAAGTTATCACCTTACAATGCTATCATCTGGCTATATCCAAAATATTTTGTCCCCTAGTGTTTTGCTCTACCACTTGTATAAATCCTCCTTCCCTTATTAAGCTATTTGAAAATCTCTGTTCCCTTGTGTTACTAATCTTATTTCCTACCTAGTTTACATGTGATAAATTTAAATCCCTACCAATAATGACCATTCTATTCTCATCTCTGAAATCTGAGTATGAATTTAATTTCTCCCAATGAGCCTCATCTTCATTTGTCACTTTTTTTTTTCTTTTTGATCACCCCAGAAATTTACCCCACATAACTCATGGTCTTGATCTACAAACACCAGTGAACTGTGGTAGTTTTTGCTTGCTAGTATGAAAACTCCTCCACCAATTGCTCCTCTATCTCTGCGGTACACTCTTTAACTTTCAGGAAAAACCTCACATTATTACTTGTGGTTCGTGTATCTCTATTAAGTTTGTAAATTCAATTACTTTGTTCATTATACTTCTACAGTTCACCAATAACACCTTTGCTACTGGCTTTATATTTTAAGCACTAACCTACTCTTTCCCAGTTTTGTTCCCGTTTCATTTATTTTTTCAGCAACTACATCTATTTCTTTAACAGCTGTGATGTTGCTCATCATGGATCTAAAATCAGTATCACTTTGATGATCTATTTCCATCTCTTCACCAGCAGCCCCTAACCTAAAAAAAGGCACAGTCCTCACCCCATCATCACTGGAAATGGGCTCCCTTACGGCTTTGGCTAACAACTCAGCAAGTCCCCCCTTGACCCTCCTATTTAGGTTTAGGCCATGCCTAGTGAAACCCCACCTACCAATGGAGTATACAGGCACAACCCCCAACACAGAACTAATGCCTTTCCCAAGTAGCATTTCTGTTTTCACATTTACCCGACTCACAGCATAGTTCAATGGTGGCCGGTCATGGCGACTTAGGACCTGCATGAGTTTCACCCTGGTATGCTGTTCCTCCTTCACCACCTTCCTCAGGTCATTCTCTATACCATAACTCACGTTTCTATCAATACTATTCCCCGCACCTCCAACTATCACTACCTCATGGTCCTTAGTGAAACTCCTACAAAGTGAACCTATATCCTCTATTACCTCACCTAATATTGCACTAGGTTTGAAAAAACTCATGACCTTGTAACCTGTACCTAACTGATCCTGCAGAAGAGGGCCTATACCTCTCCCATGGCTACTACCCAGCAGCAGAACCCTTTATTTTTTCCTATTCTTGCCTTGCACGCCCTTATTCCTAAAGGCCTGCTGGATCTTACCTAC
This sequence comes from Vandiemenella viatica, assembly GCA_031002005.1. Classification (NCBI taxonomy): domain Eukaryota; kingdom Metazoa; phylum Arthropoda; class Insecta; order Orthoptera; family Morabidae; genus Vandiemenella; species Vandiemenella viatica. The sequence continues at coordinate 248,529,707 of JARYHS010009186.1, forward strand.
TCCTACATCTACATGAGGCTCTTCTCCTCCTGACTCTGGCAACAGGTCAAACCTATTTTTCCCCACAATTTCTGAAGTATCTGGCTTCTTCATCCTATTAACCATATTTCTCCTACAACCTGTTACCAGCTCCCATCCATCCTTCTCAACTCCCTCCAACCCACTATCTCTACTTTCTGCCTCTATAGCATGAGGTTCCAGAAGCTCAGCCCCCACAGGCTGTCCCTCCACAGGCTGTGCCTCCACAGGCTGGGCCTCCACAGGTTTACCCTCCACAGGCTGAGCCCCCATAGGCTGAACCCCCACATGCGGAGCCACCACAGGCCATACCATCACAGGCTGAGCCCCCACAGGACGAGCCTCAAGAATCCTGATGCTTTCACGCAACTCCCTGATCAAAACAAAGTCAACAAAACCATGCGAGAGCCTCATTTATTTCCCATGTTTCCTCTTCCCTACATGCCCAAAGAAACCACTTCCTACATCAACTACAACCCAATCCTTTCGCAACATACCTGCGACAGGCCGCACACTTTCCAGTCATGATTTTTCCGAAATGCTTCAAGCACCTTCTAAAAAAAAAACCTACATTTATTTCATAATGTAGTTTGATCAAGTTTATACTATATTTTTAATTTTTTTATTAAATATGATAAGAGCTTTACTCCTCAATCAATTTATTGTAATTATTAGGTAGATAAAAATACTCAATTCAATCCTATGATACAGGAATGTTATGATAAGATCAAAAAGAATTATATTTAAGTCCATACTGGAGAATAGCCATATATGTATTAGATACTGGGACAATTAATAAAAAAACATAATATGAAGTTAAAAGCATTAGAAATGGAGAATATTAACTAGAATTTCAAGGTAAGAAAAAGTAAGGAATATTGAAATAATAAGACCAAGCTAAAGAAGAAAAAGATTAGACTGGAATGGGCATGCAAGATTCAGTAAACCAGTGGCAAAATTAGAAGGGAAAACAGGTATAATTATAAAAAGACACAGACTTAAGAAATGAAGAGCTATTTCATGGAAATGTTCAGCAAATAGAAGGATGGCACAAGTGGAGGTGAAATAGGAAGAAGTTAAGGAGATAATAAAAAAAGGATGAGGAAATGTTTATTCCAAATCAGAAAATAAAGAAAAGTACAGAATCTACATATTGCAATAGGGAAGTGAAAAGGTTAAAAAGACTAGTGAGACTGGAACACAACAGAGTTAAGGGACAGGAAGGCAGTAGTGAATACTTAAAACAACTAAACAAGCAATTAATAAGAGCAAATAGAGAAGCAGAGGATGAGTTTATAAAGAATATTATTGGTGCAGGAGGAACACTGAACGATGCATCTAGAAATTTCTATGGCTATATTAGAAAACTGAGGAGAAGGGAAGGCATTCAGACTATTGTAGATAAGAATCGAGTTGAAGTCACTGAGGATATTAAAAATGACAGAGATGATGAGTGACTGGTTTATTGAGGCAACTGTGGACTATCATCCTGTGAAGGGAGGGAATGAATCAGAGGAGAGTCTACCTAAAAGTATAAATGAGGAAACAATAAAATTTGAAATAGATTCTCAGTAAATTATGAAGGAACTTAGAAAGCTTAAAAAAACGTAAAGGGGCTGGTATAAATAATATTACTACAGATTTATTAAAGATTGTTGGATATGATATTGTGCCTTACCTTAATTTTTTTTTAAATGAGTGTGGAGTCTTGCTGCTTACCAAAGGAGTGGAAAAGGCTAATAGTGGCACCAATTGTTATATATCTATTATCTTATCTAAACTGTTCAGCAGGAGGGCTATTACATATAATGCATAGAGCAAATAACATTTATAATCATTTTCAATAGTAAAGCACTTTTCATGTCAGAACATAACCTTATTATAGGTTCATTACCCTGCTAAAACCATTTAGAAGGGGGAAAATCTCTTATAGCTGTATAGTAAAGAACTTTTATAAACCATTTTGTTAACAAGAAAGCATTTTTTAAATCAATTCTAAACCATTTTCATAAAAGACATAAGACTCAAATTAGGTTGTTTTTCAGTCATAATGAATTTTGCTTCATTCATTTGCACTAAGAAAGCAGAGAATGACGATCATTTTGTATGCCTTTAAAATTTATTTAAGGAGATATTGAAAAAATAATGAATTTGAACTTTTTATATAAAAGAGCTAGGAAGATAAAAGAAGGCTTAAATGAGAGAGCAAAATTTAGTTAATAACAATAAAATAACAGTTCAAAGTTAACTTAAATTTAAAGCAAGAAAAACGAAGTTCTAGTGTGGACATGTGATGGCATCACCATGTATGACTTTTAGGAATTAATAACTCTTAAAAGAGTATAATTACGAGAAAATTTGTCATGACTTAAAAGATTGGGAATAAATTAAATTATGACATATCAAAATTCTAGGAAAATCTGAGTAAAAGTAGTGTAACACACGAATGGGGGATTTTGGTAATTCACCAAAGAATAATGTTTCCCCGCAGGAAAATACCATTGTTCTATGACAAATCTGCAAAAGATTAGCCAAGGCTATAAAAAGCCAACCACAGCTCCCTTGGGGAACAGTTTTTCAAGCAGGCAGTCAAGGAGTGATGGGCAGTGAACTATGAGGCTAGAGACTTTGAAGATTTTTAGTAGTGGTGAAACGGTGAACTTAGAAAATTTCAAGTTATTATAAAATTTATATTAATGATAAAGACAGTGGACTCTGATGTTATTCCAGGATGCCTTAGGATGATCTTTCAAATTTTGGGGTAATTTTCTAAAAGATTTCCATCAGTGTGTTTGTGTGACGGCAACCTGCAATCTAATTGAAGGAGGCGATAGTATCAATGCCTTATCTTCTGGTATCAAGAATATAAACTTTTTCTACGCTAGAACTGTTTTATTCCATAACCCTTTAACTGTTGGGGGTATTAACAATGGTTTTGCAGTAAACTAACAAACTCATGCAAGCATCTTTTGAAGGTACCAACACGATTAAGTTTGGTAGTAATGTTTCAATCCCCATTAAGCATTTATATACGACACGGTTCATAAAGGAGGGGGTTACAAATAGGGTTGAAAATTACAGGCCAATTAGTTTGACATCAGTGATAGGCAAAATGATGGAGAGATTCATTTGCAAATATACAAGACATGTATGTGAAAAGAAACTGGTTTGGAGATCGACAACATGGCATTAGGCAAGGATACTCATGTAAATCTCAGATTATGGGCTACATGCAAGATATTTCAAATGAATTGGAATTTTCTGCTTTGACACTAGATCTTTCTAAGGCATTTGACAGAGTGTGCCATAAAATGGTTTTAAATAAACTGAAATTTATTGGATCAGATGAAAAGGTTCCTTGCTGGGTAGAGGACTTGTTAATAGGCAGAAATCAAAATGTTAGAGTAGGAAATACATTATCAAAAAAGGTGGAATTAAATATGGGAGTGCCACTGGGTAATGTATTGGAATTGTAGCTGTTCATTATTCTAATGAATGAATGTGTTGATGGGTTATGATCAGAATTTAGGTTTTTTGCAGATGATATAATTGTTTACAATAGAATCAAAACAGGTGAAAATTGTGAACATCTGCAGAATGTCGTGGAAAGAATAGCTAAATGGGTAAGTCAGCAGGGAATAAAGATAAATGCCAAGAAGAGGTGGCTTATTAGGTACACAGATAAAAAACTAAAAGTTATGTTTTTAGGGTGGACTCAGAATTGCTTGTTGAAGACTTGAAGTGTAGATATCTTGGCATAAAATTTTATAACAAATTCAATTGGAGAAGTAAATTGGGGAGGTGGTAGGAAAAGGTTACAAAATCCTTCATTTGCTGGAGAGGATGATGAGAGAATGTACCAGAGAAGTTAAGGAATATGGTTACAAAACTTTGGTGAGACTACTGGCTGCATATGGTGGTGTAGTTTGGGACCCACTTTTTGATTATCAAATACAAGAGTTGGAGAGTGTGCAAAGAAGAGCAGCTCAAGTTATTTGTGCAAATTATCACCTGACCCAGTCCATAACAGATATGATAAAGGAGCTGGATTGGGAGTCACTGGATGAAAGGAGGAGGGTGAAGAGAGTGCTGGGAATGTACAGGGCATATGTTGGTGATAGGGCTTGGAGTGATGTTGCTCAAAGAATTAAGGATAGTGCATGGAAGGGGTAAGGTGACCATAACTACAAGCTGGTGCATGATTTCATGTGTAAGGAATTGGTAAAATTTTCTTTTGTTGATAAGGGTGTCAGGGATTGGTACAAATTACCAAGTGATGAATAAGTTACCAAAACCATTTGTTTCTGTATGAATATGAGTGGATATTGTTTGAGTGTGGTTAACTTGGTAGGTGTGTTTTGTTAATAATTTTTTTACCGCCATGTTCCCACCAGATTCGACCAGAAAGGGGGTGTCAATGTTTGAACGCTATGCACTCGATTCCTTTATTTTTAAGTAGTACTAGAAAATTCATGTGGACAGGACAACTATGGGATGAGTTTTCTAAATACATATTCTAATCTACAGTCTGTTAGGCCACAATGTTCATGGGGGCTTGTAACACTTGGCCTAAACTATGAACAATTAAGTTCATGACCATGTGTAGCCTTCTGGTACCTTAATATTTAATAAATCAGTTGCCACGAGCTTGTATTATAACCACAAACATGAAGGGTATAATTAAATAAGTTCTCATGACACAATGCTTGTATTCTTCACTAAGTTCACTCATACAATATTGGTACCAGAATTGTGGATAAGATATTAGACAATAGTTCCTTTGAAGATCGACAGGCTCAGCACATTCATACAAGAAGACAAACTCATTAAGTCTCCATAACATTAGTGTGAAATGGTCATGACATGTTATGATGTGCCATAGCCACCAGGCCCACCGCTAGCAGTTAGAGTGCCCGCATGCAATCTCGATTATGCCGCCCCTTGTCTAACTACAGCCAGTGGTGGATATAGGAAATTTCCGAACCGGGTCAAAAAACTGAGTGATTGCCACCCCTTCGAACATTATTTGATGCCCCCATTGTTACCATCCTGAGTGTCGCCGACCGCCCGAAGCAGCTGTTGAGCTAAAAAAAAGGTCCCCTGCTACATAATACACTGCAAATTTTGTCGTGGCGACAATGGAGTGCCAACTATCGCGGGGCGGCAACTGTCGATCACTCGTTTTGCCGCCCTCCTTGATGTGCCGCCCGTGTGCGGTGCACGCCTTGCATGCTCGCTTATGGTGGGCCTGATAGCCACTACCGCATGAAGCAGTTTGCCAGGCCACTAGGCTGCACGGGGGGGTTACGCAACACTTTCACTTGAACTATGAACAATTAAGTTCATGACCATGTGTAGCCTTCTGGTACCTTAATATTAAATAGATTGGCCACCATGCATTCGTATTAAACCCCAAATGTGAAGGGTAATTGAAATAAAGTCATTTGACTCAGTTTGAGAGTAACACAATACTTATATTCTTGCAAAAGTTCACTCATACATTGTTGGTACCAGATACCTGAATAAAGCATCAAACAACAGTTTCTTTGAAGATTGCAGATTAGATACAATTCTACGAGAAGACAAAAACTCACAAAGTCCCCCCTAACATTAGTGAGTATTACGGCATGTTAGAATTTGCCTAAACCACTACCGCATGAAACAATTTGCTCCGCTAACTAGTGCGGAGTTGTGCGATCACTTTCCAGCGAAAGAATGAGACAATCTGTGCTTGCTGCAAGGTCTTTTATAGACTTCTCAAAGCCTATGACATCAGCAACTTTTTCTTTAATTAATATCTCCAAAAGTATTAAATAGTTCAACTTGAAATTTTTACAGGGACTTTCTATTACCATGTTCTATCTGTTATAATTTAATTCAACATTCAAAAGGGTTTCTATAATTTTAAAGTCATCACATGACCAACTTGGCGGAATTTTTACGCACTGAAGCAACAATCTATCTTTAAAGACTTAATTATTCTCATGAATGCTTAAACTTTTTACCAAAACCATTATATATTCATGATCGTCTCAAGTTGGGCTATCTACGGATATAAATTTCAAATTAATATTCCTTTTAGTTAAAAAGTTCATTTTTTTCTCTTAATTAAAACTGCTAATTAAACTTTGCCAAATTATTTAATTTTACTACCAAAATATCGGGAACAAAGCTGACTATAGCTAGTGATAAAAGTTCAGCTGTAGCTTAATTCGATTCAAAGATATTTCAAATCTTAGATTTTTACTTTTCTGATCGCGCGTTTCAAAACGTGAAAAAACTGGAATATCTCTTAAAATTAACGTTTCCCGATATAATAAATACACTTTAAAATGATTTTTATGGTGAATCCTCACTGTGGGAAAGATTACACGAAAACTCCTTCAAGTTGACAATTACACTTCTCGAAATTTTAAGTCCAACATAAGCAACTTTACAATCGATCTATAGAATATTTTACTACTGGGGGTAGCTAGTGGGAGTGCTTTTGGTGAACTAAAAGGTACTTTACAAGTTTGTGTCGTGAACTGACACGAAGTTACCTGTTTGATTTCTATAGAAAGACTGGCCAAATTAAAGGTGGCATGGACTTTTGTAACCTTTTAAATTCCTATGACATCAGCAAACTTTTTCAGAAAATAATATCTCCCAATATGCCAAATTGTTTAACTTGCAATTAATAAAGGGGATACCTATAATCATAATCTATCTGTTTTAATTTAATTCAACATTCAAAAGGGTTCCTATAAGATTAATATTGACGTCTCTTATGTCACTGACTTGGTGCCCTTTATCGCACACCAACAATTAATGACAATCTATCTTCAAAATCTTAACTATCTCATTAATACATGAACTTTTTACCAAAATCACCATATATTCGTGATACCCTCAATTTATACTATTTATTGATATAAATTTCTCAATTGTATTACTTTTATTTAAAAACTTTATTTTTTCCCTTAATTAAAACTACTAATTAAACTTTGTTAAAATAGTTAATTTTACCATCAAAATATTCGGGACAGTGATGACTATAGCTAGTGATAAAAAATCAGCTGTAGCTTTACTTAATTCAAAATTATTCCAAATCTTAAAATTTAGCTGTCCTAATTACGTGTTTCAAAACATCAACATCTTTTATCTGTTAAATTGAAATTTTCCAGGCATAATGAATACACTTTAAAATGATTCTTATAACAAGTTTTAACTGTGGAAATGAATGCTGGAAAATCTATTAAAGTTGAAAATTACCTTTCATAAAATTTCTATGTTCTACATAATCGCACTATAGAGTATATTACTGCTGGGGATAGCTACTGGGATTTTTGGTGAACTAAAGGGTACCTTACATGCTTAAGGAATTTAAAATAAAAAATTTTGAATCAGAAAATTAAATGGGGGAGGAATTTAACACTCCAATTATAAAATAAAATAAAAGGGGGTAATTACATGACTAGGGGAATTTCCACCAGAGCATTGTTTTCAGCTTTTAATATGCCCAGGGTGCCAACCCAAATATTACTTTGAACAATCACACTTTAGTGAACAGGTTGAACTAAATAACTTTAGGTTCCAGCTTCCAGCCACTGGCCGGGTCTGCTGGGAACAAAAGCCTCGCCAGCGCTTCCTGTCTACCCACCATCTCTCTTCTTCCACTGTCGTCCAATTTCCTCCTCTGTCCTCAACACATTTCTTAATGCCTTTAATCCATCTGTCCCTCAGTCTTCCTCTAGGCCTCTTCCCTTTCAGCTCCATGTCCAGCATCTTCCTTGGTAGCCTCTCCTCTCCCATTCTCTTTACATGCCCGTACCGCTGTAGCCTAGATTTTTCAATTCTTTGTAGTAGCGGTTCTTCCTTTATCATCTCGCTGATTCTCCTTATTCTGTCTCTTCTTGTTACTCCTACTCTACTCCTCTGAAATTTCATTTCCACTGATTGTACTCTCCCTTTGTCTCTTTCCTTCATCACACATGTTTCTGCCCCATATGTTCAAATTGGCACAAAATATATTTTATTTATTGCCTCTTTACTCTTTTGTGGGACATCCCTACTCCATACCAGACTTCTAATACTTTTTAAAAAAATCCATCTGCACATCTTCCACTTTCATTTATTTCCATCCTGATTCCTCCATTTTCTTCAATACAGCTTCCCAAATATTTGAAACATTCCACTCTATTTAGTTGCTCCCCTCCAAGTGATATGCCTATGTCTGTCCTGTTTTTCTTTCTTGTTGTTATCACCACTTCACTTTTTCTCGGAGAGAACTTCATACCATAGGCTGCAACTACTCTCACCCACACATCCAGCTGATCCTGCACCTATCTTTCATCCTGTCCCCAAACTAACAGGTCGTCTACAAATACCATTGCTTTCATTTTTCCTTCCCCAATGCTCTGCACCACCTTCTTCAATATTTCATCCATTGCTACAATAAATAACAGGGGTGACAGGGCACTTCCTTGTTTTAGTCCATTTTTCAAAAGGAACCATCCAGTCTTATCCATTCCCACTTTGACACAGCTCTTACTACCCTCATACATATCCATCACTCTTTGCACTATCTCCATTTTTAGTGACTTTTTTCTCAGTCCGTCCCACACTTTGATTTGGCTGAGCTGTCATATGCCTTTTCAATGTCCAGAAAGGCCATCACCAGATCTTTTCCATACTCGTAGTGCCACTCTTGTAGCTGTCTTATTGCAAATATAAGATCGATACTTGACCTTCCTGGTCTAAATCCAAATTGTTCTTCCCTTAGCTGCCTTTCAACCGCTCTTCTTATTCGGCTTTCCAAAACTTTCTCGTATATCTTGGCACAGTGTCACATTAGGGTAATACCATGGTAGTTCTGGCAGACAGTCTTGTCCCCTTTCTTAAATATGGGTATTATTAACCCTTTCCTCCAGTCCTCTGGAATTCTTCCCACCTTCCACACAGCCCGCATCACCCTATAGAGCCACTGTGTGCCCATTACTCCAGCAGCTCGTATCATCTCCACGCTCACTTCATCCACTCCAGATGCTTTACCTCCCTTCATTCTCTTTATCACATCCTCCAATTCCTTCCATGTAATATCTTCCTCTTCCTCTTGATACTGGTCCTGTTCTTCCTCTGTACTCTCATTTTCATCACTGGTCCTGAATCATTCAATAGATCCTCAAAATACTCCCTCCAGACTTCCTTTATGTCGTCCTTCCCATCCGCTAAGTAGCCATTCTTATCCTTTATACTACCTGCTTCCAATCTGCTCTTCCTCCTACATTTTATCATGGCATACAACACCTTCTTACTGCCCTCACTATCCACTTTTGGCATTTCCATCCATTTTTTCATCCATTTCCTCTTTTCTTCCTGTATCACTGTTTTTGCTTCTTTCTTTTTGCAGCTGTACACTCTTTTGCTTTCCTCTGTTCTCCTTTGGAACCATTCCCTGAAGGCTTTATTCTTCTGTAGCACAGCATCCTTTGCCCTGTCATTCCACCATGGAGTTTCTTTTTCTCTTCTTCTACTAGCTGTCCTACCACATACTGATTCAGCGGTTTTTACCAAGGTGGTTTTAAAAACGTTCCCATTCCTCCTCCGCTGACAGCAAGTCGTCCCTAGGTATTTTCTGCACAAGGTGCTCTTGGTACTCCCTCCTGCACTCCTCATCCTTCAGTTTCCACACTCTTATTCTTCTCTCCTGGTTTTCTGATGTTTTTGCTCCCTTTTTCTCTTTCAGACTGGCTATTAGAAATCAATGGTCACTATCTAAGGCTTCTGATGGGATGACCTTTATATCCACAATACTCCAGCTCATCTCTGCTTCGATTAGGAAGTAGTCAACAATCGACTTCTGAGACAAGTCTGTACTGTACCATGTAATCTTATGACTTTCCCTCTTCTTGAACCAAGAATTACCCACAGTCAAACCACTGCGTTTGCAGAACTCCAACAGCTTTCCTCTTTCTGCATTTCTGCTGCCCCATTGTTGTGTTCCAAGGACCTCTTCATATCCTTTCCTTGCAGTACCAACATGAGCATTAAGATCTCCCATTATAATTTGGTTGCTCCTGCCAAGCTGCTGCTAAATTATAATGGGAGACCTTAATACTCATGTTGGAAATGCAAGGAAAGGATATGAAGAGGTCCTTGGAACACAAGGATGGGGCAGCAGAAAAACAAAAGGAAGAAAGCTGTTGGAGTTCCTCAAATGCAATGGTTTGATTGTGGGTATGAGTAGGAATCAATTGCTTTCAAATTAAAAGCAACAAGCCTGTTATGCATTATGTATTTTAAAATTAACCACTAGTAAACAAACTTTGAAAAATTCATACTTTTCCCATTTTAATTCACAAATAATGTATGGAATTATATTCTGGGGTTTATCATCAGATGCACTAAAAAAACAAAGTATCAAAATGGAACATTTCACATAGGGATTAATTTCCTCAATAAATTATCCCATAATACAAAATCAACATCAAAAAGGGGAAATTTTAAGAAATTTTTAATGTTATATGTTCAATAACACTCCTTTTATTCTGTAGTCATTAATGTGTCTAATGTCATTAATCTTTGGTTTCACAAAACCGTAAAAAACTAGTTTTAATCATTAAACAGTGTGTAGAAATACTTGTTTGGTGGTTTTTTTAGTGTAATTAAGTGTTAAAAATGTGGTGTAATATAAGTTTCATAGTTTAAAAAAATTCGTATTGGTGTTTGGTCAAATAATCTGAAGCACATGTGATTGTTTACATTCTTATTAACAACGATTAAAGGGAATAAGTTATTTATCAGTTAAGGAAAACTTATCACTAATGGGTTTAGTGTTTGAAATGGCTTTGTTTTTTCTGATATCTGCTGAAAAATATTTCTGTGCAAATTATGTTACCTGAAACATCGAGAGATTTCTCGGGCACGTTATATTAAATTACCGTTAAATTTACACTTTTAAATTGCAGTTTTGATGGTTTAGGGTGCTGTAATTAAGAGTACAAATACCGCAAAATATTAGTATCAAGTGAAATAAATTCAAGTGAGTGTTGTTCATTACAAACCAGAAAGTGGGTTTAGGTTAAATTTGCAACTGAAAAAATTAATGTGGAAATCGCTACAGTGATGGTTGAGAGATGCATGTAAATCCTGAAATAATATTGTGTAGTAAAAGTATTGGTTTAAGTTAGTTAGGAAAGGCATTTGGGAAAGTTAACAAACAGGTGTGACTAACAGAATTAACAAACAGATTTTCTGATAGCTGAGGGAAGTGGACATTGTAATAACTCTTGCTTAACAAAAACAGGTATTTATAGATTAACAGTACAGTAGAGTGCATGTTGGTACTTAGTGGATTTAGAGTTCTGTAGCAGACCAAGTGCATAGAGGGACTTGTAATGTCTCAGTACTGTAGTTCCTAGAGATTGAGATAACTATTGCATCTTAAAATAAATTGTGTGTCTGTAGACTTGAGCATTAGAGTAAGTAAATTGTCTAATTAATTTTTGATCAACTCATAGATAGCAGAGTTAGAAGTGCTATTCCAGATCAGTGGTATACTAGTGTAGTTACAGCTATCGGGAATAATGTAGGTGTGCACTACACACATGAATCGGCTACACAGGTGGCAGGGGCCGTGTGGAATGCACTGGGTGGTTTTTTAGGCTGAGGGAGGAAGACCCGAAACACGAAATTCAGTTACGGACAACCCAATCAGATGCATCACCGGAATGTAGGAGCAACGTAAAAGAATCTCGACAGTTAAAAGTTCTCGTAATTAACTGTAGAAGCGTTTGCAACAAACAACCAGAACTTGAAAGCGTTATTTGTAGTACAGAAGCAGATATCGTTATCGGTACAGAAAGTTGGTTGAAACCGGAAATAAGTTCCGCCAAAACTTTTAAGGATAGCATGAACGTTTTTTGAAAAGACAGATTACATTCTCATGGAGGTGGGGTATTTATAGCTGTGAGTAAATTTCTCCCATGTAATGTAATAGACATCGATACGATCTGTGAAATCATATGGATTAAACTCAACGTTGCTGGGTCAAAACTCATCATAGGCGCCTTCTACCGTCCACCCGTTTCCAACATAGTTATCGTCGAGGAGTTGAGAAATAATGTAAATAGTATAGCTAGCCATTTTAAGGATCATGCTATGATTCTAGGAGGCGACTTCAATCTGCCTTCTATTGACTGGCGTAATTACGTTCACATCACAGGTAGCAGGGATAAGGCAGCTTCTGAAGTAATTCTCGAGTTGTTGTCAGATAATCATCTCGAGCAGCTAGTTAATGAACCTATGTGGTGTCACAATGGTAGCGAAAACATTTTAGACTTGCTAGTTACCAACAGGCCAGAATTATTCACCGACATTTCAACGACCACAGGAATAAGCGATCACAAAGCGGTAATTGCGACTATCAAATTAATGACCGAGCGAAAAAGGAAAAAAGGGCGGATTGTATACAGATTCAGTAAGGCCTCAAAGGAGTGTTTTAGAACCTACCTGAGGAATAATACCATAACTTCAAGTCAACAAAGGACACCGTTGAAGAGATGTGGCATCGTTTTATACATATAGTCAGGGAAGGCATGGAAATACATATACCAAAGCGGACAATAAAAGGGAGAATGATCCACCGTGGTACACATGCGAAGTCAAAAGATTACTCAAAAAACAAAGGAAAATACACGCACGCTCAAGAAGGGGGGTGTCGCAGCGATTTAGAAACCTTAGCTGATTTAAGAGGACGTATTAAGAATGTAATGCGCGAGGCCTTTAACGATTTTCACTCCAACTCTCTCTCTAAGAGTCTCACAGAAAACCCAAAGAAATTTTGGTCGTATGTACGAAAAGTTAATTGTACCAACAGCAATATTCCAGCACTAATTCGTGAAGGTTCCGAGGTTAATGAAAGCCGCGATAAAGCTAACGTACTAAATACTGTATTCAAAAATTCATTTACAAATGAACATAAGGATAGTATTCCCGTTTTCCCACGCCGTGGCGAGTCGGTGATGGAATCATTACGAATAGATACTGCAGGTATCGTTAAGCAATTAGAGCTCCTGAAGTGGGGGAAAGCACCGGGCCCGGATGGAATTCCAGTAAGAGTATTTTCAGAGTATGCGGCGGAAATCGGGCCATTTCTGTCTGATATATTCAGTAAATCATTAGAAGAGCGAAAAGTACCTTCAGACTGGAAAATCGCGCAAGTAACTCCGATTTTCAAAAAAGGTGATCGAAGTGATCCTGGGAACTATCGTCCCATATCTATAACATCTGTTTGTAGTAGAGTTATGGAGCATATTATATGCTCGAACATTATGAATTTTCTAGAGATAATAATTTGCTTACAACAAATCAACACGGATTTCGGAAGAAAAGATCATGTGAAACACAGCTGGCCCTATTTACACACGACGTAATGAAAGTTATCGATGCAGGTTCACAAGTAGATGCAATTTTTTTAGATTTCCAGAAAGCCTTTGACTCTGTGCCACACAACCGCCTTTTAGCGAAGCTTCGAGCGTACGGTATATCGGATCAGCTTTGTGAATGGATAAAGGATTTTCTAACTGGTCGGTCGCAGTATGTTGTCGTTGAAGGAGAAAGTTCTTCTAATCTAGATGTTACATCGGGTGTACCTCAAGGAAGTGTAATAGGACCACTTCTTTTCTTAATTTTTATAAACGATCTCGGAGACAAAGTGAAAAGCCTTTTTAGATTGTTTGCTGATGATGCGGTTATTTATAGGGAAGTAAGAATTTGGCCGATTGCTTAGAAATTCAGCGCGATCTGGATGTTATTATGGCATGGTGCACTGAGTGGCAACTTACTCTAAATTGTAAAAAGTGCAAGACAATCAGCATAACTAACAAAAGAATCCAATTGTTCAGAAATACGAGTTAAACAATACAGTTATTGATATGGTCGATTCTATGAAATGTTTGGGAGTAACAGTACAAAGGAATATGAAATGGGACATACACGTTAATTCGTTAGTAGGTAGAGCAAATTCTAGGCTGCGATTCGTAGGTCGAATCTTGAAAAATTGTAATGAACAAACAAAGGAAATAGCGTACAAATCTCTTGTGCATCCACATTTCGACTATTGTTGTGCCATTTGGGATCCGTTTCGTAAGGGGTTGATCGAAAGTATAGAGAAAGTACAGAGAAGAGCCGCTCGATTCGTGACCGCTTGCTACAGTCCTTATGAAAGTGTCACAGAACTGATTAGTAGACTAGGTTGGGAGTCTCTGGTAGATAGACGACACATGTTTCGTTTAAACTTATTGGTAAACATGGGTACTCCCACTTTCACTTTTGAGTGTAGTGAAATACTTCTTCCACCAACCTATTTGAGTCGGAAGGACAGGAAAGATATAAATTAGAGAAATAAGGTGCCGGACTGATTCTTATATGAATTCTTTTTTCCCTCGTACCTTTAGGGATTAGAATGCACAGCAAAGAGATTAGCTTTGGTGCTGAGCACCCTCTGCCACCCACAATTTTGTGAATTGCAGAGTATATATGTAGATGTAGATGTTGTGTGGGTAGTTTGGTTAAATTGTCCTAAATTAAAATCTGGTAGTCAAAAAAGCTACTCCACTCAATAAAAATCTACTGTCAGTAAAGCCATATTTTAATCTGTAATGTAGTATTGTTCTTGCCACTTTAGAATTTGGTTGGAAGGTACTTGAGATATTTTGGAAAAAGCATGTATGGGAAGTGTGGTGCCTGTCGCAGGATCATGAATAATGGTAAGTGGTGCAGTGGGTGTAAGAGGGAGTTTCATGAGGGATGCAGTGGACAGGGAACACAGGAAATAAATGAGGCTCTCCCATGATTTTGTCCACCCCATTAGAGATGAAAGGATCAGGGAGATGGATGTAAGGATGCGGGAGAGAGATGAAACGATCAGAGTATTGTTTGAATGAGTCAGGGCCCTTGACGCTGAGCCTGTGAAGGCCCTGCCTGTGGGAGCCTCGTCTGTGGAGGCTCCACCTATAGTGGCAGATGGAGATGGTGGGTATGGAGAAGAGGGAGATAACGATGGTTGGGAGCTGATAACAGGTCATAGGGGTAAACAGGTAGACAGGAGGAAGTAGCCAGACACTCCAGAAATTGTTGGGAAAAATAGGTTTGACCTGTTATCAGAGTCAGGAGGGGAGGAACCTCATGCAGATGTAGGAGTAGGTAAGGTGCAGCAGGTCTTTATGAATAGGGGTGTACAAGGAAAAAATAGGAAGAAAAGGGTTCTGCTGTAGGTAGTAGCCACGGGAGAGGTGTAGGCCCTCTTTTACAAGATCAGCTGGGCTCAGGTTACCAGGTCACAAGTTTTTTCAAACCTAGTGCAACTTTAGGTCAGGTAATAGAGGATAAACGTTTACTTTTTAGGGGTTTCACCAAGGAGGATAGGGTAGTGATAGTGGGAGATGCGGGAACAGTATCGATAGAAATCCTAATTATAGTATAGAGTGTGAACTAAAGAAAGTGTTGAAGGAGGCACAGCACACTAGGGTGGAGCTCATGCAAGTCCTAAGTTGCCATGACCAGCCGCAATTGAACCACACTGTGAGGCGGATAAATGTGGAAATGGAGGAGATGCTTGGGAACAGCATTAGTTCTGTCATGGGGGTTGTGTCTGTGGAGACCATTGGTAGGTGGGGTTTCACTAGACATGGCCTACACCTAAATAGGAAGGGCAAGGGAATACTTTCTGAGATGTTGGCTACTGCTGTGAGGGAGCCCACTTCCAGTGGTGATGGGTTTGGGACTATGCCTTTTTTAGATTAATGACTGCTTGTAACAGAACAGGCATAATGCCTTTATAGTAATTTTATTTAAGGTAATAGAATTTACATCTATGGATACGTTGGTTATGTAAGCTCTCTGAAGTACAGATATAGTAGGATTATCGCTGATGATGCATGGCGTGTTGATTGTAGTTAAAATGTTGATCCGCTTTAGACGTGATTTCTTAAGTGTTAATCTTTATTAAATGTATTGTAATTATAAACAATTTTCCTACCTTATCAAATAAATAAACCTGCAATCTTCGGATCTACCAAATGTCTGGTAGTTAATTTCTTCGTCGAGATTTAAGAATACATGATACAAGAAGATAATAAATTTTAAAATAGCTACATGGCAATACCGCGACAGGACAGTGTGTTTTGAAGTGGGATTAATTAAAAGCATAATTAACCACGGACACACACTGAAACAAAAGGTAGGAAAAGTGAATTACATAAAGTAACAATAATTAACAAGCGAGCAGCCATTACCACCGGAACGCGACAACCGAATTGAGCCGACGATTCCCGAGGAGAGCCGATCCGCTCAGTATTATCCAGAAGCGCATAGGTAACACCAGCAGCGGAGCGATACGACCGACGCGGAGAACCAACTTCATTTACGGGAGACTGTAAGGGGCGGCATTGCAGAGCGGGACGCAGTCCTAGAAGCTAGCAGTTCTTCTCTTCAAAAGGAAAGTGCCAATTTTTTTATCTTTGTAAGAAACACAAGCTGACATGAGAGAATTTTCATATGAATTTGCATTGAAAAAAATTAATTTTCATAAAGAAAAAAAAATTAAATTATTTTCTTCCGAGTAAAGTCAGTTTGAGTTAATATTGAAAAAAAAAATTAGTTTCAACTTTCCTTGGGGAATTTTATTAATTAATAGTTGTTACCTTGTTTGCATTTCATTGCATGCAATAGCGTACACCTTGTTTAACAATAACTGTGATTAGTGTTGGAGCAGAATTTATCTGTTTTAATTTTAATTTTTTTGTTTGCTTGCTGGTTCGGTGGATATTTTTTTCTTTGCAATCAAAATGTTGTGCGATTGTATTGAAAGTGTTGACAACATGGCTACAGAAGAGAGTGAAATGGTGGAGGGGATGGCAGCAATAGGAAGTGAGTCCTTGAATGACTCAGGTCCTGAGTTCACAGATGGGTCAGTTCGTGCTATCTTGGTACAGTTGCAATCGTTCCAAAATAGTATGCAGTCAATGAATTACAACTTGAGGGCTGATTTAAAATCAGTAGAAAGTAATTTGAAATCAGTAGAAAGTAATTTGAAGGCTGAGCTTGGGGGTCGATTGCAATCACTTGAGAGTACAGTGGGGAATTTAAATATGTTGGTAGAAGACAATGTTCGACAATTAGGGAATGTCCAATTAGAATTAAGGCAACATAAGGTTGATTGTAAGGAACAAGCTGAACGGCTAGCGGAACGGCTAACTAGCTTAGAGCATAGTGTGAGTAGGGAGACAATACTGTTACGACAGGATAACGAAGTACTCAGTAAACAGATATTTGTCGTGGAAGAAGCTAATGCCAGTCACGGGAGGCGGTTTGAGGCGGTAGAAGATCACTGTGTCCTTTTGGGAAAACACATCAAAGAAAGTGAAGAAAAGGTAAGCAGTTTGGTGACAAATTTCGAGTTGATTTCACAAGATGTGGGTAAGTTCCAATTATCCACAGCAGCGTTTGATAGAAGATGTTACAAGAGTGAAAGTTTCCGGCAGTAGTAAGGGAGGAAGTATCCAAAGTCAGGGGCTTGCTTCATTCCACTTCAACAGCAGCGTGGGTCGAGGAGAAAATTGATTGGGAACGTTTCGATGATAGTATGGTCATATACACCCCGTTGAATTTATTCGGAATTTTGAGGACTTTGCACCTTTCTCCGTTGCTTCCGAAAAACAGCGGATCGAGATGGTCGTAGGCACTTGGCCGGAGGAGCGAGGCGATGGGCCGACTGGTTTGCTGGCAATTGTAACACATTTCATGAATTCAAGAGGGAGTTTCTACAACAGTATTGGTCAGTGGATAGGCAGATCGCTGTACGTAGAGAATTGTTAATGGAGAACCTTACATGGCTGCTAAGGGGACGCAGAAAGAACTTTTTCATGATGTGTGTGGACTCATGCAAATACCTCGATAGTATTGTCAGCGAAGAGGAGTTAGTAAACACCGTTGCCGCTCGTTTGCCTCAACAGACCCAAGTGATTTTTGCGAGTCATAGAATTCGTTCAGTAGCAGAAGCTGTAGACATGTTGACTAGACTAGACATCCAAGAAAAGAATACTCATGGAATTAGAAACCGAAATAGAATAGAATTGTCGACATCACACTTTGCATTCAATGCAGGAAGGTGATAGATGGGGAAATAATAGGAATGGAAAGCAGAAGTTTGGGAGAAACTTCGACAGGTGGCGGAGCTAGTCAATCATTTAACGACCCGAGTGGCCCCGCTTAGATCACCGTCTACTACCGGCCAAGAGAGGCCATTAAAACTAATGTCTGCCGCTGTTTTGGCCTTGGCAGGGGCCAGGCGAAACGCGAAGGCCAATTTTGAGAGGAGATATTGAGAAACAAATCCAAAATGAAATGAAGAGGGAAACGATATCAAGGAGGCGGTAAAAAGGATGGATGGCGGAAGACCGAACAAGCAGCATACCATAAGGTAGTAGAATACGTCATGGAAGTGGGTGAATCGTTGCCTGAAGATACAATAATGACTTTTGAGGTAGAGTGTGCCCTCGATAAAAGTAGTGGAGAAGTTACCGTGGGCGATATAATGATGACTTTAGGAGAAGAAGACGGGGAAGATAACTGGTCGCAGATAGGGGAGGAGGAAGAATACAACCCCGTCAATAATGTTAGTAGTATAGGGGATGAGTCGGTGATTAAAAACCAAGGAGAAGTAGTGAGAAGTGGACAGGCAGGTCTTAATGCTATCTTTCATGATGACACGAGAGAGGCGTTGTTGGAAGAAAATGGGAGACTGAAGAGAAGAGAATTTCATTCACTGAGAGTATCAGTGATTTTGGGTGAGAGTGGTGTCGAAGCACTTTTAGACTCGGGAGCAGAAATAAGCTGTATCTCGGAGGCCTTGTATAGAAGTCTGATGGAATTGCCGAAGGTGGGCGTCTGGCCTGTGAGTGGAATGACCATTACCGCAGCCACTGGACAAAAAGTCACCAGAGTTAAAGCGGTTCTTCAGATGGACGGCAAAATTGGAGGAAAGAGAGTTGAAATCACGCCATATGTGGTACCAAACTTGAATGTAGAATTAATTCTGGGAGCAGACTGGTTGAAGTTGGTGGGAGCGATCATAAACTGGGTAGAGGATACCCTGGAATTCACGAGTATGGATGGATGGACCAAAGTAGACTTGAAGAAAACGGGAATGAGTGAAGTGGCAGGGCATAAGGAGATCAGAGTGATATCGTGGGGAGACGCAAGAACTGTACGACATCGGAAGGAATGCCATGTAGCCTTGGTGGGGATGACTAGTAGGAGTGAGAACCACACCGGGAATCAGGCGGGATCAACAGTGGGTGTGGAAGAAGAGGAGAAGGTCAGTGTTGAGGATGTTGTAGAAGAATTCTCGGATGTGTTTTCTGATATCCCTGGAAGGATCATAGGATATGAATGTGAGTTGAAAGTCAAGGAAGAGGAACCGTTTGCCGCCAAATCGTATAATGTTCCTATAGCACTGAGGACCAAGGTTCAGCAAGAATTAGATAAAATGGAAGCTCATGGGATAATCGAGAGATCTAGCAGTGCATATATAAACCCTTTAGTAGTGGTCAAGAAAGCAGATCAATCAGTGAGATTGGTGTTAGATGCACGAGCACTTAATAAGATTCTGATACGGAAAGGGACCACCCGTTACCGGTAGATGAGGTACTTAGAAGATTCAAGGATGTCAAGTACCTCTCGTCACTGGATCTAACTAGTTCTTACTGGCAAGTTAGTCTCGAGAAACGATCGAGGAAGTATACGGCTTTCAGATTCGAGGGTAAATGTTATCAATTTTGTGTCTTGCCTTTCGGCCTAAACAATTCCATAGCAACATTCATCCGAGCGCTGGACAAAGTGTTAGGAAGAAGCCTGAGAGATCAAGTTCTCATGTATGTGGACGATATGGTTATCACTTCAAGGACATTAGAAGAACATAGGCAAATTTTGAGGGAAGTTTTCCTAGCTCTGCGAAAAGGTGGAATGACACTAAAGAAGAAGGAAGTGTGCCTTTTTGAAGAAGCAGTTAACCTTCTTGGGACACCTTGTAACACCTGAGGGCATTAAGGTGGAACCATCAAAGTTAGAGGCTATTGAGAAATTCCCAAAACCTCGGTACAAAACTCAACTGAAGAGTTTTCTGGGCCTATGCGGATACTACCACAAATTTGTAGAAGGAAATGCCCTTAATTGCGAAAATTTGAGTAATTTAATGAAGAAGAAATCGTGGGATTGGACAATAGCTTGTGAGGAGGAATTTCAGAGGATTAAATCCGCATTGGCGAAGAACATTACATGTCACACCCAGATTGGGAAGAAGACGTGTGTCTTGCTATGGATAGTTCACAATACGGATTGGAGCAGAGATATTCCAAGAAATAAAAAGTGGATGGGAAGATAGAGCACCGTACAATTGCTTTTGCGAGTCGTATGTTGGGTCGACATGAGAGGCGTATTCTGTTAGTGAGAAGGAGTGTTTAGCGATTGTATGGAGCTTCCAAAAGTTTCGGCACATTTTTTTAGGAAGAAAGACTATAATATACACCGATCATAAGTCATTGTCTTTTCTCTTGACCTGTTCGGTTAGTACATGGAAGACTAATGCGATGGACACTATTAATGCAAGAATTTGAATTTGAGATCAAATACCGGCCAGGAAAGGACAATGAGGTGGCAGACTGTTTGTCAAGGTTACCGATGGGACTTGAACAGGAGACTGGATCGATTGAAGTCGAGGATAGGGCGTTTGTGAATTTCCTGCGCAGTGTTCCCCAAGAAGAGGAAGTGGTATTATGTCTGAAGAACATGGCTACACTGCAGGATGAGGATGAAACCATCAGAATGATAAAGAGTAACTTAACTAATCCAGAACATAAAGAAAAATTGGAAAAATATTACTGCCTACATAAAGGGGTCATTTTTAGGCGTAATCCCCAGAAAGAAGACGAATGGAAGTTATGGTTGCCGGAGGCTTGTGTCGAAACTGTTCATAAGACAACATCATACTAGCTATGGACATTATGGCCCTAGCAAATGCTGTCGAATCTTGCAAGAGGGCTGTTACTTTAATAATATGGCCAGGAGAGTTACTAAACTACTGTCTACCTGTGACCTTTGTCAAAGAGTCAAAATAGATAATGTCGCTCGGATGGGGGAAATGAAGAACATATTACCCGATGACGTCAGGGAATTAGTAGCGGTCGATGTGTTTGGGCCACTCCCCATGTCAAGAGGTGGTGTAACTCAGATATTGGTCGTCATGGACGCCTTTTCCAAGTACTTAAAACTATACCCAGTCAAAAAGCTTCAGCTAAGGTGTTAGCTAAAAAGATTATAGAGGAGTATATACCACAAGTGGGTAAACCAAAGAAGGTACTGTCTGACAATGCTCCCCAGTTTAGTAGTCCGAAATGGACAGAGCGGCTCAAGAATGCGGGTATCGAGGTGGTAAAAACATCATATTATCACCCGCAGGGGAATATTGTGGAACGAGCCATGCGAGAAATTGGTTGTTGGTTCAGAAAATATTGTCATGATCAACATAAGAGCTGGGCGATGCAGGTAGAGAAAGCGGAAGATGTGTTGAATTCCGTACCGCATGACTCCACTGGTCTAGTTCCATATGAACTAATGTTCCAGAAGCCACCTCAACGTATAATCAATCAATTTGTTGAGTTTCCAGTGGATAAGGAAGTGGACTACTCTGAACGTATCGAATTAGCAAAAGAAAACCTCCGTCGGAAGGCAGAGAAGAGAAAAGGGAGACATGATAAGAAAGGAAAAAAGGTGTCGTACAGTAAGGGAGACTTGGTCTTGTTGCAGACACACTTTAAATCGTCGAGTGATAAAGGGGAAATTAAGAAATTCAAATTTTTGTATGAGGGTCCATTCAGGGTTGTGGGTAGCCCGAGGGAAAACTCATTTACGCTAGAGTACCCGAATGATGGAAGGTTAAGAGGAGTATTCAATGTGGTTTCTCTGAAACCTTATAAAAGTGTCGAATTGAATGGGAGTGCGGGGTCAGGCACTGATTGAAAGTGCATTTATATGCAGACAAATCCTCCACGTTTCTCACTTTTCTGAGGCCATTAGGGTCCAAAAGGAGGTATTTTGTTTTTAACTTATGATTAGAAGTTCAGCTTCGACATAGGCAAAGTAATAGGACCAATGTGAAAAACAATTAATAATAATAATAACTCATGTCATGTTGTGTTTCGTAGGTGAAGTGTTAGCCGTTGTAGCCCTGTGGCAAGGTGTGCATTTGGGGGACAAAGAAAAAAAAAACACTATGAAGATCAATATCAACTTTTGTTCAACGAGTGGTGTTTGATTGTCTTCTTCTTTGTTTTGTTTTTTTGTTTTAATGTTCCATTGTATTTCTTTCTCCATTTATATGTGACTTCAAGGTTTGTGCAATAATGTTAAAATTGTTGTTATTCACATAAGAGTAGTCGAGTGGCTGCCAGCCAAATTTTTTGTATTTCATAAGTCATTTCATTTGTCTGACATGTATAATCATTTCAATCTTAGTTTAAGGGTTACCTGGCGACGGAAGTCGGGGCTTTGTTAATGCCAACTTCCGCCTGGTTCCATAGGTGGGAGTGTAACAGAACAGGCATAATGCCTTTATAGTAATTTTATTTAAGGTAATAGAATTTACATCTATGGATACGTTGGTTATGTAAGCTCTCTGAAGTACAGATATAGTAGGATTATCGCTGATGATGCATGGCGTGTTGATTGTAGTTAAAATGTTGATCCGCTTTAGACGTGATTTCTTAAGTGTTAATCTTTATTAAATGTATTGTAATTATAAACAATTTTCCTACCTTATCAAATAAATAAACCTGCAATCTTCGGATCTACCAAATGTCTGGTAGTTAATTTCTTCGTTGAGATTTAAGAATACATGATACAAGAAGATAATAAATTTTAAAATAGCTACATGCTGGTAAAGGGGTAAAAACAGGAAATCATAGGAATACTGAATGTAGATCCATAGTTACAAAAATCACTAATACTGAAGAAATAGAAGAAGTTTTTGAAAAAATAACAGAAAAAAGGGGGGGCAGATCTGGGAAAGCAAATGTTAGTGCTGAAAATATCACAAAGCCAGTGATAAGAGTGTTAGTGGAAAACTGTAGAAGTATAATGAATAAAGTCATGGAATTAGCAAACCTAATCGAGAAACATGAACCTCAAGTAGTTATAGGAGAAGAGTCCTGATTAAAAGAAGGAGTACTAGCCAATGAGGTTTTGCCCGATCGTTACAGAATGTACCACAGAGACAGGGGAGCAACTGGGGGAGGGGTATTCATACTGGTTAACAAAGACTACTATAGTTCACTGGTGTTTAGAGATCCTGACCATGAGTAACTTGTGGTAGACTTTTGGGGAAATAAAAAAGAAAAAGTCAGGGTGTTGGCTACTTAGCATAGTGGAAAAATGAATGATAAAGATGAGGCTCTTGGAGAGACTCTAAATTCATATTCAGAGTTCAGAAGTGAGCATAGAATGGTCATCGTTGGTGGGGATTGAATCTACCAGGTGTCGACTGGGTAGGAAATAAGATTAATAACACTAAAGAACAAAGATTTGCAAATACCTTAGTAAGGGAAGGAGGCTTTCCACAAGTGGTCGAGCAGAAAACAAAAGGAAAAAACATGTTGGATATTTTCCTAACAAAGCCAGATGATAACCTAATTGGGTGTCAAGTAACCAAAGGAATAAGTGATCATAATGCGGTTCTGATGGTAAGGGGATCTAGTAAACCAGTGGCCAGAATTGAAGGGGCAAATAGATACAATTATAAAAAGGCACAAATCTTGGATCTATAAAGATATTTCAGGGTTAATTTTATTAAATGGAAGAATGGCACAAGTTCAGTGGAGACAAAGAGGGAAGAGTTCAAGGAAATGATAAGAAATGGTGAAGAAATGTTTATTCCAAAACATAGAATAAAGAGAAGTACTAAACCCTCATACTATAACAGGGAGGTGAGGAGGTTAAAGAGATTGGTGAGACAAGAACATAATAGAATTAAGAAACAGCAAGGCAGTAGAGAGGTCATGAAACAAATAAGAAATGAATTAATAATGTCAAAGAAACTGACTAAGGATGAGTTTATGAAGAATATTATTGGTGCAGTGGGACCTCTGACTGATGCACTTTGTAATGGACGGTTTTTAGACATATTATTTAGTGTTTAAATATTAGTACTTTAGTTGAAAGCAACGTCCCGTATGCACGTGAAGAGTTTGTGTGAGGTTAGCCACGTTTTGCAGACGCAAGCTTCAGCAGATGCCAGGATGGGAGGTGATGACCGATCGAACATCTAGAACGTTCAGAGATCGGGATAAATTACGATCGACGGTACGCACTCGCTCTCTTCTGCAAGTATCAGTACTGTAGGGTAGACACTATGTGAGTTTGACGGTTAGGGTTCCTCTCTCCGTAGCCGGGTCTCGCGTCATGGCCGAGAGCAGGTACCATCGCTACCAAGACTAGCTGCTAGCCATCCTCCATTGTAAGTAATGGATCCACCATCTATACTTTGAGTAGATCATTAATGTCAAGTAACTATGGCTTCAGTGACTAGTACCATCGGGGTTAGCCTAGCAGGCAGTATTCATTTGGATGTATTGGCTTCAGTCAAAAGTGTACAATAACGCCTATTGTAGCAGTTAGACGCCTTGTCTATCGTAATAGAAGTAGAAGAACCTACAGTTAGCCATAACCCAGTTCAATGAAGATTACGTGATACTATTATAAAGTAAAGGGTCATATCTTTAAACATGTGGTGTCAGTTATCCTGATTAACAGTAATCCATCTAGCCGTCGTACTAAGAGGAGACAGCAGAAGATTGCCGAGGCAAACTGTGGGAATACTTCGCACAGGTCAGTACCTAGGATCTGGTCGTTTTCTCCAATGCCACATTGTGCTCAAAACTGCAACAACCTCCAGCATTAAGCCCTAGGCCAATACAAGCGATCACACGCAGTGCCATAATAGGAAGGGCGGCCCACCATTCAACCATCCTGTCAACTAATCGACTAAGCCTAAACGGTCGGTTACATTTTTGAAATTTCTATAGCTATATCAGGAAACTGAGGGGAAGATAGGGTATTGACTCAATTATAGATAAGGATAGAGAAGAAGTAGCGGAGGATTTAAAAAAGGCAGACTTATTGAGTAACTGGTTCAGTGAGTCCATTAGGGACAATAATTCAAGGGTTATATCTGGAAACAAGCCTAGCCACACAGTTGGAGGGGAGCACATTAGAAAATTTGAATTTAAATATGAAGATATCATAAAGGAACTAAGGAATCTAAAAAAGCATAAAGGGGCTGGTGTTGATAATATTACTACAGATGTTTTAAAGATAGTAGGATAGGACATTGTACCTTACCTTGAAACATTATTTAAATTGAGTCTGGATAGTTTACCAGATGACTGGAAAAGTGCGATAGTAGTGTTGGTCCATAAAGGAGGGGTGACAAACAGGGTTGAAAACTAAAGGCTAATCAGTTTGACATCAGTGGTAGGTCAATCAATGGAAAGGTTAATATGCAACCATAATAGAAGTGTCTGTGAAGAAATTAAATGGTTTTCAAGTGGGCAACTTGGTTTTAGAGAAGGATATTCATGTGAATCTCAGTTAGCACGATATATGCAAGATATTTCTGATGAAATGGACAGGGGAGATCAAGTTGATAGTGTGGCACTAGATCATTCACCAGGCCTTTGATAGAGTGAGCCATAAAATGGTGCTAAATAAGGTAAAAACTATTGGAGCTGGTAAAAAGGTGATTTGCTGGATGGAAGAATCCCTAAAAGGTAGGAAGCAAAAAGTTATGGTAGGGAAAGCAATATCAAAAGAAGTAGAAGTGAACATGGGAGTCACACAGGGTAGTGTATTGGGACCATTGTTATTCGTTATTCTAATGAAGGATTGTGTTAATGGTTTACTGTCAGAAGTTAAATTGTTTGCAGATAACATAATGTTATATAAAATGATCAAAAAATAGATGACTGTAAACAGCTGCAGGGTGATCTAGATAGTATAACTAGCTGGGTGAGTCAACATGGCATGAAGATAAATGCAAAGAAGTGTCAGCTTATTAGGTACATAGGTAAAAAGCTAAAGGTTGATTACAATTATAAATTGGGGAAGGAGCTACTTATTGAAGACTAGAAATGTAAATACCTTGGCATTTCATTTGATACCAAACTTCACTGGCTAGGACACATTGGAGACATCCTTCACCTGTTGGAAAGAGTGATGAGGGGATGCACTAGAGAAGTAAGGGATTTGGGGTACAAAACTGTGGTCAGACCACTGCTGGAATATGGTGGTGTAGTTTGGGATCAACATTTTGGGAATCAAATACAGGAGTTGGAGGGGGTGCAGAGGAGGGCTGCCAGGTTTGTCTCCGGAAATTACCACAGAACACAATCGGTAACTAATATGATAAAGGAGCTGGAGTGGGATTCATTGGAGGATAGATGGATGGAGAAGAGAGTCATGGGAGTGTACAAAGCCTATACTGGCGATGAAACATGTAAAGATATTGGTGGGAAAATTAAGAGAGGTGCTTGGAAGGCTAAAGGTTACCATGACTTCAAGTTGGCGCTTGATTTCAGGCATAAGGGTGTGGGAAAATTTTCTTTCATAGGAAAGGGAGTGAGGGACTGGAATAAACTGCCAAGAGAAGTGATAAATAACTTACCAGAAACACTGAAAGAATTTAAAGCAAAAATTAGTATAGTGCAAAAGTAGGTTGGAAGGGAAAAGGGAGGGGGTATAGGGAGATTGCCACCGGAGTGGGTGCTCCATCACAATTTTATCAATTATTATTTATTATTATTATTATATTTAATTTAAATGTATATGATTTAGAGGACAAATAAAATACTATTATTTCTATGTAGGTCTAAGGTGAAACTATTGATTTTACAGTAACATCCTCTATGTGTAAAATAGCAACAAAGCACTTTGAGTTTAATATATAATACAAAATAAATAAAAGATGTGAATTTGTGATAGATTCCCCAGTGTACATAGTTTTGGCTGGTTTTAATAAATTAGAAAGGCCAATATTATTATGATGTTGTCATATATTGTAAGCTACTTTAGAATTCATTAAATTATAGCTGGTTACTTTGGGACATGGGGAACGGGTCTAATGCAGAAACTGATACCATAGCCCAAAGCCATATACACGATGATTTGAAACCGTAAAAACTGCTAAACAGATAAATTAGATCATAAACAAACCTTAAACAACAAAAAAGTAGACTAAATAGCTACAACAACGAAATATCAATAACATAAAACTTTGTTATGACATAATATCACTATTTAACAACGCTTTTCGATGTTTTAAAAATTATTTATAATAGTAATCAATCATTAGAATCAAACCATAAACGACAGTTTAAAGTAATTTAAAACACGATAACTCGGGTATTCAAATATATAAAATAAACTTGCATCTTCAACACCATAAAAGTATACGTTTAAAGCAGTTTTGAAAGTCAGCTGATAGTGTTTAATCAACTAAATAAAATGCTGTACATTATACTGAAATTTCAAACAGTTCTATACAGCCAGTTAAGCAGAAGATTACTTTCTAAATCATACACGTGCAAAGGCCTCATGGTGAACATAATTTTAATTATCAAGAATAAGCCAACTTACGTCAGTAAAGGAAAATACTTTTTGCATATGTATTAAAAATCATAGAAAATTATGATGCAAGCCATTTGGCATAATAAGCTGTACTTTCATAATAATCACATGAAATACTACTTTTTAAAAGATGGCACCGGGCGAATTTCTAGAAATTTTATTGCAAGACTTGTACAACAGCTAGAGAGGAGTTTGGGCACTTTTTGGAAAGTTGAGGAACAGTAGAAGACAACGAAATATGTAGTAAAATCTAAAATACAGTATTACTACACAATTTTTGAACCGTGTAAGGATACATTTTTCAACTAGGTCACCTGACTCTATGCAGTAACAGATTTGCAATTTTTACAGCTTAATGGTTGAGCAGACAGAAAAAATTATAAGGAGGTAAATTATTTGTTAGACATTTCTCTAATTCCTATAAAAATTTCAGAACTCTGCATTGAAAGTTTTTTAGAACTTTGTTTTGGGGCGTAAAGCTACCATGGTAGAAGCACCCTGGCCATATAGGGAGTCCCTCAGTTGGCACTGAAATCTTGGTGGGGACAGACCTGTTGCCTGGTGTGGCGCCAATGGCTCTTGAGCCAGTAGTTTTGCATAGTGGGCCATAGTGGAATTTTTGAGTAACTCGGGTCGGAGCTAACATCAGTTATGGAACTTTGAAATTCTAATACGGTTTTTTTTTTTCGGTCTGTCATCTTCACTTCATAACTTGCAATATTTTGGAGATAAATGTCTGATAGCCTTTCAAATGTAATAGTGAACTCTTATTTCAAGAATATAGTGACTGTTAAATGTGAAAAATGCTTCTATTTTCGTGGTTACAACCTGACCTTTCCTTTCCTGAGGTCTATTTAGGAAAGTGGCGACCACTTTTAAATTACAGTAGATTTATCCAAGGTATTTTTCACAGTTTAACAGTTTGAACTTTTACTATACTTTGTAAGTAATTGAAGTGTGAGTTAAGGTGACTACTGATATCCTAACCCCGGTATAGATTTAGTCCCTTACACTATCTATAATCACTCCTAAACTGTTTAGAACAGTGCTGGACAACCTTTTCAGCAGTCAGGCCAAATTTTAGAAGCAGAACTTTCCAGCAGACTGCACACACTACTTTCTTTGGGGAAAAATATGTAAATATTTTTAATTAGTGAAAAAAAACCTCTAAAATGAAACATAGGTATTTAATGAAGTATTAAAAGTATAATTATTTTAATATTACTTTGAATTTTTTAACAGAACTAAGTGCATCAATATTGATATTGAAAGAAGTTCGGAAAAAGCTCTCTGAATGATTCATTTTCTATGTTGGTGCTTAACATTCTTCATCTGACTGAAAAGCTGTTCACACACATAAGTGTTTCCAAATTGCTAAATCAACTGCAAACCACGTTTGTAGAATGCAGGATATTTCTCATTGTCCAGATATTTTTTGTATATTTTTTTTCAAGTCAACCTGGTGTAATTTCTCCTTAACCTGTTCATCACACTGCATTTCACAATTTTTCATTTGCAAATTTTGTTGCAATGAATTTACCTCTATGGAGAATGACATTGAAAATACAGATAAAAGTACACAAAATATTTGTTTAAAACGGGTTAAGTATTATGTTGGAAATCGATTTTCAAACTCAAGGTTCAAGTTTGATATTAATGAACTGCATTTATTCACTGACAGCTGTGTCATGTCTGCTTATAATGATGGTGTTATAAGTGAGAGAAATTTTAATTTTTGAACTGCTGTTCACATAGCCAAGTTTCATTTGAAATGTAACCAGATAAGGCACATTATTAAGCAATTGGTCTTGTATTGCTGACAACTTTTCAAGTTATTTAAGTGGTTGGTTATGTCTGCTAGAAACACTAATTCATAGACCTGCTCCATGTCTTCAAACTGTGAGATATTTTTTTTACTTGCTTACATATAAAGATAGATTGTATTTCTTGATTCAAATGAAACCCTCTTTTTAAAATTTTTGCACAGATGAACCATCTTTCTTCAGCATAAAATTTAAGGTAATTATACTCTGACTCAAAATGCCTGGGGAATTCTTGGAATTGACAGTGAACTCTATAAGATTAAAGGTGTTGAACTACCATTTTGATAACCACGCTCATAACCTGATACATGTTTAGGAACTTGGAAGATAAATTATCTTGAAGAATAATGGAATGTATATCCATTACCTGTGATAAGGTATGGTATTACAGGCTACCTAAAGAAAAGAGTAACAATAATAATTACTCTGTGAGTTAAATTGGTAGCTAGGGTAACATTGATAATGAGAGAGGATAGCTATAAGAGTGGACGAGCGTGATGAAAAAAGTTGGTGTGTTCACTTTGAACTTTAAAAGTTGCTGCTAACAAAGAACCTGTAAATATTTAAGTATTTTATAACATGTTAATAAAAGGGAATTCTTATAAGT
Source organism: Vandiemenella viatica (assembly GCA_031002005.1). NCBI lineage: Eukaryota > Metazoa > Arthropoda > Insecta > Orthoptera > Morabidae > Vandiemenella > Vandiemenella viatica. The sequence goes on from JARYHS010009186.1 coordinate 248,559,872, forward strand.
TTTATGATTTATTTGAAATAGCGAAGAAGAAACTAATAAGCATTAAGCTGAAAGTTCACTCATTCACGAGTTCAAAACGATCTTGTATCCCACCTTCAAAATCAAAAGAAGAACATATACAAATCCAACATTGAAAAGGAGTATATCATAGAAAATACGACGACGATATAATAATAAAAAATACGATAAAGGCTCAGTTGAAAACCAGCACAGTCGACTTTGCACTGTATCAAAATCAAGTGAGTAATGATATAGATTTTAAATCATCTTAACTAAGTGATGTAGTGTTTGCCACGCAGATGAAAGTTAAAGTTGACATATGTAATGATCCGGCTCCACATGCCACATGCTGGCCTACAGCGGGCTGCAAGTGGCCCGTTGGCCATGGGTTGCCTATCCATGGTTTAGAAGGAGGCCTATCACATAACATACATACAGTAAATAATTTCTATGACTATATTCATATAATAGAGCACTATGGAAACTCAAAATAAATTTATTATTATTGATTTAAATTTTGATGCAGCTGATACTCTGGTGGAAATTTCTCTAGTCAGTAAAAAAAATGTAAGTTTTAGAAAGTTGAAATTCAAATGGCAATGATTCTGAGCAATTATGGCCATTGATCATATTAAGTCATGAGTACATATTCAATCAATTTAGAAGATCACTACTAATGTACTATGTGAAAATCTATGTTATCTGTGTTGTTAAATCTTTTATTGCTAAAACACCAACAAAGAAAGTCATGTAATAAGTTCTCTGCCCCACTTCATATATAAAGAAGTACATGAAGAGTGTGATACATGTTCAACAACAGATACCCTATAACTTGCCTCTAAATCTTTCATTGCCACCTTAAGGAACCAAGCATTCAGGTCTTCCTTGCCTAAATCAGATACCTTTTTTCCAACTCGTGACAGTGCTTCCAGCATCTGTAAAGAAAATCAGAAGACAGGTTTTTAGGTTTTGCTATTTGCACATATTAAAGAAACAATAATGGCACATTCAACTATGCACTTAAAAATAAAAAGTAATCACATAAACTGAAAAAGTTTATTTTTATAAATCACTTCAAGATACTACAAACACTGAACTGATTTTAAGGAAGAGATGTAAAAAAAATCAGATTAATTCAACTTAAAAAAAGAAGAGGAATATTAAAAATGTCTCCACCTTGGATGGCAATTGTTATTAGAACACAAAATTTAAATAATGAATATCTCAATTAAAATGGGTAATACAAAGCCTATTACGATGAAACAAGATAGGTGGTTGCAGAAGAAAAATTTATAACTTCAAACCTAATAGAGATGGCATTGGATTTTATAAAGTGACCTGTTAACAGATAATAATATTAAGAAGTCACTATATTGCTTGTTAAATGCAAATGGTAGAATCGCCAATAATATATAAATCAGTGTACAAAAAAGGGTGGCACAAATATCAAAATATAAACTTGTGTGTGTTTACAAGCTAAATGAAAGACAGTAACATTAAGCTGATTCCAGAAATGGAAGGCCTGAGAAGGTGAGCACTAAATTATTGAGAGAAATTATGGATGACAAACTACAATAATAAAATAATTAGAATTAAAAATGAGCATTATGTATTAGTACTTTAGTGGGGAAATTTTCACAGAGATATAAGCTCAAATACAATTAATAATATTGGCCTATAACATTTTCATCACTGCATTTCAGCAGTCAATACAGGCTCAACCAACAATGGGATGTGCATAGTTCAATGGCATATAAACTATATAACTAATTCAATTGTTTGCAAATACTCATAAATTTAGCTAATTGATTGGTTAGATAAATTTCTTTACTCAATTTTCTACATAACTAACCAATACGCAACTGTCAAGATAAGGATTAAATAATATAACATATCCCTCGGAATTTATGATTAAAGCATTATTTTTATCTCTTCCTGACTCCCTTTATTTCCTTCTGTAAAATATGTTGCATGTAAATATTTTAAGCATATACTGCATATGCACATCATGTCTTTCTATCATCCCTTGAATGCCAGCACTTCAAAAGACATCATGTCTGTGGATGACCCACATGCACACTTCAACAGCATTCTAAAGTGTAGTGGATCTATGAATTTTATAAGCTAGGGTAAAAACTTGAAATTGCCGCCCCTTAAAACATGAATTTGCCATCTGGGGTAGTATAGAGGTGTTCTTCGATTTTGCCCCCTACCACTGATAGCTGCCGCTCCAAAAAAAAAAAAAAAAGAAGAGATATCACCATCACATGAATTTGCCATTTACCACCCCTTAAAACATGATTTTGCCTCCCCCGAAGTTGCTGCCCAAGGTAAGTGCCCCATTTTGAACCCCCTTAGATTCGGCACTGTCTCTAACAGTATCTGGAGTGATATACCTACTGACCTCACTGTTTCTGGAGATAGTTACATATCACTGTCTGCAAGAGATGCATGTGATGGAGAGGTAAGTTGTCACAGCATGTAATGTCAATTGTTCACATACTGTAGCAGACAGGTACCAAAAAATGCCTGCACTTGAGAATAAATGGGAAGTTTCCAGGAAATAGGGGGATCTGAGCAATATATACTCATTCAAGAGCTCTGGACAGGATTTCAGTCTCCACCACATTCTTTTGTAGAGCTAACGCTTAGAGTTTTGTGCTGATGCACATCATAGATGGGCTCAGATGGCATAGATATATTATCTGCATGCTGAATTTTAAAATTATCTTGGGTACAGGAAACCTGGAAATGCACAGGAAATTTGAAATATTAGACAGATCAGCTTTCAATCAATGACTCTGTTCATAGACAGAATGCAAATTGAAGGTATATGAGAAAATTACACATTTCACAAACAAAAAAATACATTTATCACTTGCTAAATGTAGTTTCACATTCCACAGACAGAGGTAACACTTCCACCATTATTACTTAATACAACCTGGCAGCAGGTATAAAATGCTTAACATCAGCAATGGCAAGGAGCTGTAAATAGCTCCAAATTTAACCATGCCAGCAATGAGTAAAAATCATCAAAGATAGCCGGCGCCAAAATGTTGTGAAAAGATAGCGAAGAATATGTTTTATCTCTTCAGGAATACATTATGTCCATAGCAAATCCAATGTTTGTTTGTATAATCTGCTCAAAATATATTATCAATTTAGTATTTTATTTAAGTACAATAAAAAAACACATATGGATTTGTTTGTGTAAATTACCACAGAATAGAACTGATATGAGAAAACAGCTCAGTTGAAAGTCATAAGGAGATATTAGGTGGGTGAAAAGAGTATTGGGAAAATATAAGGCATATATTGTTGATGAGACATATGAGTCACAATTTTAAACTAAGTTCCATTATTGATTATTGCTGTTGCGATTGCCATTACACTCATGAGCATTCAGTTCTCCTTAGGTGTCTAAGTTGCTTCATGTCCATAGGTATAACCTCAATTGCCCTACACGTGACACCTGGGTGGTTCTAAGAAAGCAACAGTGATAAGATGAAACCAAACTGTTTGATTAGACCTCTCAGTCAATGGATACACAAAAAGGAGCCAGTAGGTCCTTTCCAGGACACACAAGCTCATAGAGTTGGACCATCTCTATGTATTTGTCCACTTAATATCAAAGGAATAAGTCAAGCCAAATGTGAATCTTTTTCCAGACCTGCACAGAAATATGCAGTCGATGTCATTGTGCTCCAAGAAACTCACACAGCACACAAACAATAGATCCAATGCAGAGAGAGAATATCAGGCTTTAAATTAATAGCTTCTAATTATCATCCCCTTGCAACTTATGCAAGAATGATTTGCCATATTACAATTTCCTGTCAGTAAACTCTGATAATAAGATTTATACCACTACAGCAAAAGTTGAAAACCTAAAGACAGTCAATGTGTACAAGCCTCCTGAAACTAATTGTCTTATTCCTCCTTTTCTACCTCAACAAAATCCAACTGTAGTACTTGGTGACTTCAACAGTAAACATCACCTCTGAGGCTACAGCAAGAATGACCTTAATGGTGAAGTAATTGAAAGCTGGATGGAAACTAATAACCTGGAATTAATTTATGATGCTAAAGATCTGCCCAAGTTTCATTCGGCTCGATTGTACCGAGGATACACTCCAGACCTACGTTTTACAACCCAGCTCCAGAGTTCACTCAGTCAAGTACGTCAATCGGTGGTTAAGGATTTTCCCCAGTAAACACAGACCTGTAATCCCAGAGGTAGGAACCCCTATACCTGTTATACGATCACACCCTAAACCAAGATGGAACTTCAAGGAAGCCAATTGGATTGAATTTGTAAAGCAAATGGACTCCAGTATCAGATGGATTAAACCAACCTACAATAACCATAGCAGATTTGTTGGGGTCATTAAAGGTGTAGCTGGATGATTTAGTCCTAAAGGATATTGCAAAGGGTACATCCCTGTTTGGAGCACAGAACGTGAGAATTTATTAATGATACATGACGAACATCCAACCTCTGACAATGCAAGATACCTCTTTCAATCACTAGATGAGGGTCGTAAAAATATCTGGCATCGTACAGTAAAATTCCTGGATTGCACCCACTCTAGCAGGAAAGTCTGGTCTATCATTAGAAAATTAGACTCCTCAAACCCTGTGATCAGAAGATCAAAAAATGCCATCAATATGAATTATTTTGCCAGACAACTAGCATCAGTTACTAAGAGCACAAAAGATAAGCAAACCAAACGAGATATCAGATTAAAATTACGAAACAAGAGAAAAGCAGCCCCACAATCTTCTGAATCCTCCATTCCATTTCGAGAAGAGGAAACCAAAGACGCAATCAAACATATGAGACTTGGAAAAGCAGCTGGATTTGATGGTATATATAACCTGAACTTTTGGTCCATTGTGGACCAGCTACTGTAAGATGGCTTACCAACTTCTTTTCAAATATCCTACAAACTGGAAACCTCCCAGTGTTAATGAAGAAAACAAAAGTATTAGCCATACTGTAACGATAAAGTGGCGTCTGCTGGCTGCGATAATGCACTAGCAGCTTGGTGTGGGGTAATTGTTGTTCGTCTAGGTATCACTGGATTGCAGGTTCTTCTACTAATAATTCACAAAGTCGCCATATAGATAATCATTCAATTTATTCACCGAACGTACAATTACTAAGCCACCACCACCAACGATTATAATTTGACCGTATGTAAAGGCTATTCAGGACTTCTTCTCCTACAAACTGCAAGTTCTGAGCTACCCTTCTATCACTTGGTTTGGATGCTTTAGTTCGACGCCCACAAGTTCACTGCTATTTACGAAACACTGCAGTTTATCTGCATGACGGCAGCGTACTTATAATGTTTCATTAGGTCCACATGATAGTGCCAGAACGCACCGCCAAACAATCACTGCCGCGCGCAACCAACCGTGACCGACCTCCACGACAGCGAGTCACAGACTGCCTTCAACAATCCAACTCGCATCTCGCGTAACACTTTCAACAATCGGATCGTCCTGATTCCACCGCTCAACACGAACACACACATGGTTTTTTATACTGTCTCGCCACAACCCCCCTTGGGTTTAATTTTTCCTATTTGGAAATACTGGTTTACAATGGCAAAATTTAAACCCAACAACTCATAGAGACAGTATTGGCTTGAATGTGTCTCGATATCTGTACCAAATTCTTACTTTTAAAGGTGGTGGTGGTCAACTAAATACATATCTTCTATTACATTTCAGTGTTAGAACAATGTTAGTTTACAACAGAAATGACCCATTTAAAATATTGTCCAAAATCCACCAAAAATCTCTGTCCTGTCACGGTCGCCATGTAACGATAAAGTGGCGTCTGCTGGCTGCGATAATGCACTAGCAGCTTGGTGTGGGGTAATTGTTGTTCGTCTAGGTATCACTGGATTGCAGGTTCTTCTACTAATAATTCACAAGTCGCCATATAGATAATCATTCAATTTATTCACCGAACGTACAATTACTAAGCCACCACCACCAACGATTATAATTTGACCGTATGTAAAGGCTATTCAGGACTTCTTCTCCTACAAACTGCAAGTTCTGAGCTACCCTTCTATCACTTGGTTTGGATGCTTTAGTTCGACGCCCACAAGTTCACTGCTATTTACGAAACACTGCAGTTTATCTGCATGACGGCAGCGTACTTATAATGTTTCATTAGGTCCACATGATAGTGCCAGAACGCACCGCCAAACAATCACTGCCGCGCGCAACCAACCGTGACCGACCTCCACGACAGCGAGTCACAGACTGCCTTCAACAATCCAACTCGCATCTCGCGTAACACTTTCAACAATCGGATCGTCCTGATTCCACCGCTCAACACGAACACACACATGGTTTTTTATACTGTCTCGCCACAATACTGAAACCAAATAAGGACCCTACAAAAGTGATAAACTATTGACCAATAGCACTTCTCAGTGTTATATACAAACTCCTTTAGTGCCTGATCTACAACAGAATTTCTGAAGTAATCAATGAGCACATTCCCATAGAACAAGCAGGATTTAGGCCAGGGAGAAGTTGTAATGACCAGGTTTTCACTCTCACCTCTCATATTGAAAATGGGTTTAAGAATAAATCAGTAAGTGTGGCCACCTTTTTGGATCTGTCAGCTGCCTATGACACTGTTTGGTGAGAAGGACTTCTTCTGAAATTTGTGATTATTTTCCCATGTTGAAAACTTATGGAACTACTTAATAACTTGTTGAGCAATAGGTACTTTCATATATACTCTGATAATGACACAAGCAGAATATTTATACTAAATAATGGCTTATCTCAAGGATCTGTTTTGGTACCTCTCCAATTCAATTTGTATACTCACAATTTATCAGAAACATCTTCAAGAAAATTTACTTACACTGACAACATCTGTTTGGTGAACCAGAACCCCAACTTTTTTGATGCAGAAACAATTTTATCAGCTGATCTGGAAAAGTTAGATGATACTTCAAGAAATGGCGCCCCCATCTAAATCCTCAGAAAACAGTTATATCGACATTTCATTTACCCAACAGACAATTGCACTATAAACCAGAAGCCAAATTCCAAGGCCAATTCTTGTCATAATGCAGCACACCAAAATATCCAGGTATAAAACTGGACAGTAACTTTTAAGCAGCATCTCTCAAACGTGGCTGCGAAAGTCAAAACGAGAAATAATATTCTTCAAAAGCTTGCAGGTTCTTCATGGGGAGCCAGCGCTCATGTTCTAAGATGCACATCCTTAGCTCTGTCATACTCTGATGCTGAATACTGCTGCCCATCCTGGATCAATAGTGCCCACACATAGAGGATAGATGTGCAACTCAATCAGACAATGCAGATAATTATGGGATGCATTTGGAGTACGAACATCATATGGTTTCCAGTGTTATGTAACATCTCACCTCCAGCTCTAAGAAGATCAGAAGCTCTCTTAAAAATCTGGAAAAATATCCTGAAGAATCCTCAGCTGCCTATACATCAAGACATTATTCAAGCAAAACACCAACACTTGAAATCAAGAAAACAGCCATGGTGCACAATCAACCTTACAGAGTCCTCTTTGAACATCAACAAGCTGTTGACAACTCAATGGTAGCAGTCATCAGTAGCCAATAAAAATCTAGTTGAGGACCCATCAGTACGGTTACAAGGTTTTGATCTCCCCAGGTGGCAATGGAGAATCATCAATCGGATTCGAACAGGGCAAGACAGATGCGCCTACTTACTACACAAATGGGGCTGGGTAGATTCTGTAAATTGTGACTGTGGAGCTACTTTGCAGACAATCAATCACATCATTTCTGACTGTCCTCTTTGAGCCTACAAGGGAACAATAGCAGAAATTCATAATGCATCGATCAGTGCAGTTGACTGGATTTAAACATTAGATCTAGAAATATGAAATTGTACATGCTTGTGATATGTACATTTGTCCTAACCTATTGTGTACCATACAATCATACAGTAAATAAATAAGTTCTCCATTTGCTAAAACTTGTACCCAAGGTGTAAGATTGCTAGTCCTTATGTGTGTTCATAGTGAGCGATTTACCGGTCCACCGACTGTGAAATATGCTCTTTATTGAATGCGAGAAACATCAAATAACGAAATTCTTGAAGTGTATGCTAAGGTGTCACTAGTGATGGAATGATCAGGAGATGGATAAGGAAGTACAATGAGAGTTGCAACTCTGCGCATGATGAACAGCGCAATGGTCAGCCATCTGTGTTCAATGAAAAGGCCGGTGCTAGGGTTCTCAGGCTTTGGGTAAGCATTCTTAGGCAAAAATATTAAATAACTGGTTTAATGAGACTATAAAGCACATCATTCAGGGATTGCGAGGAAAAAGAGAAGCACAAGCTTTTCCACATTATTACAGCAGAGTGATGATAATCCAAACTAACTAGGATTAAGTGTGGTTTGATTATAGATTTGTTTGGATTTTCAATTTGTATAGTTTTGTTTTGTGTAGTGATTTAGTCTTTAAAATTATATTACTTACTTTACAATTTTCGATATCCCTGGCAAAAAAGTCTCTTATTTTCCTCTCCTTCATTTTGGAGACACTTATACTTTCTATTAGAACATGATCACTATGCCATTATAGGCACATATTGTTGTTACAAGATACTAAATTTAACATAACACACTAATGCAGCAAATCAATAACAAAGGCATAACACAAACATGATAGGTTACAGATTCCTAAAAAAAAAACTCAAAACTACTGGAACTGTGGAAGAATTGTTGTCGCATCACGGTTACAACAAACATTTAACATCAAAGTCACTGTTACTAATGAGGATATTTTGGTGATAATACAATAACAAACACAAGGTCTAAGGATTAAACTCAATGTACCTAGTTATTTGTTAGTGAAATTCCAGAAGAAAAGAAGTGGAAAGTTGTGTTGTACTGTATTGAAAAGCTGTAAATAGAAACAAAGTTGACACTTCTGTGAAATAGCGCACACTTTGTTAAAATATTTTTTTTAAAGTTTTTCAGATAGTTGACATTTGGATTTTCAATGCTCCACTGTACATCTGAGCACATTAAATTTTTTAAAATAAATCCTGAGGATATTATGAGGAAACTAAGATAGCTTCCTGTGTCTTGCATTAGCACAATGCATGTTCACTATCCTAATGAATGATTAAGTTGGTGGTTTCCTTTTCCCTTTGCTGCAGTTCTGTCACATTTCATTCAACATTTAATATAATTTATTTAATTTCGATGAATCACATGCTACGGATGGCAATTTCCCTACACACCCATTTCTCCCCCTTTCCAGTATCCACCTACTTTTGTCCTCTACATATTTAAACTTTAAATTATTACAACATTTTTCAAAATTATTCATCATTTCTCTTGGTAACTTATTACAATCCCTGAACCCCATATCTACAATAGATCATCTTCGCATGCCCGTGTGCTTGAAAATGAGTGCCAGCTTGAGGTCATGGTCATCTTTTCCCTTCCAAGAATTTACCTTTAATTTTTTACACCAATATCTGTCCAAACCTGATCACCAATATATGCCTTGCACACTCTCATGACTCTCTTCACTCTCCTCCTGTCATCCAATGAATCCCATTGCAGCTATTTTATCATATCAGTTATTGATTGTGTTTTGTGGTAATTTCCAGAGAAAAATTTGGCATCCCTTTTTTCCCCCTCTCTAACTCCTGTATTTGATACCCAAAATGTGTGTCCCATGCTATACTATCATATTCAAGCAATGGTCTGATGAAAGTTTTGTAACCCAATTCCTTTACTTCTCTGGTACATTTCCTCATGACTCTTTCCAACAAGTAAATGATGTTGCAACCTTTTCCTACAACCTGATCAGTGTGTTATGCTCTGTCAAGATATTTACATTTCAAGTCTTCAAAGAGCAATTCTTTCCCCACCTTATAACCATAATCAACCTTTAGCTTTTTAGCTGTGTATCTACACTGAGAAGCCAAGTTGTTTCCAGATGATACCATCAGTACTAATAAAAGTACCTGTTGGAGCACTTCATCATCGTCATGACTATCACTATGTGACATCACAAGCCTAGTCTTCATCAATACACTAATAACTGCATGATATCTTTTCACTCTCTGTCATTAGAAATTGCTATTACAGCAAGCTAACAAATTGGGTTATCTGTTTACATTTCTTTATGGGTTTATTATGTTTCAAATTACAAACCAATAATAAAGATAAGTATATATTTTGCTTAAACCCACATATTAATTATTAGTTGCTTTTTATTTGTTTGAATTCAATTGATGGTTATTTTAAAAAAATATTCTCTGTCAATAAATGTGGATATTATTTTTTTTTAAAGCATTTTGCTTTTTTATTTATGTTTTTGTACTGGTTCAGTATTTTTCTCTTCAAATTAATTTTTGAAACCAACCACAAAGGAAGATATATATTTTGTTTAAATTGACATATTCATTACCAAGAGAATTTTACAATGGTACAAAAATGAACTGAAATATATACAACTTTTCATCATTATAAAATCATTGTTATGAGAATTATTAAATTACAATTCTATTTAGTTAAGCTAATGCAATTAAATTAATTGTCACAATACTGTATTCAATCATAAAACAAAAGGTTAATTATGAATATAAGGTGGGGAAAGAATTGCTTGCTGAAGACTTGAAATGTAAATATCTTGGCATTACATTTGATGACAAGCTTAACTGGGCAGGACACATTGGACAGGTGGTAGGAAAAGTTTTCAAAATTCTGCACTTGTTGGAGAGAGTGATGAGGGGATGTATGAGAGAAGTAAAGGAATTGGGTTACAAAACTTTGGTCAGACCATTGCTCGAATATGGTAGTGTAGTATGGGACCCTCATTTTAGGTATCAAATACAGGAGTTGGAGAGGGTGCAAAAAAGGGTTCCTAGATTTGTTTCTGGAAATTATCGCAGAATGCAATCAGTGATGGATATGATAAAGGAGCTGAAATAGGATTCACTGCAAGACAGGAGGAGGATGAGGAGGGTCATGGGAGTGTACAGGGCATATATTGGTGATGAGGCTTGGAAAGATATTGCAATAGGTATGAAAAGTATGTAAGGAACCTAACTGGATCTTGGGGGTGGAGATATCAGCTTTACGTTCCTTAACTATAGTTCACTTACTTATCACTGGAGAATACTTGAAGTTCTTAAAATAGTTTGTTGACCGTGAATTGCCTAAGGAAAATGCTAACTGGTTTTCAAGATGGTCGCCACCTGTTCGTTATTCCCCAAACAGGAAGGGTATACTATTAAATGAAAGTCAGGTTGAAGTTTCACTATTCACATATATTCAAAATAGTCACTGTATTACAACTGTTCAGTTAGCAAGGCATCGGAATATCATCACACGAAAATTGCAAGTTGCGAAGCATAACTCGAACCGATAATTCCCCCGGTAAAATTCACAGTTCAAATTCCCAACATTTTACTATGTAACTGAAAATCACAATATGGCGGCTATCCGCCATCAAGCCCGCCAAGTTGCAGATTCGTTTCATGCCTAAGTCACCCGAGGCTCGCTCACCTCAATCTAACCAGCATACATCCTGCTTCTCTCACTATCCAAGCCAGAGTGAAGCGTCATGGCGCCGCAATTCCCTATATCAGACTAGGACTAAAGTGGTCAAAAAGGACATAGAAATATTTGATTTATCTCCCGATGTTTACCAGAAATTCATGGAGTGTAGATCACGCAAAAATATGTGTTTACTGTCTCTTGGTAATAATGATTTAAGTGCTCCAGAACGGAGTTATGGATTTATTTAGTTGGGGTGTGTTGCTACACTGGATTACGTAGTCATTTCAAAAATCTGTGTACAAAAAACGGTTTGTCAAAAATTTTAGATTTCGTGCTTTAAGTTATTTTAGAAGTGCTCTCCCGTCTCTGCTGAGCTCAACCGTGCAAAAATCTTCCAAATCGGTTAATTCTAACGGGAGTTATGGAATTCCTAAGTTTCCCAGTTTTTCCATTGTGAAGCCAAATATTCTGCTTTTTCCTGAAAGTCGGTTGTGTCTTGAGACTAAATTTAAATTGAACATTTATTTATTTTTAAGCACTTTAGAGAAGTTTTTAGTCCACTAAACCTGTTAGTTTCTGAGTTATTAATTTCTAAAGTTTCGGTTTTTACGTCGCCATTACCGGTTAACTGTTATTTACTGATATTTCAATTTATTGGTTGATTGTTACCGGAAACTTACAAAATATTAACTGGCTATTTATTTTTACTTGGTTATATTTACTTTTAAAGCTTTGAAGTTGTTTAGATGTGGTGGAATTAACTGTTGACTAGCTCCCATGTGGAGATGCATTTACATTCCATATTTAGTACTTTAAATCGGTCTGGAGCTGCGAGTTATTAGTGCATTTAATATCAACTGGTGAAATTCTAATTATGAAAGTGCTTTACAGTGTTTAATTTAGTGGAGTATTAGTGCTATGGTAGTGTTTACAAACTTGTATTTTCTGCTTCATGGATTATTACTGATTACGCTCATTTAGGTGAGTTTATTGCTTATAATTTTCCTGAAACTTCTTATTTATGGTTACTATGTATTATTTATTCACTTTATTGTACTACAAGTGTTGTTTATCTCGATTTCAAGTGTGGTATTGTGTACTGAAGTTAACCTCAAACTTGGCCGGATCTAAACGAAATATTAAAAATAGAACGAGGGATACCTTACAAGTAGTGTATGGAAGGGAAAAGATGACCATGGCACTCGATTTCAGGCACAAGGGTGTGGAAAGATTCTCTTTTTTAGGTAAGGGTTTCAGGGATTGGAATGAGTTACCAAGAGAAGTGATGAATAATTTACCAAAAACATTGAAAGAATTTAAATATAAAATTTGTAGAAGGCAAATGTAGGTGGGTGCAGGATATTGGGAAGATGAGGGCGTAGGGAAATTGCCACCAGAACCTGTGCTCCATTGCAATTAAATTAAATCTGTCATTTTTTTAATGTCTTTATAATCAATTTATATTTGATCTAGATGGTCTCATTATATGTTCTGTCAATAATTGTCACTGTTATAATAAGCTCAGAGAAGTGAATTGCCAGAACACTGTGTTCAACAATCTTAGTAGATATTTATATACAATTTATAAAGAAATAAGGGCACACTAAATAAAAGATTAACTGAAAATATAAGTAAAATGTTAAAGGATTTAAGATATCTCTTTCTGAGAAGGAAATAACTACAAGTGAAATAATCTTTTTTTTTTTTTTTTAAGGAAATTAACACCTTAATTTTTCTTCTAGTTTGTAAATATGACGCATGAATTGTGATGTATTCATATTATCCATAGGCTATTTGAAAATAAATAAATTTAGAGGTTTTCATTTTCCACAGATGTCACTGTTAGAGTAAGGTTATAAAAATTAAATGTCAGAACATTGTGTTCGGCCCATCATTTCTGACAGGCTCTCCTGAGTCTTTGGAGGCCCTCATGCCTATTTATCTAAATCAGGTGTGGCCAACCCAAATTATCTCGCAGGCCACTTTGGAAATGCATCACAATTCTGCGGGGCCAGATATATAATCATACATCCCCACATTGGATTTAGACCCACTATAGACATTTTTCTGTGTGAAAATTTGGAAAATAATTAGTTATTATTATTGTGTTTACTGTTATTCTTATATGTAAACATAGATAATATAATAATGACACCCATAATTTTGATAATTAATTTTTTAATATATGGACACACAAATAATGTATTTTTAATACATTGGTTTTCACTACTTTCGCCATTATAAAATAAATATATTTTGTAAAAGTGTGATGAATGTCACGGGCAGGAAAAATGTTCAAGGTGGGCCACGGGTTGGCCACCCCTGGCAGGGGCGGCCCTAGCAAGTTTTTCAGGTGGTGCGGGATCTCATTGTGGCGCCCTAAATGTACAATCGTTTATTCGTGATTAAGGTGTCTTTATAGACAGACAGAAGATAACATACATTGTAAGAACGGAGACTTTTCCGTTGTATAATTTCAATGAAGTCTTCACAGGTATACCGCCAGATGCGTGTCAGTACAGAAGTTTTCGCATCTGGTTCTGCTAATTCAAGTCCCATTAACAACAGTCTCAGTTATAAAGTTTCTCAACCAAATCACAACCAGATGTGTCAGATTTTACTCCACCAGTTAAACTTTTTCTAAATCTGCACACGCTTATTTCAATTCGCACTTTTCGGGAATTGTTTTGATAATGCGTAAGAATGACACTGTATCATTAAATATGGAAGTTGTGTACTTTGAGTGACCAATACTTTCTTAATTGTATTGATCATACTAGCTCGTACCCGCGACTTCGTACGCGTGGATTAAGTATTTTTTTGCCAGAATTAAATATAGAAAGTTGTTGGTAAAGAAGGATTGGTCTCAAACAATATCAAGTCGGAATAATATGACAGGAAAGCTATCACTATATCATTCTACCGTCGAACCTGCCTCTTGAAGAGAATCAATTTCCAACATATTTCTGTCACCATTCGATAAGGTCTCAAAATTTCATGACTACAACTGTTAATCATACTGGAAAAAATATACTGTGCCCTTCATACAGATTTCCTTATAAAATTCCATCACAACGATATAGCCATTTAGTCGTCAAAATGTAACAAAAAGACAGAGACTTACTTCCGTATTTATAATAATATTACTGTGGTTCATACACACTGACTGCGAACAACACCTTAGGGATCATTATAACCTAAAAAAGTGTACACCTACAACATTGCAAGACTACCTACGATTTGCCTCGCATTGCACCCCTAATTTTCTAATATATACAGTTTAACATTCAATCCGAATAACCTACGGCCCAGGCCTGACTCTTACGATGAAAAACAATTTTTTTAAATCTTAACCTCCACGGAGATTTGAACCGGAGACCACGACGTACGTAAGCAAGCGCTTTAACCACTGAGCTGCCAGTCCACTACACGCAAACACGGTACGGAGACGTCCATCTCCAACGTGTCTGTCTATCGCCGTATTTCGAAGTTATGAGACAACATGTGTTATATATACAGATAATTTTTCAACCAAATGTAGACAGTATTTTTCTCCTTGTTTCAAAGGATAAGTGTGCAAAGTTTCATCGAGATCGGATGAAAACTGTGGATTTGTATGAATAACAAACAAACTAACAAACAAACAAACATAGATTCATCTTTATATATAAAGATTATGCTAAATCACGTTAAAAAATTCTTTTTGATCTGTTATTATCTCATCTACGGTCTCGCACTCATTAAATTTCTCTTCGGGATATGACTGGCTTAATAATAGGATATGTCCCAGTCTAAGAAGCAATTTCTCTAGTTGTTATCAGAGCAGACGAATAACCACAATACTCTTTCTCAAATTCCGAGCTGGTTGCAAGCAATTGTGAAGCGTTTCATAATACCGCTTTCAGCCTGCATAGTCTTGTTTACAATATTTACTTGAAACAATGTATGATACGAAGTCACCAATGTAACTATGAACTCAAATTGCTCCATGATCTGGCTCGGGGACAAGGCATCCGTTGCTGCAACTGTATAATTCGTTTCCAAAAGGACGTCGCGAACTGAGGAGTACATAGTGATAACGAATTTCAGCGAGGCCAGAAACTGTATTCTTCAAACGAGTTTCGCAAATTTTTTTAGCGATAGTGCTTCTAAGTGCTTGGATACCACTTCCCATGGCTTTGTTGATCGAGAGAAGAGAACAAATATTCTTTAAAGAAATCCGGAAAAGGAAACCGATATAACTGATGTTTTGGTGGTTTCTGCTTTTACCAAATTTACTGACAGCTACATATAATAGATTAAAAAATGCTCATAGATATTGGTACAGGATTCTGTTGATTAGGACACCTCTGTTTGCTCATATCATATTGGATCTATTGTCATGTCTTTAGCCTCGACAATCGTTCATATCCAAATCGAAAAGTATTTTCGATAAACAGGCCAGTGAGTCCATGTCCCAGGTCCCGTAGAGGTACTTTCCAGCTTGTAAAGAACGAAACACTCACGCACTGGGACTGCGCCATCATGAGTGTAAACAAAAGCAATGTTAAAGCCAATTGTACTACGTGACTGACATCAGGAGTTCAATTCAGTGCGATGGAAAAGAATTTAAATGCCTTATCCATAGTAAAACTTCCATTACGAACTTCATTCGTTTTGAATACATTTGCCAAAATAATTGACATTAGTCTCCTTATTAGCAATACGCCGAAATGTTCCGTCATCACAGGGTCATATTTTGCTAGCAGTTGCAATAAACCCAAGGATGTTACCATTATTAGAAGTATTTAATGTTTCAGATCCAAAGTTTCCCCTGAACAAGAAATTATTGGATGTTAAAATAAATACTTTGGGCATTATTCATTCGAGGATAGCAACCCCCCATGATTTTTCGTCTTCAGTCTGTATTTACAAATGGTTATCTGTACATTGAAGCTCTTTAATCGAATCAACGCTTCTATCCAAATGAGAATGGTGTGCTGGTGATTTGAGGAAGTTTCGTCGGTTTTTAGATGCTCTGATAAGTATCTTCAATCATCAAATCCTTCTTTTCCCAAATAAGAGACCTTCTGTTGAATAAACTACAGTAAAAACAATATACTTTATTTGCAGATTTAGAGTAAAAAAGCCATTTGGCATTACTCTTTGAAAATGTAAATTTGAAAAATGACCTCAATGATTTTTTTTTTGATTGTTTCGTTGCTCGAATAATTATTCTATCTTTGGCTGCAGAGTCAATGAGCGACCATTTTGAAATATCATCATAATTTGTACTTTGAAGAGGTGACGGTTGTGGTATGTCTGGTATATCCCATTCTGTAATATTTTGAACTGCAGACGACGTTCCAGCCATAGTTAAATCATCTAGTACATGGTGCTCTTTATTATCATCAGCCTCCTCTGAAAATCTTCTATTAAATAAGTTTTCTTCCGTTGCGTGTCGAATTATTTCTGGTCACGACTTTTCATATGACTTCTAAACTCTAAAAAAATTTTGAAGCCTTTTTTTAAGTATTTTGCGCAAAATAATAATTATTATTATCATTATTTGTATAGACATGTGTTGTCTGTAAATGATACATTATGCTTTGTAGATATTTAATGTACCAAACTTAATTGCAATCACCTAAACTCTAACATGGTAGAAATAGATAAGTAGGTTGAATCTCGCCCCATGCACATGCACCCGCATGTAAATGAACTCCAAGACTACAGCCCAAAAGGCAGGAAGCAGTCGCGGGAGAAGCGGCGCGGCATTGAAGAGTGCTAATTATGGGACGAATTGTGATTTACTTGATTCGAATAAATCGAGCTTACTCGAGTTGACTCGATTCTATGACGACATACGACTATTCATTAAGCTGAAGCTCTTACGTTTATAAACTACTCTGGATGATTACTGTGTTAAAGTAGCATGTGAACAGCAAGTTGGGTTATTATACAATTTATTTTTCATATTTTGCGCAGACTATCTATTTCTGCAGTTTCGGCGCCCCCCATATGACGGCGCCCGGTGCGGTCGCACCGCTCGCACCGCACTAGGGCCGCCCCTGACCCCTGGTCTAAATGATCTGGCTTTAAGGTATACAGAAAATGATTTAGTTATAAATATTAGTTTGGCTAGTGTTAGCTCTAAATTTGCGCACATTAAATAATGAAAGGAAGTTATGTAAATGTGCTGTTTTATTTTATACCATAAACATTAATACCTAAACCAAACCCAAGGGCCTTGTGTTCGCATTTGCTACAGGCCCTGCACTGTCTTAATCCAGCACTGAAGGAATGTACAAGGAAGGAGTGGAAATTGTGTTACAAAATCTTGGTCAGACAATTGCTTGACTTGGTGGTGTAGTATGGAAACAACTTTTTGGTTTCAAATACAGTAGTTGGAACAGGTGCAAAGGAGGGCAGCTAGATCATTAATTGATATGATCAAGGAGCTGGATTTGGAATCATTGAAAGACAGGAGGAGGATGAACAGAGTGATGTGTGTGTGTATAAGGAATTTATTTGTGATGAGGATTGGATGCATATTGGTAGAAGAATTAGAAGTAGTACATGGAATGGAAGAAGTACTAGGACTAGTAGTTGGCTCTTGGTTTCAAGAGTAAAGTAAGGGGAAAAATTTCTTTTTTAGGTAAACAAGTAAAAGAGGAGTAAAGGCCTTGAATTAAAAACCAACAGGATTGCTGAATGATCTGAAATACTGAAAGAATTTAGAATTAAAAATTTTAAAGGGCAAAATTAAATGCATGATGAAATTTCTCTCAAAGAATAGGAGATTATAAAAATTATGAAAAATGAAATAGATATATAGGGAAATAGCTTTTGGGCCATATGCTCAATCACAATTAAATTAAGTTAAATTAATAAAACATGGCAAAATCACAACAAACAAAACAGAAAATGATAGTAATATAACTCAAGTGGATTCATACATGACTTTAGTAAGTAGCATATTTATATCACCTTATCAGATTGATTTCTTGTAAGAAAGAGTTAGTAAACAAATGTTATTTAACCCTACTAAACTCACCTGCCTATTTTCTGTCTCTGCAGCTAATTGAAAAGCAGTCTTTCCATCTTTGTTGCGGATATCCAGTTGAGGTCCTTGACTTAACAATGCTTCTATAATTTTTATTGGTCTACAAAAGAAATTCCATTTGTATGAAGCTATAAACATTAGTGGTGTCATTCCATGATCATCTTGAACATCTACATCTACTTGTTCCTGTTGCAAAAACATCTCTATTACTTCCGGACATGCTTTCTCAACTGCCAAGTGCAAAGGAGTTATGCCACAATTATCCTTTTCATTTGGTTGTAAACCTAATTGTATGAGAAATGCTGCCATTCCAGTTGCTTCCTGTGAGATACTTGCTGCTGCATAATGCAATGCTGAGCGTCCTTCTTTATCTTTTAGACGAGAATTGGCACCAGCAGATACCAATGTTTCCAGAGTCTAAAAAATAATTTATACTGTCTTACAATTGTTAAAAGAATAAAAGATGTGATAGCACAGCAACATTCAAAATTCATAAAAAAGATAAATAAACTTTAAAAAAAACATTATTATTATTATTGCTAGCTGATGCCCATGACTTCATTCATGTTTGTAAAGAACTTTTTACTGATAGCTACTGACATGCAACCAGCATGGTGCATGATGGGTGACTCAAAGATAATACCACACAAAAACACAAGTGATCTGCACAGGGTAGTTTTGGCTGCAAAATTAAATATAGTGACACACGTGCCTTTGGTCCTTTGTTTCTGTTACATCTTGTTCACCAGAGATTACTTCTTGGTGTAGCCTGTCCACTCTACTCTATTTTCTCCATTTAACTCTGAAGATCACTGTTCTGTCTTTCCAGCTAACACACCCTTTGCCGGATTGAACACTGTACCAAAACAGTTCACCAAATCTGCTCTCTAAACACTCACGTTACAAATTGTCAAAGTTAAAAGTTGTTATAGTTACAGCCATTAGAAGGCTCATTCTTCACAACTGAAGATGTATATCATGGGAAATAAAATTAGTTTGTGGATGGACAGGATAAGCATAAAGGTACTGACGTGGGAACAATTCAAGAATTTAGTAAGAATAGGGAGGAAATGTTTATTCAAAATTAGAAAATCAAGAATCTACATACTACAATAGGGAGACAAGGATATTAAAGAGGTCAATAAGGAGAGACTATAAGAGAATTAACAGGCAGCAAGGCAGAAGACAATACTTGACATGACTTAACAAGGAATTAATAGCAGCAAAAAACCTACCGATAGGTTTAAAAAACACATTACAGGTTCAGGAGATTGACTGAATTTTGTACACCATCAATGCGAAAGTATTTCTCTCTGTCCATTTGTTTCATTTTCAGGACTAAAAGGCTAATCTGATCTTGATGGAATTTGACAAGGAGATGGTATTTGCCATTAGGAAGGACATAAGATACATTTTTCTGCATAAATAATATATATTTAATTTAATTGCAATGGAGTACAGGCACCAGTGGCAATTTCCCTACACACCCATCTTCCACCTATCCTGCACCCACCTACATTTGCCCTCTACAAATTTTATCTTTAAATTCTTTCAAAGTTTTCTGTAAATTATTCATCATTTCTCTTGGTAACTCATTCCAATCCCTGATACCCTTACCTAAAAAAGAGAATCTCCCCACACCCTTGTGCCTGAAATTGAGTGCCAGCTTGTGGTCATGGTCATCTTTTCCCTTCCATGCACTACTTTTCATACCTATTGCAATATCTTTCCATGCCTCAGTGCCAGTATATGCCCTGTACACTCCCATGACCCTCCTCATCCTCCTCCTGTCTTGCAATTAATCCCATTTCAGCTCCTTTATCATATCCGTCACTGATTGCATTCTGCGATAATTTCCATAAACAAATCTAGCAGCCCTTCTTTGCACCCTCTCCAACTCCTGCATTTAATATGTAAAATGAGGGTCCCATACTACACTACCATCGAGCAATGGTCTCACCAAAGTTTTGTGAACCAATTCCTTTACTTCTCCAGTACATCCCCTCATCACTCTCTCCAATAAGTGCAGAACTTAGAAAACTTTTCCTACCATCTGTCCAATGTGTCCAGCCCAGTTAAGCTTGTTATCAAAAGTAATGCCAAAATATTTACATTTGAAGTCTTCAGCAAGCAATTCTTTCCCCACCTTATATTCATAATTAACCTTTTGTTTTTTACTTGTATATCTAATAAGCTGACTCTTCTTTGCATTTATCTTCATCCCATGTTTACCAACCCAACTAGATATCCTGTCCAGATCATCCTGCAACTGTTTACAATCCTCTATCGTTTTGATTCTTTTATACAGCATTATGTCATCTGCAAACAATCTAATTTCCGATAGTAAACAATCAACACAATTATTCATTAGAATAATGAATAGCAATGGTCCCAATACACTACCCTGTGGCACACCCATTTTTACTTCTACTTCTTTTGATACTACATTTCCTACCCTAACTTTCTGTTTTCTACATTTTAAAAATTCTTCTACCCAGCTAATCAGTTTCTTATCCACTCCAATGGTTTTTACCTTGTTTACTACTATTTTATGGCTTACTCTGTCAAACGCCTTCGACAGATTTAGTGCTACACTATCAATTTGGCCTCCCTTGTCCATTTCATCTGAAATATCTTGCATATATCCCACCAACTGAGATTCGCATGAATATCCTTGCCTGAACCCATGTTGCCTGTTTGAAAACCACTTACGTTCCTCACATATATTTCTGATGTGGTTGCATATCAATCTTTCCATTAATTTACCTACCACTGATGTCAAACTGATTGGCCTGTAATTCTCAACTCTATTTCTCACCCTTCCTTTATGTACCGGTACTACTATTGCACTTTTCCAGTCCTGTGGTAAGCAGCAAGAACCAGACTCAATTTAAATAATATTTCAAGATAAGGTACAATGTCACATCCGGCTATCTTTAAGATATCTGTAGTAATATTATCTTCACCAGCCCCTTTATGTTTTTTCAGTTTTCTTATTTCCTTCATGATTTTCTCAGGATGAATATCAAATTTTTTAATATCGTCATTTCTAATTGTGTTGTTAAGCCATAGAAATTTCTAGATGCATCAGTCAATGGTCCTCCTGCACTGACAATACTCTTCATAAACCCATCTTTAGCCATTTTCTTTGCTGTCCTGGTATTTTCTTATTGTCAAGGTATTTTGAAAAAACTTACTGAACAGTGGTGGACAGACACATAGCATGAGTAAGTCTCTGTAATGCTTTCCTGGAGAGTGGGCTGATAAAACAGTACAAAAAATTAGAAAAAATATATTAATAAAAATATTAAAAGGGAAAAAAATGAAAAATGAAGAAGGGAAAAAAGTGATTAAGAAGCTTGCATATTGAAGTTCCAAGAGCCCTCTCCAGTTCAAATACCAGTGGGAGCAAAATTTTTTAAGAATTGATAATTACTGTATGAGCCACACTTGGACATTCAATTGTTTGGATTCCATATTAAACTGTAGGTCCCACAAATTCAGGGGTGTAATACATAGCAAATTGTAGGCAGCCAAATAATATCATACGCGTTTACTTTTTTACGCTGTATTGCTCCTCAAGCTTTGTTTTTTCTCTCGCAGTCAGTTTCTGTGAGGTCTACACTAATATTATAAATGTGACAGTAACTTTAGCTGTCTATCTGTTCATTACATTTTCAGAGCTAAACGAATAATCCATTTGTTACGAAGTTGTTAGCCAGAGATTTGCTACAAGATTCTACATAACGTGTGTCCATTTATTGGTACCTAGTCTGCCTCTGTACTAAAGTTAATATTTGCAGTAAGTGCCCTGGTCAACAATCTGTTTAAATAAATCTGTAACAAATAACAGGTTTCAAAAGATATAAAAAGTTCACTGAGGATAGAAAAATTATTTAAATTGTTCAGAAGTGATTTTTACAAACTCAGGTATCAAAATGTTGCCTAATGGAAAGACATCTGGAATTTCAAATCTTTGAAGTGAATTTTGCAGGTCATCATAACTCACAATACCACACACCGTCAGCAACCTTTCACAATACCCCTAAACTATGAAAGAGAAATTCAAATCCATCACAGAACAAAAATAAAGTCCACTATTAGCATATGATTGTTGCTTAAATTGTAGATACATCCTGTAAATTTATAAGTCCAAAATCCTACTAATGTTAAAAAAAAAAAATTGAATGAAGATAAATGCAAAGAAGAATCAGCTTATTAGATACACAAATAAAAAACAAATGGTTAATTATGAATATAAGGTGGGGAAAGAATTGCTTGCTGAAGACTAGAAATGTAAATATCTTGGAATTACTTTTGATAACAAACTTAACTGGGCAGGACACATAGGACAGGTGGTAGGAAAAGGTTTCAAAGTTCTGCACTTGTTGGAGAGAGTGATGAGGGGATGTACGAGAGAAGTCCAGGAATTGGGTTACAAAACTTTGGTCAGACCATTGCTCGAATATGGTAGTGTAGTATGGGACCCTCATTTTATGTATCAAATACAGGAGTTGCAGAGGGTGCAAAAAAGGGCTGCTAGATTTGTTTCTGGAAATTATCGCAGAATGCAATCAGTGACAGATATGATAAAGGAGCTGAAATGGGATTCATTGCAAGACAGAAGGAGAATGAGGAGGGTCATGGGAGTGTACAGGGCATATACTGGCGATGAGGCATGGAAAGATATTGCAATAGGTATGAAAAGTAGTGCATGGAAGGGAAAAGATGACCATGACCACAACCTGGCACTTGATTTCAGGCACAAGGTTGTAGGAAGATTCTCTTTTTTAAGTAAGGGTGTCAGGGATTGGAATGAGTTACCAAGAGAAATGATGAATAATTTACCGAAAACTTTGAAAGAATTTAAATATAAAATTTGTAGAGGTCAAATGTAGGTAGATGCAGGATAGGGGGAAGATGGGTGTGTAGGGAAATTGCCACCGGAGCCTGTGCTGCATTGCAATGAAATTAAATTAAAATTTAATTAAATTAAATTCTGAATTCAGCAGGCTACACCTCTCAAAGTGTGGTGGACCACCGATTTTATAGAATTATTAGGATGTATAAGATTTCACAAATTGCTACAGAAAGCTAGGTCAGTTGCAACAGCAGTTGTAAACCATCACAGCACAAGGAATGTTTACACTCAGAAGGCAGTGACCGCCGAATGGGTCACTAGAGTCAGAAATTTATGAGAATTATGACGTCGTTCTGCAAGGGGATGACAGCATCAATGGGCAAAGCAGTTGGCTAGTAGAGCTCCCCTCCAGGTGGGGAGAGACAAAAAAATCCCAGGACACCCACGGAATGAGGTAGAACTGTATGGCCAAGGAGTAGCAGCGCAGCAGCAGATGGATGGTGGTGATGACAGCAGCCTTCACTGACAGCACGGCATCAATATAGATACAGGTGGGAATGATCTTGCTTAGATGCTGATAGCTATTTGGGGTAGGTATAGAGTAATGGGAAGTTAAGGAGAACCGTTAATTTATGGCATTATTTGCAATGATAACTGACCTGGCTAGAAGAATTAGAGAAAGCTAAAGGTATTATTACATGGTTACTCCGTACTTAAGATAATAAGCGTACATATTGTATATACCCTACTGGAGTGTTTTTCATGTATTCTACTGCTCTCATGACATAGAGGTTGTATCCATGGGGGCGGCAGAGTGAAAAAAAAGTAGCCAGTTCACCACAAAAGTATGCCTGCCAATTACAGCACACGTCCACACACCTCAGTTTCCCGTGTAAAACTGTTTGCCTACAAAGCAAGATGGTGTCCTTAATATAGGAAAAACAACATAGAAGTAATACTTCCTTCTGTCTACTAATTTGTTTGGATTTCTCTGAAACTTTTATATAATGTAGACCAGATTTTTCTGAATACTTTCTTCTCTCATAACTTATGACCCAAATTGCTTGGTTTAGTTGTTATAAATTCCCGAAGTTTCAAATCGCATAATTTTTAATATCTTTCAAATTCCTTTATCCCCTTTTATTCAATTACTTCAAATTTTCCTATTCCCCTGACATTTGTTACTTTACTGTAATTTTCCTACTTTGGGTGTCATTCATCAGAAACTTACACTACCGGTAAGCATTAATATTAGTTTCTGACTGCTGGGATTACATCATGTAAAAAATTCTTTTGAATTAATTTCTCATTAACTAAAATTTACTTAACTTGATATACACACTGTCTTATAAAAAATCACTCTATCTCACAGTGTTTTTCTTTCTCTTTAAAAATCAATCTTTAATCATTCCTTGTGTGCACCTGTTGCCAGAATATCATCATCCTCTGATGTCACGCTACAATGAATCTGCATTTTAGAAAACTATAATTCAACTTTTACCCCTTGAAATCTTGAAGTAAGAAGAAAACTAAAATCATATTCCTACTCTGTGAATTTTTTCCCTTTGTTTGAATATATTTAACCCATTCGCTCAATTTTTACCAAAATTTAATGTCTTTATTTTTCTAATAAAAAATATAAAAAAATCCTATTTCTAATCTACCTGGGGAGTCTATTTTTATACATAATGTGTAATTTCTCATTACAAATCTATTGGTGTAACAAACTTTCCATTATCTTTAAAATTGATTCTTTGTTACATTAAACCTCCATTCACCCCAATTGGTGCAATCATCACTAAATTTGCTATATCTTTTTAATAATTTTTTTTTAACTATATATATTACACCACAAAATAGTCATAATTTTCTACTTTAATTGTGGAAATAAATACAAACACAGGGGTTCAAATAAATTTCAAGCTCCTTAACTTATGTTTTCTTATGATGTTGTTTGATTTTGAACTTCTAAAGTGCTTTATTACTAAGAAAATAACTCTACAAGTGATTTGCTATGTGACTGGTATAAGATGAGACTCTTTTCAAATTGTTTTAGAAGATGATATGATAGATGAAATGATCGTGATGAAATTTGACAACGAGATACTCACATGACATAGATGTTGTACCCATGGGGGCGGCAAAGTAAAAAAAAAAAAAAAAAAAAAAAAAAAAAAAAAAAAAAAAAAAAAAAAAAAAAAAAAAAAAAAAAAAAAAAAGTAGCCAGTTCACCACAAAAGTATGCCTGCCGATTACAGCACACGGCCACACACCTAAGTTTCATGTGTAAAACTGTTTGCCTACCAAGCAAGATGGTGTCATTTGGAAGGTAAGATTTCTGAGAGTGAACGTGGCATATACTGGTGATGAAGTTTGGATGGGAGAACAATGGTACTTGATTTTGGGCTTAAGGAAGTGGGAAGAATTTCCTTTGTTAGGTAAGGGACTAGAATAAATTTTCAAGAGAAATGCTGAAAAATTTATCTGAAACATTGAAATTAAAATTTGTAAATAGCAAAAGCTGCTGGATTGTGAAATACCACTCAAAGAATTTGAGATTATAAATTGAAATGGGAAAGCAGGAGTACATAATCTATTACAATTACATTAAATTATACAGAGGACTTCCCTGGGAATTTTTAACAAACAGTACATCTGGATAGCACTATTAAAACCTAATCCATATCCATTGGGAATGAAATAGCTTACAAGACAGAGAAAAGGAACATTATATTGTTACAACCTCTTGTTATTGTACTCGGGTAAAACTTATAATCTGAACATAATGGCTACCTTCCTACTGATACGAGTTATATTTTCATATTGTAGACTGCCATAGCCATAGCCATAGCTGGCCTATGTTTCTGATGAGATGATTGCATTTTATATTAATTAAAATCTGCCAGTTTAGTGGAAATTCATACTTTCTGTCACCTATTTGTAAAAATACTAACACAAATACCCATCTCAATATGAGCGGGACTAAAGTTGACAATACAGTGCTGCAATTCTTTACTCATTAACATATTAAAAATGGCCTTACAACTAAGAGTGGGAATTAACTGATAAATACGTCAGTTTCATGAAGCTAAAGATTGGTGATCTTACCTTCAAGTCTGCATTTCCAGCTGTATAGTGCAATGCACTGCAGCCTTTTCCATCCTGTGCATTCACATTTGCTCCATATTTCAGCAGAATATCTACCACAGCATTCCGTCTATCTTTCTCCAAACACCCGTATGATGCAGCTAGATGAAGAGCTGTCAGCCCTCCTCCATTTAAACTATCTACTGTGAACAAACCCTTATCTAAAAGTAGCTTCACAATTTCAGGTGCACCACTCTGTGCTGCTAGATGGAAGGCTGTGTTCCCATCTTTATCGCAAACATCTGTTTGAAGGCCAATTTGCAGAAAGAATTCCATAATTTCCACTGACTTCAGGGTTACTGCATGGTGGAAAGCTGTCCTACCATCTCCATCTATTCCTTCAGTATCAATACCTTCCGAAACCATTGCTTTCAGAACCTAATGTTGATAAATATTTATGGTTAACATTTGATAATGTGTAACAATAAATGATCAGGTTATTTTTAAAATATATATATTCATTGTACAAGTATATTGTCAAGCTTGCTACCCTAAACAAATCATTCTCAGCCTTGATCTGTTAGCTGATACCAATTATTCTAAATCATAATGAGGAAAAAAAACTCCCCAAAAACCTGTGTTTGTATGTGGCATATGCCAGCTGTCCTGATTGTGGATTTAGGATGTTTTCCACAATCATCAATGTGAATGCTGGAACAGTCCCAATCCTCCACTTCATAAACTATACACTACACAGACAAAAAATGCTCTTACTATGCACAGAATCTAGTAAAATATTTCACATATAAATGCCAGCACATCTGCTTTGCCATAAGACTATGTCAGACCAGATAAATAAAATTTATAAAAGCACAAGGCTCTGGAAACAGCTACCCTCTAAAGTGGAAAAAGCCTGAAAAAAGATGATGATAATGACGGAAAGGAGCACCAATTGTGGCTACAGGAAGAGATTAATTCCTAACAGCAAAAAAGTAACTAATATTGATGAAACCAACATATATATTATTTCTAAAAGGGCAAAGATATTACCTGTCAAGGTGACTCATATGAGTTAGTTCAGAGCCAAACTGCTAAGCTTTGCTGGCAACAATAATGACTGATTATGTTACAACTAGATAGCAGTATCACACACCACATAGCTATGGATATACCGTGTGTGTTTTGTTCAGTTTGGTTGTATTCTGGTGGGGTCTGTAACACTTCAGGTTCCAGGAAAGGATATCTTCAGGTGTTTATGTAAAAGTAGAAGGCTGCAGCATTGCATACATCAGTTGAAATCAGAAAGATATTGCTACAGATGAGCCAGTTCTTCTTTCAACCTACTACAAACCACAAACCTCACTATTTATCACATTTTAATTTAAAAATTCGCACTGGTCAGTGGTTTGCTATACAATTACTATATAAACATTTTATTTGCAAAATAAAAGGAGAATTGCAATAAGGAAAGATTATAACAGATAACAGCCTTACATCAAAGACAGATATCAGAGAACTACAAGTGAAAAATAGGTGTACAAAGAACAAAGTTTCAGAGTTTGGTAACTTAGTAGAAAAGCACAAGCACAAGTTGTGTTGAGAAATGAGGATTTCTCCAAAGTTATTAAGTGTATCACAAAGATAGAGGGCAAATTTGTTAAGAAGTTTTTGTGACAGTTAGCATACAGTTTGCTGTTATTAATAGATCATAGTCATCAATTACTTGAAGTAGACTTCTGTGGAAATACAAAGCAAGAAACAAGGTTCTTGGCTGTTGATGATAGAGGACAATGAATTTGGGGTTGAGAGGAAGGAGTAGTATGTAGGAGTAGATGGAACTTAAATAAACAAGGTGTGGACTTGGAAAGAAATAGGATTAATCGAACAAGGAAGCAGAGGTTTGCAAACACATTAGTGAGGTAGAAATGCTGTATACAAGTGGTAGGGCAAAGAACAAAGAGATAAAACATTTTGG
Source organism: Vandiemenella viatica (assembly GCA_031002005.1). Taxonomy (NCBI): domain Eukaryota; kingdom Metazoa; phylum Arthropoda; class Insecta; order Orthoptera; family Morabidae; genus Vandiemenella; species Vandiemenella viatica. The sequence goes on from JARYHS010009186.1 coordinate 248,588,415, forward strand.
ATGTCTTCTTAATTAAGTGCGATGAGAATACATAGGGTTTTAGATTGTAGGGAAAACAAGTCATCATGAAGCAGTTCTATGGAAATGAGTGTTCAGTAACTAAGTGGCCAAGAAATTAGATGCTTTCAGATATAAACATAAGAATTATTTCAAAATGGAAGAGATATTTAAGAAGAAAATTCAATAGGTGAAACAGAATCAATACAATGGAGAGGAAGAGGAAACTGTTTACTGACTAATAAGAGGAGGGGAGAAGTGTTGTTGCCATATTACAGTTTATTGTTATTTGAAATAAATAGATTTTATACACAGAATTAAAATTGTATCTTTTTGCAATTTATTTCCTTTTGTTTGATCTATCTAAAATTCTCTCATACAACAGCATTTGACCGTGTCTGGAATATTCTTTAATTAAATTCGTTCCCAAAGATTAGCAGGTTCTTTTCTATCCAAGATCTTTAAATTTTCTCTCCGCAAATATTATCTTCGAACTTCTTGCTATGCAACTATTATTATTCTTTCAAAACTTAATCCTCTGCTCGATTATCCTGTCTTACTCATTAAACTTTTCTACCAAAAATTCCCCCAACTTTTTCCAGCAATCCTACATTTTCAATCATATCGGAGCAGGGTGATGGGAGTGTACAGGGCATATACTGGCGATGAGGCATGGAAAGATATTGCAATAGGTATGAAAAGTAGTTCATGGAAGGGAAAAGATAACCATGACCACAAGCTGGCACTCGATTTCAGGCACAAGGGTGTGGGAAGATATTCTTTTTTAGGTATGGGTGTCAGGGATTGGAATGAGTTACCAAGGGGAATGATGAATAACTTACTGAAAATGTTAAAAGAATTTAAAGTTGAAATTTGTAGAGGGCAAATGTAGGTGGGTGCAGGATAGGGGGAAGTTGGGTGTGTAGGGAAATTGCCACCGGAGCGTGTGCTTCATTGCAATTAAATTAAATTAAGAATCTTTATTAAACCTGCTATTCTTTTTATTCATTCTTTAAACTATTATTTTGCCAACATTACTCCCTTTATGAGTCTAAATCTTTAATTTTATTTATTTTAATTAACTGCTATGTTACAGTGTTTTGACCGAAGATAAAAAAAAAAGGAGAATCATGGATGCCACAGTGGGTCAAACTTATAAGAATTTCCATAAAAATAATAAAGTGGACTGGCATCTGAGCTCCTTTCAACCTTGTTGATGGTGTCTTTTTGTGAAATCACTTTGTTCAGTAATAACTAATTCATGGCTTTAATTAACTAGTCAATTGAATGGCAAGTGTGTCCAGCTTTGTTTAAACTATGTCCTGAAATTAAGACCTGCAAATTTTGATAAATCTGGTGCCAAAAAGATATCGATGAACTGCTTCCATTTTCTCTCAATTGTAACAGTGCCTTTCCTTTACCTGATAAAATTTTTCCTGAGGTATATCTTTTAATCTGTAATAAATGTCTTTTTATGTTAATACATGAATTCACCTGCTTTCTTAGCCTCTTGCTTACTGAACTCTCATATCCATAGAACTGCTTCATGGTCACTTATTGCCCTTATGATCTAAAACCCAATTATCATATTTTGCTAAGACATCCAAAATGTTTTATCCCTTTGTACTTTTCCCTACCACTTGTATACAGCATTTCTTCCTTGCTAAGGTGTTAGAAAAACTCTGCTTCCTTGCATTATTAATCCTATTTCTTTTCTAGTCCACACCTGGTTTATTTTAGATCCTACCTATTCCTATATTCTACTTTCTATCCAAGGCCCCATCTTATTCATTCAGCCTTCCACTATTATAAACAGGCATGAGCCTTGTTTCTTGCTTTGTATTTTCACAGACGTCTACCTCAACTAATCCCTAGACTATGATCTGTGAATATCAGCAAACTGTATGCTAACCAGTATGAATAATCCTTCATAAGCTCTTTGTCTTTGTGGTACACTATAATCCTGATGAACAACTCACTGCTCAGTGCTCATTCTATTTAAAAATACACTATTTTCATAACTATCTGTAGTTTATGCTTTCCTACTAGGTTAACAAACTCTAATACTTTCTTCATTATTCACCTATAGTTACTTTTAGTTAATTTAGTTTAATTCCAACTGGGTGCATGTTGTGGTGGAAATTTTCCCTAGTTATCTATTTCCCCCTTTCTTCTTATTAATATTTTATAACTTATCCTTTGAGTGTAAGTTTCACCATGTAAGCATCTTAGGATTTTAGTAAATTCTAGCCTCTCACCTTTAGGCTTTAGAGGGAAAGTTTACTCTGTAGTAAAAGATAGTTTTCAGTTCATGTACAGGTTATGGGAGTAAAGCTTTGTATAGCATAGAGATACTGTAACCAAACACACTAAATAAAACCCTTTAGGGATAATAAAAGTATTCAAAATTAAATAAATGCTCTAAATAAACCTTTGATAACAAAAAGAAAACATCAGTTTGGGAAGAAATAGGTTAAATCCCCCAAGTTCAGTTTCAAATAATAGATTTTGATATAGGTTAACTTTACAGTTTCTAAACCAATTTGAATGCAGTAAAGACTTTTAGTAGTTGCTAAATGCCGAATATAAACTTTGAATAATAATAAATAAACTTTAAATCAACTGAAAATTAAATAATCATCAGTAATCCAACTTTGTAATTATGAGCTTCTAACTGGGGAGCATTTTGTCATTTTTAAACCAATTTAGGAGCAAGAAAGTAACTCAATACTTGATAAACAAACTACACTAATTTTCTGTAATAATATCAACACCTTTTACTAACCTTAAATATGATAATCCAAAATAATCCAGTTCAGCACACAAGAAATTTCTAATATTTGGCATTTCACTGTTTTTATACACTTTCGAACAAAATAAAGTAGTTTTAATGAAGTAATAATGAAATTAAAATATAAATTCACTAAATTTTCGTAGTTTCTGAACGTTTAAATAACTTAAATCAATTTTTATACTTCGTCAGATGCTCTGCACTTTTAATAATTTTTTATCTCAAAATCCTAGAGAACATTCGAAATAAAAAGTAGATTTCCGGGAAGACCTAAAAATCTAATATAACATATAATAATTTCAAGTAATTCAACGTAATAGAACCAATTCTATAGAGATCTTAAAATTTATTTCTCATTGCAGACACGTGCATAGTTTCGAAATTAATTTCAACCGATCTAAAGTACATACAGAGATGAGATAACTTTCAGAATACGTAATTTAATTCAGTGAATCTCTTGGTAATTTTATATTTGTGATAAAAGTAATAGAAATAAAGTTATAAAATTAAAACTGAAATCACACTTTGGTTACGTCGTAGTTAAACTTTCCCTGCACCAATCTTAATAAAAATTACACCGATAGACTCAGGAATTTTTATATAACAAGGTGATAATAACATAATTTGCATAAATTGTAGCGTTAATAAAATGACGAAATGTAGAAATTTCCAGAACAATAGTAATTCCCCAGAGTAGGAAAGTAGTTCACTCCTACGCTAGGATCTTTCAAACCAGACACTTACAGTTAATCACTAAATATCCATTATTTCACAATTAAATAAGTATAAACACTGGCACACCTAAAGTTTCGTATAATTGGTTAGTTACTGAGATATTTCTGATCTAAATCGTTTAGGTGTTAGCAGAAAGTTATATTTTGGCTCTGACGTCAGCAAAGGTATAAATCATAGGACGCGGTGGTGACGGCGTGCTAATAAGATGTTATAAGCGTGTGCACTGGTAGGTTGGCAACTCCGACTTAGGTTGGTAACTCAGGTTTTCAGTTGGCACTACCGGGGTCGGCCATGATGGAACATTGTCGGGGGCGTGGCATTTGTTTACTTAACATGAACTTTTAATTTTCAACGGGGTGTTGGTCGGTCTCTACTTCTCTCCATAATCTGTGATTTTTGGAACGATTGTTCGATTGCCTAAGCAACTTAAGAATGCTGTTTGAACTTTGAATTTCATTCTAAATAAACTCTGAGAAATTTTGGAAAAGTGAACTGTTTTATTTCTGTAGCTGCTGTAATACCTTTTCAATATTTGGGGTCTTCAAATATTGTGGCGACCTGTAGCGTTCTAGTTGTATCCTGGCAACATGGTCAAATTAAATTAAAGTATTCAACAAGTTTTCATCGGACTGGGAGGTGTGATCAAGAGAGTAAGTTAAGGCACATAGGCGATACTATACCCCGGTATCGGCCCTTGTCCTTACAACCACACATCTACTTTCGCCCTTTACAAATTTCAATTTTTAATTCTTTCATCATTATTGGCAAATTATTTATCACTTCCCTCGGTAATTTATTCCAATCCCTGACTGCTTTATCTTCAAAAGAAAATTATTACATTCCCTTGTGGATGATATCTGGTTTGATACAGTTTCATCAAAACCTTTCCTGACTGTGATTCTCCCATTATTGCTTCGTCAACAATTATTTCTTTGGTATTGATGATTTTTGTCCCCCTGCACCTGCAATGGGTGTGCTATTTGGGATGTTAATGAAATAAGATACTAAACAAGCACCTTGCAATAGGGATGATATGAATCAACAAAACAAAGAGGAAGCTGAGGGTTCATTCATGAATAATTGTGGTGGCCAACGGGGTTTATAGTAAATTATTAAGACAATTGTGATTTCACACAATGCGAGCTTGAAGTAGGTCTATTGCAACAGTAAAACTGTCAGAGGAATGTGGTGGGTAGGATGCAAAACAATATGAGTAGGTCAGACAGAGCAACGATGTCATTTGGCAAAAGGATGGGAAGAAATGAGAGATAGTCATTGGTCAAAAAGCCTCCCCACCCTCAGAAGATGAACAAAACCAGAGTGCAGGGGCCAGAAGGAGGTCAAACTGGGTTGGTTGGAACTAGAATATTTTAAGCAATTTTAGAATCTTCGGAACGGCTCGGGACTTGAAGGGTCCTGGGGTCAAGTGAAGTTGGAGACAGCCAGGCAGAGAGAGATGGCAGCTCAATCATCATGACGATGATACCAGTGCAGCAGGTGGGAAATAACTATGTTGGCAATGTAGAATGGGACTTGCAGATTAGGGCAGTTAATGGAATAACAGGCTCTAGCATTAGGTGTAATAGATAATGTACTTGGTGAGCCGTGCGCGGCTCTCTGTCGCTAGGCGGCTGTTTCATATCGCTAACTTCTCCGCTAGGGCGCGCGGCGACCAGGTTCCGGTCATCTGGTGGCGATTGTCATCTTTCGCCGACCGATAGAGAGCGCTGTGAATGTGAGTGCCCTCTATCGGTCTGTAGAGAGGATTTAAGGGGCGACCCGGTCAGGAAAGAGAGGAGTCTCTGCGGTGAGTCTCGGCTAGGAAGTGAACAGTCTGAGGAGGAAGTGGCGGTGTCGGAAGCGGCAGTTGAAGAAGGCGACGTGCTCCATGCCCGGGCAGCAGTTAGGTGGAGCAACGTGATACTTGGCCGTCGACGAGGGGTTATTGACGGTGCCTGGTCTGACAAGCAGTTCTGAGTGGCCATAAACTGTGTCGTCGCCTCACATGCCCAGACTATATGGCAGTTTGGGGTGTCCTCGTAAAGTGTGCACTTTGGCACCTTCTGGAGCAACCTGTGCCTTCATGTTCCACGAGTGGATAGACTGTTAGAGAGTTCGTGGTATTCAGACAATTCAACTTCGTGGTATTTTCTGCTTCCTCGGTGCAATTGGAGATTTTCTGTTTGGTGTTCGTGCTTGTGTGGGACAATCTATGTCACTAATGGCTGTTCTTTCACATGAGGGAAACAGTGTATGTATGTTTGTCTGTACCCTTGAGGGGTGCTGAAACATTAAAACAGACCAGTGTTGGTTGAGCTCAACTGATATAAGTGCCTTGAGAAGCTCGATCTTTGGAAATCCTGTTTAGGAACTTATAGCACCGGATATTCTACCATTATTAAATGGTTGTTTAGACATAAGTAAATTTAAGTGTGTAAATCCTTGGACTCTGGGGCCATCATGGATCATTAAGGCCAACTAGTATTGTTGTTATTTAATATAAGTATATCTTGGGGAAATTTTAAGTAACCGATTGGTAATTAAGCTTATTACATGATATAGTGTGGAAATCTTATGTTTGAAGTTGTTGATATTGTTGTGTAAGGTTGTATTGTATTTGGTATTTATTGTAATAAACAAGACTGAGACAATTGTAACCATGCGCCCACATGCTTGCCAACCTACCTACCACCTCACTTGGTGATATAAAAGGAAACTGAAGGAAGTAATGGAAATAATGCAGATGATTATGTACCTTTGTAAATAAATTTGAATACTGCACATACCTGGCTGGAGTATCATTTGTGTATTCTACTGCTCACATGACTTAATGTCTTACCCACATATTTATGTACCTCTTGCAAAGTGGCAGAGCGAAAGCAAAACGGTTGCCAGACCAGCACAGAGGAAATTTAATTTAATTTAATTTAATTGCAATGAAACACATGCTCAGGTGGCAATTTCCCTACACACCCAACTTCCCCCTATCCTACACTCACCTAGATTTGCCCTCTACAAATTTTAACTTTAAATTCTTTTAACGTTTTTGGTCGGTTATTCATCATTCCCTTTGGTAACTCATTCCAATCCCTGACACCCTTACCTAAAAAAGAAAATCTTCCCACACCCTTGTGCCTGAAATCGAGTGCCAGCTTGTGGTCATGGTCATCTTTTCCCTTCCATTAACTACTTTCCATACCTACTGCAATATCTTTCCATGCCTCATCGCCAGTATACACCCTGTACACTCCCATTCCCCTCCTCATCCTCCTCCTGTCTTGCAATGAACCCCATTCCAGCTCCTGTATCATATCTGTCACTGATTGCATTCTGCGATCATTTCCAGAAACAAATCTAGCAGCCCTTCTTTGCACCTTCTCCAACTCCTGTATTTGATACTCAAAATGTGGGTCCCATACTACACAACCATATTTGAGCAATGATCTTACCAAAGTTTTGTAACCCAATTCCTTTACTTCTCTCATGCATCCCCTCATCACTCTCTCCAACAAGTGCAGAATTGAATGGTGTCATGGTGTGGCATCAGCCAGCACGATAAAGCATTGGGTGTGAGGGTAGAAAATACTCCAGTAAGTTTGAACTAATGAGATTAAGGGAGAATAAGATAAGGAAGAATTTTGTACGGCAGAAAAAAACCTCTTGTTACAAAAGTGTTACAGATTCGGTGAAGCAGCTAACTGCTTGCTGCTGTTGCAAATTGAAGGAGCGTATTCAGCACAGCACACAACATGGCGCAGTAGTTGCAGAATATGGTCAGCATATTGGCAACACAGCAGAAACAAGTGAGTAAGCAAGCTTGCAGTAAGGCCTAACAGTAAAGGAGGTAGTGTCCTGCGAAAAGTGACGTAAAAAGAGGTAAATCAAAAGTGAGCTTGGCAGAGGCCTTAAAGTTAATTACAAACACCTTTTGTGGCGAAAAAGGAGAATTAGATGAGTTTTTTGATAATTTTGATATGGCTTTCAGTGTTATTAGTGATGACAAACATGAGATTTTGTTGAAGTTCGTTAAATCATGCACTGGAGGTCTGGCGAGACAGCGTATTCTAGTAAGAGAGAAGGTAAAGGAATGGAAAGATGTCAGAGCTGTATTAATAGAGATTTATTGGCCTAAGTATATGGTGGATAATTATGCTATCAGTATGTTTGTGGGCTGGAGAAATGGTTGCGGATTGAGCTAGTAGGTTGGATTGTATTGTGTATGAGTTTCGAGAAGCAACAAAGAGAGATTTAAAAAGCAGTGAGCTGACAGGAGCATTGAAATTAATACACAATCTGAGTCATGCTGTGTTCACTCAAGGCTTAATAGATGAGAAGATTGTTGCAGTATCAAGAGCATGAGGAACGAATTTACAGTTGATGGAAATCATCTAGGTCGCAATAGTGGAAGAAACGGTAATTTTCTCAGCGAAAGAGAAGAGGCAACACCAGGGCAATGATCACAGGCAGTATCCAGAGGAAGAGGTGAAGTTTGGAACTATAGAAGGACAGTGGAGGGCTGTCAATTAATTGGTCGCAATGCAAGGCAGTGTGTAAAGAAGCCCATCATAAGAGTACTAGCACATGAGATGCAAGTGCATTGTCAGTTGTGTCATCAAGGCGGACACGAGGCGAGGCAATGCCATAGTAACGTAAACATATGAGAGTTCACTGCTTGAGCAAGTAAACAAACAGGAGACCGGCAGTGTGAAGAGGAGCGTAGAGCAGTGATTGCGAAGTTGAAACTGTGGAGAAAAGGAACAGAAAGGCTAAGTTCTATAAACAGTCAGAGGGGACTTAAATATGAAGAATCTGGTGCTTTGAGGAAGATTCAATTTATTGAGCCATATGGGCCCATGTCGAGCATACAGGCAAATGATGTGTGGAAAATGTCGATGATGGGGACATCATCTGCAAGATTGCAATGTATGTCCATGGGTGTAGCATATGAAAGGAGAGCCGAGAAGGTCAGAAGAGTCGGAAAACTAGCTTGTGGCAAGGCGGTGCAGTCGGACAATGGGAGCTGAAGAGCAGTAACTGCAGTAATAGGAAGCATAATTACTACATCGAATTTGAGTGTGAGGAAAGCAAAAACAGCCCAATTACGCTGCTCTTGGATGCGGGAGCTCAGGTATCTCTTCCCAAGTCAGAGTGTTTGAGAGATGAGAAATGGTGTTCAGTTTTAAGGGACCACACATAAACCCCTATTAACTGAAGGAGTGATAATGGTTACTCTGAAGGAAGGACGGGAACTAAAAATGTGTCATAAGATGCAACTTATTCCTGCAGGAGTAGACACGCTATACGACGGAATAATGGGCCAAGATTGGCTGAATGAATGGAAAGCCATAATAGATTACAGAAAATAGGTGGTGAGAATACAAGGACATACCAACAAGATGAAGAGTGAGGCAGAAGTAAACGCTAAGCAGCTACAGGAAGAAAGTAAGAAGATGGTCCCGAACGGAGAGGCAAGAAACATACATGTAGGGGCATGACAAGAGAAAACAGTTGAGTTAGAAGTGGAAGGAATCCACAGGCTGTTGTACCAAAAGAGGAATTGGCAGCAGGTGTATTGGCTCCTGAAGCACTTGTAAATGTGCGAAGAGGAAAGTGTATTTTGACAGTATTAAATGTCACAGAGGACAAGGTCACAATGACTAATCTGAAAGTTAAGGCAGAGGAATATGTGTGCCTTAAGAGGCCAGAAACGTGTACGTCATCACAGAGAAGCAAAAATGTGCAGACACGGGAGAGAATTAAAAGAATTGTAGAAGGTTTGAGTTTAGAGCATTTGGCAGAACCAGAAAGTAGGCTGGAAGGGAGCTGTATGAAGCATATGAAGACGTCTTCCATTCGGAGGAACATATACACTGCCATGCACAGATGCAGTAAAGCAGGAAATACAGCAAAAGCCAGAAGCAGTAGGGAAGAAGATTAATGAGCATCAATATAGGATATCCAAGAGGCAGAACCGGGATCTGAAGAAAGAAGATGATTTCTCGATAATAAAGGAAGGCAAGAGGTGAAGAGCTTATGTGCAAAGTATCATGGTGTCTTCCATTGGGGAGTAGATGTATTGAAGCATTAAGCAGTGGAACAGGAAATTCAAATGGAAGCTGGAGATGTAAGGAAAAGTGAAGGTAAGAAATGGGATACGATACCAGAAAAGCAAGTAAATATCCTGCAAAATGACATAGGAAAGTCGTCAAAGGCGACGCTAATAAAAGAGGAACTAAGCAGTAAGATGCATCCATCGTGGGTGATAAGAAGTTTGCAAAATGATGCAGAAAAGGCGTCACAAGCTGAAATAATAAAAGAATAAATCAGCAGCAAGGTGCATACGTCATTGGTAATAAGGAATTTGTACATAGACATAGAAAAGGAATCACAAACAGAAATAATACAAGAAGAAATCAGTGGCAAGAGGAATATGTCGTTGTTAATAAAGCAGCTGAATAAGGAGACTAAAAGTCAAATTCAGAAAGAAATAATTCAAGAAGTGGGAACCAAGCAGCGTTCGCCAATGTTATTAGTGAATTCGAAGAAATAAAATGAAGACGCCGAAAAACACACCAGTACGAGGTATCAGGACCAAATGGAGTTCGCCAAAATCGCTAAGGAAGATGAAGAAATAAAATAAAGGAGCGGCGGAATACAAAATAGTGCATGGTATTGGAACCAAGTGGGAAAAGCCAATGGGAATTATTATAAAGGAACCAAAGAAGAAACAGAAGAAAGAAGCCAAATTAGTAATAGAGAAAATAAGAAGAAAAAGCTACAAAACATTGCAGGAGCAGTGAATAAACAGTGAGGCATCAATGTTGAGAAAAGCAGATGTATTAGAACACCAGTGTGACAGCGAGAGTATGCAGTCTGTGTTTGTGTCTTGCAAGAGTGGTGGTACAGCCTACTGCAGGTTGGGTAATGTAAGGGAAGCAATGCAGTGTTACAGTACATGCAACTGGAAAGAAACCGGCAAAGCAAAAGCAATGCTGAACGGATATGCAACCAGAACAAGCTCAGATAGCATAACAGCATGGAAATGTCAGCAAGAAATGTTGAGTACGAAAGGAAAATACAGCGAACGGTACGAAGAATTAAATAAATGTTACACGCAAGGTACGTTAGAAAAGACGTGGAAGAAGAAGGGGGGAAAAAATGACGAATCAACGAGCTAGAAGAAATAAGAAAGATTTAAGTGTTAAGTAAATAAGGAACAGTTATTGGTAGGAAGAGAGTGTTAAATGGTGAGTTACATGTTATGTGTGGAAATCTCCATGTATAATTAATTGGAAGAAAAAAAGGAAAGACAAAGTCAGAAGTGTATGTGTGGAAAAAAAAGAGAGAGTGTGGGAGGAAAACTTTGTGTCAGCTCGATGTAACGCAAGAGATTAAATAGAGTCAAGATGTGGTTGTAATCGAGACTTTCTAAAAAATGTTTCAGGAGATCAAAGAATGCAGTGAAGTAATTGTGTCAGCAGAGGAACGGATGAAGGAAGACAGAACAAAAGTGAGGAGATAATTCAGCATGTCAGTTGGTAGTGTGTTATAGGTTGTGTGAGATCAGGAGGTGATCGTAATTTTTAGTCTGTCAACAGGAACAGATGTGACAAGGAATAAAAGCGGCAAGGTGAACAGTCAGCAGTAGTCATTGGCAAGCAATGAAGCTCACAAAAAATAAATTTATCTTCTTCTTTTACTAAACCATTCTTTGAGTCTTCCACATATATATCTTATTGATTACTACAAAAATGCTTGCTGGTGATTAATGTTGCTAATTAACTATTCAATAATTCAATATTTTAATGAATACTGATTGTCCCCCCAAACTTTGAACTGATTAATATTGCGCTACTCCGATAGGTGTTTCGTAAGAGCAACTCAGAAAATGCAGAAAAAGATACTAGGAATCAAGATAAAGTGACTTATGGCATTAAATAGATATGGAAGAATAACAGTTTCTAAATTCTACAAAGTCAGCCGTTAATAGGAATCTTCTTGCTTACATTTTATGTACATTTTAAATTACAAAATACTTATCTAGATTAGTTCCTGTTCAAAACCACTCTCGTCACAACTCTTGAAGTTGTTTTATGATTGGCAGTTGTTATTGACTACATAGTGATATCATAAAACAAAGCAGCATGGTGGCTAGCATTTTTGTGTGGAAGCTTAAAACATAAGATTTAAATGCCATTTTAAGGCACTTGTTGGTTTTAGAAAATTGAAATAAAAATTCAAGTGGCTTATTATTACCAAAGGAATCAAATATGCCACATTCCAAAAAATGGTGTAATACCCTGTTGTAGTCAAAATCTTAAGCCAAATGTGCTGCTCATAATAAATTATTTACTTTAGGGGTTATATAGTTATTTTTCTTGGTCGAAGGAAATAGGAAAGTTAAGGCTTATTTACATATTGCCATATTTACTTCCTCCATCATTGTCACATTTTCTCCCTGCTAGCGGTGCTGCAGTCATTTCCAGTTTCAAGGAATCATGTCTCATAGTTAGAAGTTATCCAAAAAAAAAAAAAAAAAACCAGAGAAATTGATAACATTCAAAATAATTTTTAGTCCCAATTGATCTATCAAATCTTTATGTTAAAGAAATAGATCAAGTTGCTGAAAAAATAACTGAATCAGATAAAACTGAGAAAGAGGAGGTTAATACTGAAGATATAAAGCCAGTAATAAGGGGGTTAATGGTGAACTGTAGAAGTATAATGAACAAAGTAATCGAATTTGCAAACTTAATAGAGATACACGAACCACAATGGTTTTTCCCGATGGCTACAGAGTATACCGCAGAGATAGAGGTGCAATTGGTGGAGGAGTGTTCATACTAGTTAACTAAAACAAACACAGTTCATTGGTGTTCGTAGATCAGGACCATGAGTTACTTGGGGTAGATTTCTGGGGTAATAAAAAAGAGAAATTTAATTTAATTTAATTTAATTGCAATGGAGCACAAGCTCCGGTGGCAATTTCCCTACACACCCATCTTCCCCCTATCCTGCACCCACCTACATTTGCCCTCTACAAATTTTTTTTTAAATTCCTTCAAAGTTTTCGGTAAATTATTCATCATTTCTCTTGGTAACTCATTCCAATCCCTAACACCCTTACCTAAAAAAGAGAATCTTCCCACACCCTTGTGCCTGAAATCGAGTGCCAGCTTGTGGTCATGGTCATCTTTTCCCTTCCATGAACTACTTTTCATACCTATTGCAATATCTTTCCATGCCTCATCACCAGTATACGCCCTGTACACTCCCATGACCCTCCTCATCCTCCTCCTGTCTTGCAATGAATCCCATTCCAGCTCCTTTATCATATCCGTCACTGATTGCATTCTGCGATAATTTCCAGAAACAAATCTAGCAGCCCTTCTTTGCACCCTCTCCAACTCCTGTATTTGATACGTAAAATGAGGGTCCCATACTACACTACCATATTCGAGCAATGGTCTGACCAAAGTTTTGTAACCCAATTCCTTGACTTCTCTCGTACATCCCCTCATAACTCTCTCCAACAAGTGCAGAACTTTGAAACCTTTTCCTACCACCTGTCCTATGTGTCCTGCCCAGTTAAGTTTGTTATCAAAAGTAATTCCAAGATATTTGCATTTCAAGTCTTCAGCAAGCAATTCTTTCCCCACCTTATATTCATAATAAACCTTTTGTTTTTTATTTGTGTATCTAATAAGCTGACTCTTCTTTGCATTTATCTTCATTCCATGTTTACCAACCCAATTAGATATCCTGTCCAGATCACCCTGCAACTGTTTACAATCCTCTATCGTTTTGATTCTTTTATACAGCATTATGTCATCTGCAAACAATCTAATTTCAGATAGTAAACAATCAACACAATTATTCATTAGAATTATGAATAGCAATGGTCCCAATACGCTACCCTGTGGCACACCCATTTTTACTTCCACTTCTTTTGATACTACATTTCCTACCCTAACTTTCTGTTTTCTACCTTTTAAAAATTCTTCTACCCAGCAAATGACTTTCTTATCCACTCCAATGGTTTTTACCTTATTTACTACCATTTTATGGCTTACTCTGTCAAACGCCTTAGACAGATCTAGTGCTACACTATCAATTTGGCCTCCCTTGTCCATTTCATCTGAAATATCTTGCATATATCCCACCAACTGAGATTCGCATGAAATCATGGTGTTGGCTGCTTACCACACTGCAAGAATGACAGATGAAGATGAGGCTCTTGGGGAGAAATTAAATTCATACTCAGATTTCAGAGGTGAGAATAGAATGGTCATTATTGGTGTGGATTTAAAATTACCAGGAGCAGTTATGATGGATATTAGAGGAGTTGGTAAACCAGCAGCAAAATTGAAGGGGGAAATAGGTATAACTATAAAAAGGCACGAATCTGAAGAAATATTCCAGAGAACGTTTCAGAAAATGGAAGGAAGGTACAATTACAGTAGATTTCAGGTGGGAAGAGTTCAAGCAGATAATAAGAAAGGGTGAAGAAAAATTTATCCCAAAACAGAAAATAAAGTGAATTAGAAAACCTGTGTACTATAATAGGGAGATAAGGAGGTTAAAGAGATTGGTAAGAAGAGAAAATAACAGATATAAAGAGACAGCAGGGTAGTAGGGAATATTTAAATCAACTAAACTAGGACTTAATAATAGATAAGAAGATGACTAAAGTTGGGTTTACGAAGAGTATTGTCAGTGCAGGGGGACCATTGACTGATGCATCTAGAAATTTTTATGGCAATGTTAGAAAACTGAGGGGAAGGGAGGGTGTTGTGACACTTGTAGATAAGGATGGAGAAGAAGTTACTGATTTTAAGTAAATGGTTAAGTGGGAGCATTAGGGACATGAATCAGAAACGGGAGTGTCTAACTTGGAGAACGAGCTTAACAACACAATTAGAAATGAACAGACAAATAAAAATTGAAATTGATCCTGAGGATATAATGAAGGAAATAAGAAAGTTGATAAAACATGAAGGGACTGGTGTAGATTTTATGAGATTCTCAGATGGTGGGGTATATGCAAGATATTTCAGATGAAATGGACAAGGGAGACAAAATCGATAGTGTAGCACTAGATCTTTCAAAACGCTTTTGACGGAGTGAGCCATAAAATGGTAGTAAATAAGGTAAAAACTATTGGAGGGGAAGAAAAAGTGATTTTGCAGGTAGAAATATTAAAAAAAAGAGATAGGAAACAGAAATGTAGGGTAGGAACTGTGGTATCAAAAGAATTGGAAGTAAAAATGGAAGTGCTAGAAGGTATCATATTTGGACCATTGTTATTCATTATTTTAATGAATAATTGCATTGATTGTTTACTATAAATTAGATTGTTTGCAGATGAAATAATGTTAGACAAAAGGATCAAAATGTTAGCGGACTGTAAACAGCTGCAGGGTGATCTGGACAGGATATATAGTAGGGTTGATACAAATAGGATGAAGATAAAAGCAAAGAAGAGTCAGCTTGTTAGATACACAGATAAATACGAAAGGTTGATTATGATTATAAGGTGTTGAAATGTAAATATATTGGCATCATCCTTGAGGTAGTAGGAAAAGGTTTCAAAATTCTGCCCTTGTTGGAGAGAGTGATGAGGGGATTTATGAAAGAAGTAAAGGAATTGGGTTATAAAACTTTGGTCAGACCATTGCTTGAATATGGTAGTGTAGTATGGGACCCACACTTTGCATATCAAATAAAGGACTTGGAGAGGGTAAAAAAAAAAGGGCTGCTAGATTTTTTTTTTTTTTGAAATTATCGCAGAATGCAATCAGATATGATAATAGATCTACAATGGGATTCATTGCAAGACAGGAGGAGGGTGAACAGGGTCATGGTGATGAGGCATGGAAAGATATTGAAATAAGAATTAAAAGTAATGGAAGGGAAAAGATGACCATGACCACAAACTGGCACTCAATTTCAGGCACAAGGATGTAGGAAGATTCTCGTTTTTGGGTAAGGGTGTCAGGGATTGGAATAAGTTACCAAGAAAAATGATGAATATTTTACCAAATATTTGAAAGAATTTAAAGCTAAAATTTGCAGAGGGCAATTGCAGGTGGGTGTAGGAAAAGGAGAAGATGGGTATGTAGGTAAATTGCCACCGGGTGCTCCATTGCAATTTAATTAAATATTATTATTATTACTATTATCGATAACTATTCATTCATGAAATTTTGTATCTTTATATAACTTTACTTTGCTTATACAATAGATGAAGGGCTTGTTGTACAGTCAAAGCTGCTGAGTGATAACGTGCTGTCCGGTGAATATGATGGTTGTAGGTTTGAGTCCAATTTCAGTTGAATATTTTTTCATTCTTTATTTCCTTTTGACTTGTTGCAAAACATATATCATAAATGTAGAAAACATTAAGTTTATACATACAGGTATTTATTACATTTTACAGCAATAAAATCTAATCTCATACATGAATACACTTGCTCACCACATGTCGAAGAATCATTTTTTTTAATAACTCTTGTTCTGTGATGCTGACAAACTAAAGTTAAAACAATTTGATTTTTATGCAGTTTATCAATAAGCATTATATTATGAAGTTTTAGACTGTACTTCTATAAAGTTTTGAACATTCTGTCTAACAATACTGAAAGGCCACAAATATCTTGAATATGTCGTGAATTTTTTTCCACCATTATTGTCCAGCCACGATGGTCTTCGTGTTTCCAGAAAAAATTATTATGCATTACATATCTTCCCAATTTCCTTTTTAATTACTCTATCTCTGTTCCCCTTTACACCTGAGACTAAACAAGAATCACACGAGTGGCGACATCCTTGTTCACCAAATGTTGGTAATTATTTATGTTATTATACTGAAGTAATACCAAAAAATAACACAGAAAATTTCATGCTTTTTTTAATAAATCAGCATTTAACTGCCATAGCTATTAAGTTGCAATGTTGTAGAGCACATGAGGTAATTGTGTACGAAAACCATTAACAGCATTGTAGAAAATGAAAAAAATGATAATATCTGATTCCCAATTAACTTTCTTTACTTATATCAGTTACTTATGAATTAATGTTTGTCCTACAATAGTAATCTGGTTGTAAATTTTTGAATGACAATGGTCATTTAATTTGCTACAGGTCTAATATTTAATCTCATTTTTATATAATTTTTTCCCCCTTGGTGACAGTGCATATCATTATAGTACAAATACATAATGGTTCAAAATTAGAGAAATAATTCGAACAATAAATTATTTGTTTCTAACAGATAAAGTTAGTTCTATTGTAAAATAATTATTTTCAAAACATGTTGTGGCAAAACAGTATTAAAACTATATATGTATTTGCGTTAAGTGGATGAATCGGAATGAACCAATTGTCGAGAGTAGACGCGAGGTGCGAGTCTGATTATTATAGTCAGTCTGCCACTGACCATCTGGGAGATTGGTCGTGAGTGTCTGCGCGCCCGGTAATGATTTGGCCACGCGCCCGGCACTATGCAACTTTATAAAAACACCACTTGCAAGCAGATAAAAAAATAGTGCTTCGTAAAGATTAGTACATTTGTAGGAGTTGAAAAAAGGTGTACGAACCAAGTGATGATAGTGTAGTTCCAAACTTGCAAACAGGAGAAGAAGTGCCGCACAGCCTTTATACATGATCGAGTTAAAGAAGTACAATCATTGTTGGTGGTGGTCTTGTATGTGTGTATTTGGATTATAAATCGAAAGAATATTCATATGGCGACTTTATGACTCAATAGTATGAGAACCTGCAATCAAGTAATAACCAGTACCCGAACAATTTCCCCACCACCAGACAACATTATTGTTACAATGTGTGCAGTTTGAAAAAGGGCAGATGATGTGATTCTGATGTGGCTAGAGACCCGAGTAGCTACCTTTCAGTGTTGCCAATGTGACAGCATTCATATTTATCTGGACAATTGGCTAAGAAGCATTGGATACTCTCAGTTATGAGACACTCCTCAGGTTGTTATCCCATCAAGCAATTAGGTACGACTCAATAATATACTATATGCAAAAACAATGTGTAAGTTCAGAGCTTTTAAAAAGGAAATAAAAATAAATTTAAAAAAATCTTAAATACTTAAATTTTGAGCGAGGACCACATGTTCTCAAGCCCAGAGCATTAACCACAGGACCATGCCACTCATGCTTTTGTTCTACTCGTCAGTGTGTAAACAATGCTGCTAAGGAAGACAGATTCATTCAATCTATCTTGAAGACAAACTTTCCCAAAATAACCTCTTTATTACCAACAGCAATATTCCAGCACTAATTCGTGAAGGTTTCGAGGTTAATGAAAGCCGCGATAAAGCTAACGTACTAAATACTGTATTCAAAAATTCATTTACAAATGAACATAAGGATAGTATTACCATTTTCCCACGCGCGGTGATGGAATCATTACGAATAGATACTGCAGGTATCGTTAAGCAATTAGAGCTCCTGAAGTGGGGGAAAGCACCGGGCCCGGATGGAATTCCAGTATGAGTATTTTCAGAGTATGCTGCAGAAATTGGGCCATTTCTGTCTGATATATTCAGTAAATCATTAGAAGAGCGAAAAGTACCTTCAGACTGGAAAATCGTGCAAGTAACTCCGATTTTCAAAAAAGGTGATCGAAGTGATCCTGGGAACTATCGTCCCATATCTATAACATCTGTTTGTAGTAGAGTTATGGAGCATATTATATGCTCGAACATTATGAATTTTCTAGAGTATAATAATTTGCTTACAACAAATCAGCATGGATTTCGGAAGAAAAGATCATGTGAAACACAGCTGGCCCTATTTACACACGACGTAATGAAAGTTATCGATACAGGTTCACAAGTAGATGCAATTTTTTTAGATTTCCAGAAAGCCTTTGACTCTGTGCCACACAACCGCCTTTTAGCGAAGCTTCGAGCGTATGGTATATTGGATCAGCTTTGTGAATGGATAAAGGATTTTCTAACTGATCGGTCGCAGTATGTTGTCGTTGAAGGATAAAGTTCTTCTAATCTAGATGTTACATCGGGTGTACCTCAAGGAAGTGTAATAGGACCACTTCTTTTCTTAATTTTTATAAACGATCTCGGAGACAAAGTGAAAAGCCTTTTTAGATTGTTTGCTGATGATGCGGTTATTTATAGGGAAGTAAGAACTTTGGTCGATTGCTTAGAAATTCAGCACAATCTGGATGTTATTTTGGCTTGGTGCGCTGAGTGGCAACTTACTCTAAACTGTAAAAAGTGCAAGACAATGAGCATAACTAACAAAAAGAATCCGATTGTTCAGAAATACGAGTTAAACAATACAGTTATTGATATGGTCGATTCTATTAAATATTTGGGAGTAACAGTAAAAAGGAACATGAAATGGGACATACACATTAATTCTTTAGTAAGTAGAGCAAATTCTAGGCTGCGATTCATAGGTCGAATCTTGAAAAATTGTAATGAACAAACAAAGGAGATAGCGTACAAATCTCTTGTGCGTCCACATTTGGATTATTGTTGTGCCATTTGGGACCCGTTTCGTAAGGGATTGATCGAAAGTATAGAGAAAGTACAGAGAAGAGCCGCTCGATTTGTGACCGCTTGCTACAGTCCTTATGAAAGCGTCACAGAACTGATTAGTAGATTAGGTTGGGAGTCTCTGGTAGATAGACGACACACGTTTCGTTTAAACTTATTGGAAAACATGCGTACTCCAACTTTCACTCATGAGTGTAGTGAAATACTTCTTCCACCAACCTATTTGAGTTGGAAGGACAGGAAAGATAAAATTAGAGAAATAAGGTGCCGGACTGATTCTTATATGAATTTTTCCCTCGTACCATTAGGGATTGGAATGCACAGCAAAGAGATTAGCTTTGGTGCTGAGCACCCTCTGCCACCCACAATTTTGTGAATTGCAGAGTATATATGTAGATGTAGATGTAGATATGATTGTTTCTGTAGTTTTGTAGTAAAAAAAATTCTCCCTTCTCTGACACGGTTATCCACTGGTTTGTCCACAGGGCACATTATGAGTGCAATATTATCAGAAGGAATTAGCAAAACCAGTATATAAATAATTATCGTTGTACTTTTATGTTAATCAATTGGAGTAAAATTGTAGCACTCAGTCTATTTTTTTGCCTTTCTTTAATGCAATCCTGTCAAATAACACTTTTACAATAGGTTTCATGATCTGAATTTAGGAAAAGTATGGAAAGGTTGATGAATTACCCTGCCAACAAGAACTGTCAGTAGAAGGAGCTTGATTCCTCCCTGTTAGCCAGTCTTCCTATTTTGATTAAGGAAATGAATAATCTGATTACTGTTTGCTGGTATCACATTGTTGTAAAATTGTGCAAAATAAGGGTTATAGAATCTGATGTTGGCAACCAGTTTTAATAGTAAAGACTGCACATATGCATATCACTTAAAGGACAATTAAAATACTACTACTATTCAAGCTACATTAGTATATATAAAAATTCTAAAAATGGTTAGGTTTTTAATTTGGTTGTGATTAAATATAAACCTCAAGGTTTCCAGCCTTTGTTGCCAATATTAATGGTGTCACATGTGAAGCTTCCCATGTGTCCTTTGATAAGCTCTTCAACAAGAAGAGAACAATATCAGTGTGTCCGTTCAATGCTGCAAAAAATAATGGATGTTCCTCTTCACAAAGTTCTGCACCTGCAGCAAACAGCATCTTCACAGCCTAAAAACAGAGAAAGCATGATCACAACTAATGAAGTCTATGCTTTATTAATATAAAGTGCTGTGCACCACACACAGAGTTTAGAACGTTTTTTGAACAATATTTGAAAGAAGGTTCTTTTAGCACCAGTGTATCACCAATACACCAGTAGAGCAAATTTATTTCTCTCTCTCTCTTTTTTTTAAAAAAATAATAAAATTTTATAAAAAATTATAGAGCATAACACAGTTTTCTAAGAAATTATTTGCTACCTTCATTTTTTTGTATAGCCCCATATCACTTAAAAAATAAAATTAGAACTTACAATTGTCAGATTTGGAAATGATTGACTGATGTGAGGTGATTGTGGAATTTAACTCTAGTATTATATAGCACTGCTTTATTGTGAACATCACAAAAAATGCCAATGTTGGATTTTAAAATAAACCTTTTTTTGTGTTATTTAAACTATTAAAACCTTATCTATCCCAATAAGTGACTTCAGAGTTTATTGTAGCAGGAATAATTCTTTGTTGATGAAACAAAGAATTTTCTTCAGTACTGAGGTAGAAACATCAGAAATATTTAACACTACACTTTTCTTTTATGTCATACATAAAGATTGAAAATTGCAATGGTGGCACCAAATTCATAGCTAACAATTTGAAACAGTAGGACAGATGAAGTTTATACATAGTAATTTCTAACTCTTAGTTCTGAAATCTTTGGCAATATATTTAGTGCAAATTTTGTTTGTTGGTGAGGTGTCTGTGTGTGCACATGAGTGAGAGACAGTATGTGGTAATGTGTCTGTCTGACTGATGATGTTTGGATGGATATTAGACATTGTATGTTTGTTATTGCAATGATATTATAATTTTTTTTAAGTATATTGATGAATGTCTGTGTGTTGTGTGCATTTTATGAGTGTAAATGTTTATGTTATGGATTATGTGTGTTGTGAAGTATGAGTGTTGCAAATGTGTGTATTAAAGGTGTGTTTGGGTGCTATGTTTTTATTATAATTATTATTATTATTGCTCCGCGATTCTCTAAAAGTGTGTGGCGGAGGGTGCATTACTCCTATCAGAAACACTAATAGTTTGAAAGGGATATACGGGATATGGCAGGAGGCACCCATGGGCTATTGTGAGGAATCATCCCAGCATTCGCCTGGAGTGATCCGGGAAAACTATGGAAAACCCAAAATAAGGAAGTTAGAGCTTTATCGAAAGCTACTCCTGTCAGATTTTAAGCTTACTCGCCCAGTAAATCCTTTCTATTCCATTCCCTAATCGCTAGTGGAAAAAATGAGTACAGAATTAATCAGTTCTGGCTCTGATTTCTCTTATTTTCATGGTCTTTCCAAGATATGAATGTTGCTGGTAGCAATATATGTTCGCTGTCATTCCAAAATACGTCACTCATGAAATTTTCAATTAGCTTCTGTCGAGAGCAATGCCTTCAGTGTTTCAGGTCATTTCAATCTAACTCCTTCAATGTCACTCTTACGCTTTCCCTCCAACTATTTATACCTGTCACGAATCAGGCGGCTCTTCTTTGGACCTTCTCTAATGCTTCCATTAACCCCTTTTGATGGTGACCCCATACAGAACAACAATATTCTAAGTGAGGACGCACTAGTGACTAGTATGCAATTGATATACTTGCGGAGTATATTGTTTTAAATTATGATCTAAAAATCGGAGCTTTCAAAATTACCTTCTCGATATGCTCATTCCACAACAAATCATTATGAATTGTTATCCCTAGGTATTTCTTTCACAATGCACTTTAATACATGTTTTGTGCTTTGGTAGGATGTCTGTATGTGTGCACATGAGTGATTGAGAGAATGTGATAGTGCCTTTGTCTGAGTGGTGATGCTTTAATGCATGTTAGATGCTGTCTCTTTGTTTCTGCAATGGTGTCAATGAATTTTGAAGTATGTTGATGAATACTTCTACATTATGTGGAGTGTATGTTGTGTGGAGCAAATGTATTATATATGTTGCATACAAAATAAGATAGGATAGGGAAAATAAACAGTTACCCGTCACTTACCACAGATGAAGGGTCGTGGCGGGTTGGGATGTGACCACATCTTTCCCCCTGCCATATGTCTCGCCTCCCACATGACTAAGACTAAAGTCGAAATATTGTGCAATTCGTTTGTTTTTGTGTTTTTACGTGTCTCGCGATCCTGCCTTCATCTGTGGTAAGTGACGGGTAACTTTATTTTCCCTATCCTATCTTATTTTCAGTGCCTCGCGGCAGTTTCTTTGTTTCCTTTATCCATATGTTGCATACAGGTATATTGGAGGTGTGTTTGTTTATTGTGTTGGGTGGTTAGTATCTTTAGTTGGCACATGCATGTTTGAATGTATGATGAGTTCAAACGGATGCCATTTTTGCAAAAATGCAATTAATTTTAAATATGTTGACAGATTTCTGTGTGTTGTATGAAGTGCATGCAGTGTGGAACGTGTGAGTATGCATGTGGTTTGCACTGCCTTTCTGAAACTTTATCCTAATATAACATTACCATTACAGGATATCTATTTGGGTTGGTAAACATGGAATGAAGATAAATTCAAATAAAAAACAAAAGGTTAATTGTGAATATAAGGTGGGGAAAGAATTGCTTGCTGAAGACTTGAAATGTAAATATCTTGGAATTACTTTTGATAACAAACTTAACTGGGCAGGACACATAGGACAGATGGTAGGAAAAGGTTTCAAAGTTCTGCACTTGTTGGAGAGAGTGATGAGGGGATGTACGAGAGAAGTCAAGGAATTGGGTTACAAAACTTTGGTCAGACCATTGCTCGAATATGGTAGTGTAGTATGGGACCTTCATTTTACGTATCAAATACAGGAGTTGGAGACGGTGTAAAGAAGGGCTGCTAGATTTCTTTCTGGAAATTATCGCAGAATGCAATCAGTGACGGATATGATAAAGGAGTTGGAATGGGATTCATTATAAGACAGGAGGAGGATGAGGAGGGTCATGGGAGTGTACAGGGCATATACTGGCGATGAGGCATGGAAAGATATTGCAATAGGTATGAAAAGTAGTGCATGGAAGGGAAAAGATGACCATGACCACAAGCTGGCACTCGATTTCAGGCACAAGGGTGTGGGAAGATTCTCTTTTTTAGGTAAGGGTGTCAGGGATTGGAATGAGTTACCAAGAGAAATGATGAATAATTTACCGAAAACTTTGAAAGAATTTAAAGATAAAATTTGTAGAGGGCAAATGTAGGTAGGTGCAGGATAGGGGGAAGATGGGTGTGTAGGGAAATTGCCACCGGAGCCTGTGCTCCATTGCAATTAAATTAAATTAAATTACCACTTGTTTAGATGTCTATTTCTGCTAATTTCAACTTATAATATTATATGTACATGCATTTTTAAATCACTTATTAACTGTGCCAATGTAAAAGGCAATGAGAATATGGATAGATTAAGGTGTTTGATTGATTTGTATGTTGCAGCATGGATTTAGATTTAACCTGACGAAATATGGATGTTTCAATTTATTTTGACCCCTGTACAACAACATTGCCATCCTGATCTGGGTTTTCCATGGTTTTCCCGGATCACTCCAGACAGGTTCCTCACAATAACCCATGGGCGCCGCATGCCTTATCCTGTATATCCCTTCCAAACTATTTCCCTTTCGGATAGGTATAATTCACCCTCCGCCACACACTTTCAGTGAATCGCGGAGTAATAATAGTAATAATAAATAAATAATACATGTGGCCAGTGAACTGATTTTTAATGTGTTAGGTTAAAAATGCACAGAATGAATATGTAAAAATGTGGGGTGAGCCTTATCAATATTTATAAAATTTAAATTACCATTCTTCCATTACACTGCATTCAGTGGATCCTCTCTCCACCATGCCTCCACATTTTCTCCCTGCACTCCCCACCCTCCCTACATCCCCTCTAGTAATTTAGATTATATACATTTTGACATTCTGCCATGAACCATTAAATGGTGTGTTCATTCAACTCGTTCGCCTTCAGTTGAGATTATACTGTCACTTTAGTGGTGATTAACATTGCCAAACAATGTTCCATATCAATGAGTTCAATTGACTTCTGTCACTCTGGTTTCATGCATGGTACTTATTCTGAAATTGCTGCTGCCTTCATACTGAAGGAAATAATAATAAAAGAGCCCTTTTGGATCACTAGAATAAGAATTTAGTTAATTTTTAGTTATGATTGCTGTACATCTCTTGCCCATCCACCATAAGTTATTTAAACTTACACTACAACCAGCCATTTAATACTTTTTCATCAATAACCAAGAAAATCTAACAATCTTTGAATCTGTCAGAAATCATCCCCAAATATCTCAAACTTTAAGATTTTAAGTATGCTAACCTTTTAATATTCGTTTTTTGTTAAGAACCACATGTGTCCACTAATAATCACCTAAAGGCAATTCCAATTTCATAAACTTAGCTTTAGTATTAATAGCAGATGGTATGAATACTGGTAAGCAGTAGCCTAATCTGAAATAAAAATTTTGCATACCGTTCAGCACACAGTGAAGGAGTGCAGCATTAGACTGCAAGCCTGGTGATACCACAAACTTCTTCTTTGTAAAATCAATGTGGCTGGAGTGAATAACTGAACTATTTGTTAAACATTTTAATATTCATTTGCCTACATTTTTTAAAAGTTTTGTTAAACATTCATTTGTGCCATATGCTAAATAAAAATTGGTTTGAACATACAAACAGACTTACAAGTAAGTGCCCTCTCGCCACTACTTTTCATCATAATTATAGAGTTGGTGGCAGTGATGATGGTAGAGAAAATCATGAAGGTGATGTATTATGAAGATTGCTTGTTGAATTCAGTGGCAGTTTGATGTACGGATGAACAGTGTATGTGAGTATGGTTCGAAGTTTAATCTGAAGAAAAGTGGTTATTTGCTAACAACCAGAGGGAAGAAAGGGATAACCAGGGAAAATGTAATGACAGAAGAGCTAAGAAGGTGAATAGTTTCAAACACCTGAAAAGTGTTGTAGAGTAAAATGGAAGGAATTATAATGAGATAAGTGAAAGAGATAGGTAGGAATAAACATTTTTAAGAAGCATCATGAGCCTGTTATAGAACAATATGTGCCACAGAGAAGTAAGGGTATATTCTATTGCACATTTTATATTCCTATCCAAATTCTATTGCAGATTTTATATTCCTATCCAAATGTATGGTGCTGCAACCTGAACACTGAAGAGGTGCAACATTAGTAGGATGCAAGCAAGTGAAATTAAATTTCTAGGAGACAGAATAGGAGCTATAAATTGAGAGTTTTCCTTCATGTAAACACAGTGTATTATTCATGGGCTTGCAACCAGATGATGCCATAAAAATACAACATATGATAGTAGTGAAAGAAAGGATGTTAAATACGCCCATCCTACCGCTGACTGACAGTGTACATCTGGATTTTTCAAACAGCATACACATAATGAAGATGAAAGAGAATGTTACCAGAACTTTGTTTCATTATGACAACATCTGGCTGCAAATGCACAAAGATTGCAATCCATAGACACAATAAGTGTTACAAGAATGGTCAGAATAAAAATGAAATGATTAAAGACCTAATAATAGAGAGACTCCCATAGCAAATGATAGAGAAGAACAGATTAAGGTGGTGTGGCATTATTAAGAGAATGTAGCAGAGAATACTGGGATAAAATTAACAAAATAAAGATACAAGGTTAACTGTTGAGAGGAAGACAAAGGGACAAATGGTTCCAGGATTAGAGGAGGATATACTGAAAGGAGGAGAGGGAGTAACGTGAGTGTTAGGAAGCCAAGTAACTAAGAGAGATGTAACAAACTATTTTGGTATAGGTGACGGACTGGCAGAGATAAGATAAGATAAAACATTATAAATCAGTGATATTCAAAGAATAACGTGTAAAGTAGAGAGACTTAGCTATGAAGTAATCTTTCTTGTTCTAAACAGAGAAGAAACCCATGATTGGCATGATTAGCCCATGTGATAATTAGGTAGGTTATGCATGACCAAAAGGCAAAAGGAACAAACAGCCATGTTTTGTACGAACAGTAATATTTAAGTTGCCAGGTTGTGAAAACGTGACTTTCTGCAGCTGGTGAAATACTGCATGTAACCAAGTGGAGTGCACGCGTTAGAATAATCTGCAATGTATCAAAATGAAATGGACGGACTCCAAAACTAATTTACTGTGTACAACTAATGTGTGAGATGTTAGGTGAATGTTCCTGCAATTTTTGGATGAGAAGTTTATTTTTAGATATAGACTTGTAATATGAGCTCTGTATTGGCCTGGATATTTTGGTGATGTTTAAATTACTGTAATGAAGTGGTATATCCAGCGCTAATGACAAATCCTTGTGTATTTCCTTCAGAGAAACATTTAAAGAGAAATCAAAGGTTAACTTTTCCATCAGCATGAAGGGGGACATTTTATTATTACACCACTATAAAGTTATATAGCAGCCACATGGAGGGCACAGATAGAGTCCCACCATTTAATTAATTACAATGTAATATGGCGAATAGTGCAGTAAACTAGTGGTGACTAATTGTTAGCGTAATTGGAAATGACGAAAGATCATCTCTCACCTACAACGA
Organism: Vandiemenella viatica; assembly: GCA_031002005.1. Taxonomy (NCBI): domain Eukaryota; kingdom Metazoa; phylum Arthropoda; class Insecta; order Orthoptera; family Morabidae; genus Vandiemenella; species Vandiemenella viatica. Next base: position 248,615,300 of record JARYHS010009186.1, read on the forward strand.
CACGCGCTTGGCAACAATCAGCTGTGGTTCAGCACCTCCAGCCACTACAAGTTTGTGGACATCATGGAAATACTTGTACACTCCAAGTCACCACATCTACTGAAGCTATCAAACGGTGATTCCATGTCACTACCAGCACTGCAGTGGTAGAAAACAACAGGTGGTGCAATAGTCACACGACACAGCTAAGAGCTACAAAATGCAGCATATAACAGCTATGCAACTTAATGCAGCAATTCTAGTTAGCCAAGTAACCATTGTATAATTATTACGAGTGATAAATTCCATGTTTGCCGGGTTCTCACCTAGGGCAGAGAACCTTCTTTCTGTGCAGACAGGCTCCTTTGCTGATTTTACTGGCCCCTAAATCAAAGCTGCAAATATTTCTCTTCTAATTAGCCAATTTTACTAGCAACAATATCCCAAGTGTGAAATTTTCCAGAAATTTCCTTGTGTTAAAATTGATGTATGCAGCATTATCATAATTTATTGCTTATTGTTACAATCGTACAGACCTTACTTGATTGTTCACTACCACAAGATAGTGGTAAACATATTGCCTCAGGGTTATAACATCCTTTGTTTGCAAATTACAATATTCTGTTCAAATATCTGTTTTGGAGGGGGGGGGGGGTGTCAGTTATTAGAAAGAAAAAAAAAAATCCTGTAACTGGCGTTCAACACATTTTGTAAGCACCTTAGAATTTGGGTAAATTCTAGTTTGCTTAGGGAGGGAGAAGCTTTCCTTTAAACATAAGGTTTCATTGCAAGTACAGGTTATGGGAGGAACTTTTCCTATAGAAGTTGATACTGCAACCTAATTCATTACATAAACTGTTTTAAAAGCAGTAAAGACACACAATATTTGATAAAAGGGCTAAATAAACATTTTTTAACAGTAAAGAAACTTTAAACTAAACTGGAATAAGTTAATCCATTACTGTCCCACTTACAAACAATAGATTTTTGCTACGTGAGCATTTCACTATTTCTGAACACTTTTAAAAGCAAAGTAATTTTAAAATAATAATAATTCAAAAGAATGTCAAATTCACTAAAATTTCGTAGTTTCAGACCGTGTAAATAACGTAAATAAATGTTTAAACACTTTGATAAATGCACTTTAATAATTATTAATGAGAAACCAAGTGTTTGCTAAACTGAATTAAATCCATTTCTTATTAAATTCATAACTCAGCCATCTCGCCACCGATCTTCATAAAATTTACACCATTAAACTCAGGAATTAACATAGAACACTTAGGCACTAATTTTATTTAGATTAATTGTAATTCAGCAGGTGACCTAAAAAGTACTTTAAAATCAGATGTTTAGGGTAATCCCCACTTGCTTTTGAAGACTCGTTATCACTACGCTAATTGAACAAAAATTAAAACTAATCATTCGAAATTTCTCACTAAACATTTTTTATGTATCTTGAAGATAAGAATACATACTGTCAGAGTTTGAACACTTTTTATAATCCCGATCATTTACACCTTTTGGATAAGTGTCAGTATACATGGGGTGTGCAGATGGAAACTATATAAGCGGTAGCCCTGAGGAGGGGGATATTTTTTGGTTTTCTCTTGTGATTTCGTCTTTTGTCTGTACTCCGGGAACGCGATGTAAAGTAAATCTGCGTAAGTTTGTCGAGGTGCGGGTCAGTTTGAAGCTGGAAGCTAACTGCGCTGGAAGCGTGTGTCGGCCATGATGACTTGTTTTGTTATCGTGTCGAGTTAACAGCTATTATTAACTTATAAATTTCCTAAAGGGGTCGGTTGGTATTCTATTCTCTCCACAATCTGCAAATTTTCTGGAAATGTTTGTTCGATCGCCTACTCAATTGTAGAATGTGAATGTTTAAAAATGTGACTTTTGAAAATAAACTTCAGATTTTTATCAAAGTAAACTTTCATGATTTCATAGTAAACCAAAACCTATTCTAAGTTTGTGGTTTAAACAAATTTAGTGCCGACCTGTACGTATCTCAGTTGAGAATCAAGACATGCAACATGGTCATTTAAAATTATTTAGTCAAATGCAACAGAACTTTCATTTCAAGTGAACTTTCAGTTAAGGTACTAAGCCTATATATACCTCACCCCTAGTATAGGTTATGTCCTTATAATTTTATATACTATATGCAGTATTATCATACATTAACTGGGTTATTTTTGTAATAAGACAGTATACTGTCTGCAAAAAGAAAAAACAGTTTTTTATTTTCAACATTAATACAGGAATTATTCGTACGAGATCGAACTTGAAGTTTTGTTTGTTTTTGCCAAAATCATCTTTGTGCACCAGCAACTTCATCAACTATAATTGTTGTGTTACTTGAACAAGCTGATTGGAGATGCTAAATTTTTTGTTGTTGTTTCATTCCTTTTGCACTCATATCTTAACATTTTAGTGTCATAACTTTCCAGCTTTGGACACAATGGACATGTAGTAGGAAAAGGTTCAAAATTCTGCACTTGTTGGAGAGAGTGATGAGTGGATGTATGAGAGAAGTAAAGGAATTGGGTTACAAAACTTCAGTCAGACCATTGTTTGAATATGATAGTGTAGTATGGGACCCTCATTTTACGTATCAAATACAGGAGTTGGAGAGGGTGTAAAAAAGGGCTACTAGATTTGTTTCTGGAAAGCACAGACCACATGGCCACAAGCTGGCACTTCATTTCAGGCACAAGGATGTAGGAAGATTCTCTTTTTTAGGTACATGTGTTAGGGATTGGAATAAGTTGCCAAGAGAAATGATGAATAATTTACCAAAAAAGTTGAAAGAATTTAAAGTTGAAATTAGTAGAGGGCAATTGTAGGTGGATGAAGGAAAGCAGGAAGATGGGTGAGAAGAAAAATTCCCACTGGAGCATGTGCTCCATTGCATTTAACTAAATATTATTATTAAATATTATTTTCAATACTTCCACTCAGCTTGTAACATACAACACCAAAGATGTGCCAATATACTAGCTCATACCATGGAGGAAGGAAAAGAGTCGAATTGAAATACCGCTAATTCTGTGAAGCCTGTAAATACTCAACTCCTACTGCACATGTGTGGCAGTCATAACAGATTTCCCAAAACATTGCACTGTTTGTTGCTGTGAATATTTCATTCTCTAATATTTCAAAGTTTTTTTTATAATGCCAGCTTGTGTTGCATATGGTTGAACATACAGACTAGATAGGAAACAACCTGGCATATTGTTTCATAAGTTAGCCACATTGTAATTACTGTTCTTGAGGTGTTTAATAGGTATCTGCAAGGGTAAGGCCTACCATTACAGATTAATTCATTGCCCTCAATAGGATGACATTGTTCTAAAAAATTTGTTGGTGTAGTGTAGATAATCAGCATATCTTGTTACTTTGCACATAATAGGCTAGCCTTATTGTAAGCAAAAGTTGAAAGTCTGTAGTTCGCAATGAATTTTATGTTTGAGGTGGGCAGCACTATCATAACCGTGGCAGCACAATTTCATGATTGATTCTCATATAAATCATATAACCAGATAATCGAAAATTAGGAGTAAAATTTTTTGATATCTTCCTTAGTTCTTGAGATATCAACTAACCAAAATTAGTTATTGGTATAGTTCCTTGTGAATTTGGTGACATTTTTATTCCCTGTTTCAACCTAACCACAAATACTGTTAAAAAAAATAAAACACGCTCTGCATGTAAGCATGTAGTTCATAGTGGCTTCGCAAAGTTACGTTTTTATCCAGGCAACATTCCAACCTAACAACCTCACTTTGAAAACAGTATATCTCGAGAACTAAGCAATGTATCAAAAAATTTATTCTTTACTATCATTTTTTTTTGTCATATTACATAACAATCTATCATCAAATTTGAAATTGGGGAAATTTTTCTTCTTAATTTCAACCCAAAACATCTAACTTTTGAGACAGTATGTTCTAGTGGCGAATGTGAGAGATTTACATTTAATACTCTAGAGTGAGCACAACTTTACCATACTGTAACTAGTCAGCCTCTTAATCTTACCAACCTTGCAGTTTTTTTCATGTTCTCATGAATTTATTTATTTACTAGACGACCCGTGCGAAAATTTCGCGAATAAAATACAACGAATAGTGAGGTTGAATGCTTGTAATATAATTAATAGTAGAACCGTAGTTTTGTAGTAAATATTTTTTTAGTGTAATAGGTACACAGAAAAATACTCACAATATATTATGAAACAGTTAGGAAAATTTAAAACACACTTTATTTATGACAAACTGTCACTGACCTTGGTAGAATAAAACCGACCTTAACAAACTGCACACAACATATCAACATCTCTGTGATATTTGTTGCTGAGCGAATAAACATTGGAATTGTATAGCAAAACGACAGTGTTTCCGTAAAAGAAAAAAATATATACGAAAAACTACTTATTGATTAAAAAAAGTTTATTGATTTCTCTGTGATATCCGCTGCTGAAATTTGGGGACTTGGCTCTGAACAGTGTCATACGCGCTACCACTTTTAGCACCAAATTCTGAACATTTTTTTCTTAATTTGTGATTTTACCTAGCTTGAGACCTTAATTTTTAAAACGATATGTCATTTTTCGATTGCAGCTAGGTATCGAAGAAGATAAATGGCATATAATAAAAACAAAAATTTAAAAAATCAACACGTTCTATAACTAATATTGATATTTTGCCCTTTAAGGGTCGAATTACAAAAAATTTCTTTTATAAAATATCGTGTGACCAAAGCAGCCACCTTGGTCTTTAAAATGATACCTCATTTATCGATTTCGGTTAGTTATCAAGCAAGGTAAAAAAAAAAAAGTTTTGAGAAATGATGTTATTTTTGCCCCATAAGGGTGTAATTTGGAGAAAGTTTTTTTCTCAAAATATGATGTGACGATAGTGGATAATTTAATATTTAAATTGATACGTCATTTATTGATTTCAATTTGGTATCAAGGGAAATAAACAGCTCATGACAGAAAAATATGTTGTAAAAATATTAATACTTTTTCCCTCTAAGGTTAGAATTTTTAAAAATTTCTTTTTTAAAATGTGGTAACGGAACCGAAGACATTACGAAGACCTTTTATCTTTTAATTGATACCTCGTTTATCAATTTTGTTTAATTGTCAACGGAGGTAATTAACTTGAGACACAAAAAACGCATTTTAGAAATACTGATATTTATGCCCTTCAAGGGTCAAATAACGAAAAATTCTTTCTTAAAATATAATGTGACTATGGCGGAGACCTTAATCTTTACTATGATACCTCATTTATCTATATCGGTTATATATCAAGGGAGATAAATGGCTCGTGACACAAAAATGCATTATAGAAAAATTTATACTATTCCCTTTAATGGTTGAATTCCAAAAACATTCTTTCTTAAAATATGATGTCATAAAGCTGAGACATTAAGCCTCATAACCCTACTTGATTTATGGATTTTGATTAGATATCCAGGGAGATAAATGGCTCGAGATACAAAAAAACGCATTTTAGAAAAATCGCCATTTTTGCACTTTAAGGGTCAAAAAACGAAAAATTGCTTTCTTAGAATATAATGTTACCACGGCGGAGACCTTAGTCTTTAATATGATATCTCATTTATCTATATCGGTTAGAAATTAAGGGACATAAATGGCTCGTGACACAAAAATGCATTATAGAAATATTTATACTTTTGCCCTTTAATGGTTGAATTCCAAAAACATTCTTTCTTAAAATATGATGTCACAAAGCTGAGACATTACTCCTCATAATCTTCCTTCATTTATCGATTTTGGTTAGACATCCAGGGAGACAAATTGCTCAAGACTTAAAAAACGAATTTTAGAAAAGTTGACATTTTTGCCCTTTAAGGGTCCAATTACGAAAAATTCCTTTCTTAAAATATAATGTTACCACGGCGGAAACCTTATTCTTTAATATGATACCTCATTTATCTATATCGGTTAGATATTAAGGGAGATAAATCACTCGTGACACAAAAATGAGTTATTGAAAAATTTATACTTTTTCCCTTTAAGGGTTGAATTCCAAAAACAATCTTTCTTAATATATCATGTCACAAAGCTGAGACATTACTCCTCATAATCCTACTTCATTTATCGATTTTTGTTAGATATCCAGGGAGATAAATGACTCGAGATACAAAAAACGCATTTTAGAAAAATCGACATTTTTGCCCTTTAAGGGTCGAAAAACGAAAAATTCTTTTCTTGAAATATAATGTTACCATGGCGGAGACCTCGATCTTTAATATGATACCTCATTTATCTATATTGGTTAGATATTAAGAGAGATAAATCGCTCGTGACACAATTACGCATTGCAAAAATATTGATACTTTTGCCCTTTAAGGGTCGAATTCCGAAAAATATCTGTCTTAATATATGACGTCACTAAAGCGGAGATCTTAATCTTTAAAATGATACTACATTAAACGATTTCATATACGTATCCAGGGAGAAAAATGACTCGTAACACAGAAAACAGCATTTCAGAAAGATTAACATATTTGCCCTTTAAGGGTCGAATTCCGAAAACTTCATTTCTTAAAATATGATGTGACCAAAGTGGAGACCATAAGCTTTAAAATGACACTTCCTTCATTGATTTCGGTTAAGTATGAAAGAAGATACAGGCTTGTGACAAAAAAATACCTTATAGAAATAATATATATGATTTATCAATCTTGTTCCATGGATCCCTGCTGAGGAAGTACCTCTGGGATGTGAAACATGTCATTGTTGATACATATACACATAATATGAGTCATATCATAGTAAATATATACATATTTTACAAATACAAGAAATAATAATAAAACATACATTTTTGCAACTGAGTTTTGCAAACGTCATTATGAGTACAATTAATTATTTTCTTCAAATTCTTGAATGGAGTAGAAGGAGTTGCCAATAAGATAATCTCTAAGTTTTTGTTTGAATACATCTTTATTATCTGAAAGCTGTTTTATATGATTAGGTAGTTTATTTAACAGATGTATCCCAGAATAATTAACTCCTCTTTGTACTAATGACAGAGATGTTTGTGTTTTATGCAAGTTATTTCTGTTTCTTGTATTGAAACTGTGTACCTGTGAATTAGGTGTAAACAGGTTAAAATTTTCTATGACAAAGCTCATGAGAGAATATATATACTGAGAATACATTGTAAGAATATTGAGTTTCTTAAAGAGTTGTCTGCAAGAAGTTCTACACAGAAACCTAATTGCTCTTTTCTGTGCTATGAAAACTTTTTTACTTTGTGAAGAGTTTCCCCAAAAAATTATGCCATATGACATTACTGAATGAAAATATGAGGAGTACACCTGTTTCATGAATTCTAGATCTGCTGTTAGAGAAAGTGTTTGTATTGCGAAGGTGGCACTACTTAACTTTGCCAGTACGGTAGTGTAGTGATATGATCATGCCAACAGAGTTTCTGATCTATTTTAATACCAAGAAATTTTATACTCTCTGTTTCTAAGATTGTGTTGTTTTTATAGTTTATACATATATCTGGCTGTGCATAGTTTTTTGTTTTAAACCTAATATAATGTGTTTTTTTTTTCAAAATTTAATTTTAATGAATTTGCCTTAAACCAATTTGCTACTACTCTAAGTACTTCATTTACATTAAATTCTATAGTACTGTTTGGTGTTTTACGCACAGTCAGGTTAGTGTCATCTGCAAATAAAACACTCTTAACTTTGTCGGATAAACTTCCAGGAAGGTCATTGATGTATAACAGAAAGAGGAGGGGACCTAACACAGAGCCTTGTGGAATTCAATGTTTTATTTTCTCCCAGTCTGATGAAGCATCTTTACTTATTTTAGAATAAAAAATTGTAACTTTTTGCATTCGGCTTTCAATGTAGGATTTAAACCATTTACCTGCGGTCCCAAAAATACCATAGTATTCTATTTTTTTCAAAAGTATTTCATGATTTACACAGTCAAATGCTTTTGCAAGATCACAAAATATTCCTACAGGATTCATTTTATTATTCAGTTCCTCAAATGTGTTATTTAAAAATGAATATATAGCCATTTCTATGGATGATCCTTTTTTGAACCCAAATTGTGAATTAGTGAGGATATTATAGTGTGTAACATGTTTTATTACTCTTCTATACATGACTTTTTCAAAAACCTTTGAGAATATTGAAAGTAATGAAATGGGACGATAGTTGTCTACACATGTTACTTCTCCTTTTTTAAATAATGGTTTTACAACAGCGTATTTTAGTCTGTCGGGAAAAACACCTTGTATTAAGGATTCATTACAAATGTGAGCAAGTACATGACTGATACAGTCTGAACATCTTTTCAGTAATTTACTTGAAATATTGTCATAGCTGGAAGAATTTTTAGGTTTTAATTGTTTAATGAGTTTATTTATTTCTGAGACTGTTACTGGTGTCAATTTCATCTCCACAAATCTATTTGGGAAAGCAGTCTCAAGAAGCCTTAGAGCACTATGTGGGGATTGCTTTTCTATGCCTAATTTATCTACTACTGACGTAAAATGTTTGTTAAATATTTCACAAACTTCCCCTACTTCGCTATACATATATCCATTTTGTTCTATTTTTATGTCTTTAGAGTGATTTACAGTTTTTCCTGTTTCAGTCTTTATTATATTCCATATTGTTCTCATTTTATTGTCTGAATTTTCCATTTTCGCCGATATGTACCTGTTCTTGGCCTTCCTTATTACATTTCTTAGTATTTTAGAATAAAGTTTATAGTGAACTTTCAGCGCATAGTTATCTGATTCTCTCATTTTTAAATAAAGGTCCCTCTTTGTTTTACTAGAGATTCTAATACCCTTTGTTATCCATCCCATGCCCAGTTCATTGTTTGGAGTGTTGAGAATTTTCCTTTTTTTGAAACTACCTTCAAAAAGTGTTAGAAATATATTCAGAAAGGAATCAAATTTCGCATTAACACCCTGCGCATTATATACTTCTAACCAGTTTTCATTGTTTAAGGTATCTATGAAGTGTTTTATATTATTTTCACTACTATTTCTTCTATAAACCCAGCTTTTCTTTATCTGTTTAACAGTGTTCCTGGACTCGATACATAATAGCTGGGCATCATGATCTGAGATACCATTTATTACTGGAAGTATGCTGTAATTACTGCACTGAGAAATATCTATAAAAAAATTATCAATTGCAGTCCCACTATTATTTTGTATTCTCGTAGGAAAATTTACAAGTGCTGTTAAGTTAAAAGACAACATCAAGGCTTCCATATCTAATATATCATTGCTGTGATTCAGAAAGTCAACATTGAAATCTCCACATAATACTATTTGTTTGCTATTTGTAAAACTTAGTAGCAAAGACTCTAAATGAGATAAAAACAGTCTGAAATTACCTGAGGGGGCCCTGTAAATTGCTATCACTATCAGCTCTTCCTTATCATATTCTAGTTTAGTAACACAACATTCAAAGTGTTGTTCTATACAATACTTACTTACAACTACACTACTGCATTCAATATTATTTTTAACAAAAATGGCAAATCAATAAAAAATTTGACATTCAAAAACAAGTTAATGCATATATAAAAGCAACTATGATTAAAAAATTTGATACTCAATGTCAAATCCTGGACAACTAAATGAAAAATTGGATGCTATGAATGAAAAAAATAAAAATAAGTTTAGACACAGTCTTTATTACAACCTATCAATAACGAGATTGCTAAATGTAACAACACTATAGATGTGTGTTTTGCCATACAATTAGCTGTAACTGACAAACATATTAACATAGCATCCGCTCAGCTTTTTAACCATAATCAATGACAATATATTCCCACTGACCAAAACAATAATCTTGTGCTCTGTTCAAACTGTTGAAGTAATGAATATAAAAGTTAAATAGCATATGATGTAATTGTGTTTACATCATGTGATGTAAATATGCAGGAGGCATGTGCTTCCAGTCAGCTGATACAGGTTGTTGAACCTCAAGCTAGATCTCAAGTAGTCTATAGTTCTAAACAGATTACTAATCCCACCTCCAAGTCACTATTCAGTAATATTCATTTTCATGTCAATTTTGAGAGCCAAGATTCAAGCAATCTCCATTTATTTTCTAAACCGCTTCATGTTTTGTACACTGTTACTAGTGATAACAACCATTGCTAATGCTATTTTGTTTACTCTTGAAGTATTTTCTACCTAGGCAAATATTTTGTTTCATGATTTGTATATTCTTTTATACTAAAAATTTGTTTGTAGCCCTTCAGATAGAATACATACATAATGTTGAAATATATAAAGAAGCTATCACATTAATTTTGATGGGTGAGAGAACTGACTGCCTTGCACAAAATGCAATGTAAAGAACTTTTTTTTTTTTTTTTTACTCTCTTTTCTTGACACTTTTTAAATCACAGTGTCGAAACATGTTTTAAACTTCTTTTGTAAAAATAAGTTGTAAGGTCAGAAATATATTACACTAATAAGGAGTTCACAAAGAGATGAGAGACTCATGTTACAAATACATGTCAGTCATAGGAGCATATGGCCCATGATTTGAGCCACATCTGTAAACATTTCTATCTCTGTGAGGAATTCTCTATCTGGATCATTTGCATTGACTCAATTGTTAACTTATTATCTTTTGCATCGTAAATTGGAAATAACCTACGATTACATGCACTTGCCTGTGACATGACCCTTGTATTTTTACTAGGACAAGTGAAGATGTGTAACTTTTTTTGATAAAGATGTAACTTACTTTCAACAAATTGGAAAAATAAGTTTATTGTATGTGATTCTGTATTGGTACCATCCGTAAATAGGGAAAGTTGTAATATTAATATGTTTTGATGAATCTTTTGAAGGCAAATATATGAAATGAGTAGATAAAATGCTATAATTGTGAGAGGACACTTCAAAATGAAAAATACCCTTAATTTCTGAAGACCCAACTCCAAAGACAAGTGTCATTCTTGGAGGGGCTTGTGTTAGTGTTAGGGTCTAGTAATAGGAAGCCGAGTAAGAAGGAGAAGTGTAACAAACTTTTTTGATGTAGGTGACAGACTGGCAGAGAGAGCGTTAGCCAGTTATATAGGACAATAGAAATTGGTGAGATTCAAAGAATAAAGCATAGAGTGGATAAACTTAGCTAAGAAGTAATCTTTGTTGTTTTAAGCAGAGAAGAAACCCACAATTAGACAGATTGGCCCTTGTGACAATTAGAGTACTTACAACTGACTGACAGACAAAAGGAACAAGCAGCCATGTTTTGTATGAACAGCAATATTCAAGTTGCTGGGTCATCTAAACATGACTTTCTGTAGATGGTGAAATATGGCATGTAACTGCGTGGAGTGCCAAAGTTAGAATAATCCGCAATGTATCAAAATTAAACTGAAGGCCAATTAACTGTGTATATCTAATGTGTGAGAAGTTAGGTGAATGTTCCTAGTTGCAAACCTGTAATTTTCGGATGAGAAGATCATTGTTAGATATAAACTTGTAATAAGAGCTCAGTAATGTTATGCAGATTTTGGTGATGTTTAATAAACAATTTTGAAACAGTATTCCGAGTTGATGCTAAATTCTTTATAGAACCCTTTAGAGAAGAACTCTTAATAAGAATTTCAGATAATATTTTTCCATAAGGGAATGCTGACCTTGATTACTATTGAACTGTTTAAACTGTTGTCTTGAAGATCCATACATGGCAATAGATCATCACAAGGCAAAAATTGCTATAGGGACCAAATTAAAGTGGTGATATAAAGGTGGTGGGAAGAAAATGAAGAGAATTGTGTACAAAGCATACCCAGTCAGTAGATAGAAACTAATTTTGTTGTAGATGATGGTGATGATAAATAAAAATATTGGAAACTATCAAAAATAATCACCATTATTTTTCTCAAGTGAATGGAAAGTTGCAATATAGATTTCTCAGGTTTGGATTGTGGCAATTGACCTGGGAAGAATATATTGCATTTACATGCCGGGAAAATCTTTGTACAAATATGAATGGAGGCTTACTCATTGCATCAACTGTACAAAATATTCTTGGGCCTCCCACTAGTGCAGCATGTCAATTTGATGAGACGTTCCAAAGTTGCTCTCAGACTTCATGTCCTGGTAAAGATAAAGTCAGAGAGTGACTTTGAAATGTCACATCTAATTGATGCACTTCCCTGATGGGAGGCATAAGAACTATACAATTTTTCATATTAAAAACACACAATCCCTCTATCTTCCCAATATGCAACCTTCTTTTTAATTTCTGGAATGTAAGGAAACCTAAATCAGTTGCAGTTAGTGAAATTTAATTTCAGTCACAGAAAAACATAAGAAAATACAGCGGCAGAAATTACAATCAAATACTCAACTATCCTTAACTTTAACAAAGTAAGAAACACACTAATAAATGTTTCACTTCTTACCTCTAAATGGCCCTTCTCTGCAGCAAAGCTAAGTGGAGAGCGATTATCACAATCTCCAAGTATATTTATATCTGCTCCAGCAGCAATTAAAGAAGCCAGTGCCTGAGAAAGTAACAGTTCTACTTAAAAAACATTGAAAAAACAATGAAAGATTTTTCTTTTGTGGGTAAGTGTGTCCAGGATTGGAACAAATTACCAAGTGAAATTATTAATAATTCACCAAAAATGCTAAAGGAAATTAAAATTAAAATTTGTAAATCACAGAAGTAGATGGGGAGGAATTTAACACTCAAAGATATAAGATAATTTTAAAAAATAGTAACAAAGGGGTAATTAGATGACTAAGGGGATTGTCACCAGAGCATGAGTTCCTTCGGAATTAAATTAATTATAAGCTCATGCTGCTGGAAAATATGGAAGATACGAAAATTTGGCTCCTAGACCTATGTCTTATTAGTTACAGAAGTATTATTAGAGCGAGTCAGTAAAATATTATTTCTATAAGGTGTTATTTTGTCACCAATCCATTATATGACTAACTAACCGAAAATGATAAATGAGGTATCATTTTAAAGATTAAGGTATCAGCTTTGATCATATCATATTTTAAGAAAGTAATTTTTTCAAATTCAACTCTAAATGGGCAAAAATGTCAATATTTCTAAAATGTATAACTAGCCATTTATCTCCCTGGATACCTAATTGAAATAGTTAAATGAAGTATCATTTTAAAGATTAAGATCTCTGCTTTGGTGAAATCATACATTAAGACAGGAATTTTTCAGAATTTGACCATAAAAGGACAAAAGTATCAATATTTCTGCAATGCATTTTTGTGTCACAAGCCATTTATCTCCCTTCATATCTATCAACATAGATAAATGAGGTATCATTTTAAAGTTTAAGGTCTCAGCTGAGGTAACATTATATTTTAAGAAAGGAATTTTTGGAAATCAACTCTTAAAGGTCAAAATTATCATTATTTCCATTACTTTTTTTTTTTCCTCGACCTATTAATTTCCCTTGATATCTAACCGAAATTGAGAAATGAGGTATTATTTTACAGTATAAGGTTTCCGCTTTGGTCAAATCATACTTTAAGAAAGTGATTTTTTTAAATTCGACCCTTAAAGGGCAAAAGTACCAATCTTTCTATGACGTGTTTTTGTGTCACGAGTAATTTATCCCCCTTGATATCTGACCTAAATAGATAAATGAGCTATCATATTAAAGATTAAGATGTCTGATTTGGTCACATTATATCTTAAGAACGACATTTTTTTTTAAGAATTTACCCTTAAAGTGCAAATTTAATAACTGTTAATATTGCCCATATAGTCAGTTCAGAACCTTTTTTTTATCTGCTTAACGTCTCTCTAACAGCAAGGTCTTTAAAGATGGGAAAAGATGGGTGGCAAGGAATGGGAAGGAATTTGGCCATGGCCTTTTGAAGGAAGCATCCCAGCATTTGCCTGGAGTGATTTGGGAAACCATGGAAAACCCAAATCTGGATGCCCGAACGGGGATTCGAACCGCCTTCCTCCCGAATGCGAGGCCAGAACGCTAGCCGTTACACCACCACGCTCGGTGGTTTAGAACCAAGCCACTAGATAGCAGTAGCACATAACACAGAAATATTAATAAACTGCTTCACTAGTGTCAACTTTTGTTATATAGCTATTACACTAAACAAATAAACAATCATATTCACTCTTGGTTAGACATTTGTTATTTCGATTCATTCAGTTGAAATTCCTTGTAATAATTATTTAACAATTTTCTATATTGCTGCTGGCATGGAATTGATTCTAACTAGTATTCATATACTTCATTAAATCATGACAGCTACTATTAAATCATAGCTTTAACTGCAGACTAGAAAACCCATGCGAAAATTTCGCGAATAAAATGCGATGAATAGTGAGGTTGATTGCTTGTAATATAATGAAAAGTAGAACCGTACTTTTGTAGCAATTTTTGTTTTGTGTGTGTGTGTGTGTGTGTGTGTGTGTGTGTTTGTGTGTGTAATAGGTACACATCAAAATACTCGCAACATATTACGAAACAGTTAGAAAAATTTAAAACACTCTGTATTTATGACAAACTGTCACTGACCTTAGCAGAATAAATTAAACCTGAACAAAATGCACACAACGTATCAATATCTCTGAAATAATTGTTGCTGTGCGAGGAAAATAAATACCTGGTGACAGAAAAATGCGTTGTAAAAATACTAATACTTTTGCCCTCTAAGGTCACAATTTTGAAAAATTTCTTTCTTAAAATGTGGTAACTGGACCGAAGAAATTACAAAAACCTCAATATTTAAAATGATACCTCGTTTATCAATTTTGTTTAATTGTTAAGGGAGATAAATGGCTCCAGATACAAAAAACGCATTTTAAAAAATTGACATTTTTACCCTTTAAGGTTAGAATTACAAAAAATTCCTTTCTTAAAATATAATTTCACCATGGCTGTGACCTTATTCTTTTATATGATACCTCATTTATCTATATCTGTTAGATATTAAGGGAGATAAATTGCTCGTGACACAAAAATGCGTTATAGAAAAATTTATACTTTTTCCCTTTATGTTATGAATTCAAAAAACATTCTTTCTTAAAATATGATGTCACAAAGCTGAAACATTACTCCTTATAATCCTACTTCATTTATCGATTTTGGTTAGATATCCAGGGAGATAAATGGCTCAAGATTCAAAAAACGCATTTTAGAAAAATTGACATTTTTGCCCTTTAAGGGTCGAATTACGAAACATTCCTTTCTTAAAATATAATGTTACCACGGCGGAAACCTTATTCTACAAAATTATACCTCATTTATCTATATCTGTTAGATATTAAGGGAGATAAATCGCTCGTGACACAAAAATGCGTTATAGAAAAAATTATACTTTTTCCCTTTAAGGGTTGAATTCCAAAAACGTTCTTTCTTAAAATATGATGTCATAAGGCTGAGACAATATTTTTCATAATCTTACTTGATTTATCGATTTTGGATATATATCCAGGGAGTTAAGTGGTGCGAGACACAAAATACCTATTTTAAAAAAATTGACATTTTTGCCCTTTAAGTGTCGAATTACGAAAAATTCCTTCCTTAAAATATAATGTTACCACGGCAGTGATCTTATTCTTTAATATGATACCTCATGTATCTATATCTGTTAGTTATTAAGGGAGATAAATCGCTCGTGACACAAAAATGCGTTATAGAAAAATTTATACTTTTTCCCTTTATGTTATGAATTCAAAAAACATTCTTTCTTAAAATATGATGTCACAAAGCTGAAACATTACTCCTTATAATCCTACTTCATTTATCGATTTTGGTTAGATATCCAGGGAGATAAATGGCTCAAGATTCAAAAAACGCATTTTAGAAAAATTGACATTTTGGCCCTTTAAGGGTGGAATTACGAAAAATTCCTTTCTTGAAATATAATGTTACCACGTCGGAGACTTCAGTCTTTAATATGATACCTAATTTATCTATATCTGTTAGATGTTAAGGGAGATAAATCGCTCGTGGCACAAAAACGCATTTCAAAAATATTGATACTTTTGCCCTTTAAGGGTCGAATTCCGAAAAATTTCCGTCTTAGTATATGACTTCACTAAAGCGGAGATCTTAATCTTTAAAATGATACTTCATTAAACGATTTCAGATAGGTATCAAGGGAGATAAACGATTCATAACACAGAAAACAGCATTTTAGAAATATTGACATTTTTGCCCTTAAAGGGTCTAATTCCGAAAACTTTATTTCTTAAAATATGATGTAACCAAAGTGGAGACTATATGCTTTAAAATGACACCTCATTCATTGATTTCGGTTAAGTATGAAGGAAGATACAGGCTTGTGACAAAAAAATGATGCTGAAAATAAAAACAACTGTTCATAATGAAGGACTACAAGAATAGTTACTTTTTGTTAGTATATAAGTAAGTTGGGGACAATATAAGTTATTAACATAAGTCCTGAGCAATATATCTCAAACAATAAAACAATTTAAGGGAAAAATACATTTGTAATTGAGAATTTAAACTGCCACTGAAGCATATGCTCCAATCTATATATCTGCACCTTGGAGGTATAGAATACTATGTCCATTGTTTTTTAGAAATATAGCATTATTATTTATTTATTTAACTTTTTTTGCTTTACACAGACATATATAACATTATGTCTTAAAACAATTGTAAGAGGAGTTACGTGCTTTCAAAAGGACACCAAGTCCATTTTTATTCGGAGGAATACAACACCATGTGGACTTGAAGTTGTATACCACTAAAACCATTGTATGATGCAATACAACTTTTAATATTAAGAATAATACTCATTTTTATATTTAGCAACCACTTTTATTAAAGAAATTAAATCAACTTTTGTTTACACATCTTTTGTCTTCTTGCTGTCAACCATACTATAATAGAGCATAGAGTATACAAACAAATGAATGCATAGATAATATATTCCTACAGAGTTGCCAATATAAATGTATAATTACCAACACACCTCCTTACATTTATATTGCAATCTATAGGTAACACAAGTAATCCGAATCTTAAAATTAGATTAAAGAACAGGTTCATAAAACTTGATAGTTTCATATAGACAACTTACTAATATACTATTCTCTAATTTTTAATGTTTAAGGATTCTCTGAATTTAAGAAATTTGACACTTCCCAAAGCTTTAGTTAATACTTTTTATATTATTTTCAGACTCTATTTTAATAACATCAATAAACTTTTCTTTGACATTTTCATGAATATAATGGTATTGGACCTCAATGTGTTTAGAGTTCTTAGTAAAATTTCCATATTTAGCTATTGCTACAGCGCCTGAATTATCTTCATACATTTTTACTGGTTTACAAATTTTAATAAATACATCATTAATTAGGCTTCTTAGGAAATTGATTTCAGTTACTGCTTCTGACAGGGCAATATATTCTGCAAAGGTAGAAGATTTTGTCACACAGTTTTGTTTTTTAGATTTCCACAAGATAACATTTCCATACAATCTAATTACATATCCGGTAGTAGATTTTCGGTCTAACACATCCCAATCAGAATCAACATAGCAATCCAATATATCAGTATAGTAGTTTTATAATATTTTGGTTTTAATGTCTTAGTCAAAAACAAATATTTCACAACCCTAAGAGCATACTTAAAATGTTTCTCATTACAACAGTTTTGAAAACGACTTAAATAGTTTACAGAGAATGATATATCTGGTCTAGTGCCATAACTAACATACAACAATGCTCCTATTAAATTTCTATACTTGATGTCTTCATTTAATTCACATTTTTCTAATTTCAAATTTATTTCCATAGGTGTTTTGTATAATTTAGCATTTTCAATATTATAGCGTTTTGCTAAAGATTCAATGTAATGTTCCTGACTCAGAGTTAAAATGTTATTTTGTTCATAGTTATACTCAATGTCTATACCAATTTAATTTTTTACTCTACCTAAATTTTTCATTTTGAATTTATCTGAAAGCTTGTTTTTAATATTGTTAATAACATTTTGGTCTCTGCAGCAAATCAACAAATCATCAACAAATAACAAGATATAAACAGTTACATCTTCTTCTTTTTTGAAATATAAACTGTAATCACATTTGCATCGTTCAAACTCTAGTTCAGTCAAAAAAATGTTGAAACATTCATACCATGCACGTGGGCTCTCTTTTAGGCCATACAAAGATTTGTTTAGCTTATAAACTTTATCAGAGCCATCTTCATAACCTGTTGGCTGCTTTACATAAACTTCTGACAAAACTTTACTATTTAGAAATGCAGTCTCTACATCCATTTGATGGATTTCCATAGAATTTTGACAACAATATGACAATAAAAGCTTTAAGGTTGGCATTTTTGCTACAGCAGAATAAGTATCATCTACACAGTCAGTTTGTTGAAAACCTCTAACTACTAATCGGGCTTTATACTCACTTTCACTCTTCTTTTTGTCTACCCATTTCACATCAATCACCTTTTTGTCCTTGGTTGGCTTGTCAACGAGTGTCCATGTATTGTTTTTCACTAGGCTGTTCATCTCATGGTACATGGCTGCCTTCCATTCATTTGCATCATCGCAGTTCACAGCCTCCTGAAAGTTCTCTGGTGTCATAGCATCACAGTAGTTTACACTGATACAATAATAGCCAAACTCATCAGCAAATCACGTTGGAGGTTTAACTTGTCTTTTAGAATATCTTTCTGTCCATGTCTTCATCAATTTCTACATCATTGTTACTGTTTGGTATATCTGTATCATTTCCTCCCACACATTCTGGATTATCCTTATCAATTTCTTTTTCCTCTTCCAAATTTTCCTTTTTAATTCCTTTTCCTTCTTCCAAATTTTCATCTCTCTCATCTTGAAATC
The DNA here is from genome assembly GCA_031002005.1 of Vandiemenella viatica. Classification (NCBI taxonomy): domain Eukaryota; kingdom Metazoa; phylum Arthropoda; class Insecta; order Orthoptera; family Morabidae; genus Vandiemenella; species Vandiemenella viatica. The sequence goes on from JARYHS010009186.1 coordinate 248,634,175, forward strand.
CACACAATGTCACGTCTTCTTCTACAATATCACAATGTCTGGCTACTATTACTTTGTTGTTAATTAATACTCTATATCCAGTGTCTGTATAGCCAAGTAAAATTCCAGTTTCTGCTTTCTTGTTCCATTTAGATTTTCTTCTCTCTTCTGGTATTCGTACAAAGACTCTACTGCCATACATTTTCAGATACTTCATTGTAGGCTTCCTTTTGAAAAATATTTCATACGGACTTTTCTTTTCAATAGTATTAGTCAAGGTTCTGTTTTTGAGGTAGGCAGCTGTTTTAATTATTTCTGGCCAATATTTTCTTCCAACTTTAGCTTCTGATAAGAGACATCTTGCCATATCCATTAGAGACCGGTTATACCTCTCTGCAGTTCCATTTAATTCGTGAACATATGCTGGACAAGGTTTTATAACGATTCCTTTCTCTCTTGCAAACTGAAAAACTCTTGAATTTATATATTCGGTACCATTGTCACAACGTAATTCTTTTATTGTCTTATCAGTGAGGTTTTGTACTTCAGTAACATATTGCACTAAGCAATCATATACTTCATCTTTTGTCCGGATACAATAGACTTTAACCAGTTTGCTGTAGTCATCTATAAAACTTAAAAAGTATTTTTCACCATGGTCTCCTACTGTTTGATGAGGACCATTCAAATCTGTATGAACTATTTGTAGTATATCATCTGCTTTTCTTCTGTTATTATGAAAAGTTAAGTTATGCATTTTATTTTCTATGAATGTCACACACCTAAAATATTCTTGTTCAGTCCCTTTAGGCAATCCTTCCAATGTTTCATTCTTGCACATCATTTCTAAATTATTAAAGTTTACATGTCCCAGCGTACGGTGTAATTTCTCTTTCACAGTCATTTTACTTTTACTTAAATTTGCTTCCAAGGTATTTTCATTCACATAGCTTCTCATCTTATATAATCTTTCATCTTAAATTGCAACCCCTATCACCTTTCTATATGGGTTATATATTTTTGCCAATCTCCCCTTTGACACAATTGAGTTTTTGTCTGTAATTCTTGAGTAACTTAATAAGTTCGCTTTCATTTCTTTAACATAGAACACATTTTTCAACATCACTTCTGATTTTTTTCCATACACCATAAAATTTACCTTTATATTTTAATCTTTTCAGCTTGTAGTATTCTACCATCACCAATTTTGACTTTTACAGGTTTCTTTAATGTCTCACAAGATTCAAAGTATTCATCCGTGTTAATAATATGGTCTGTACAGCTGCTGTCAAGTAACCATTCTATTTCTCTTTTTTTGTCTCATTTTTTTCATTTGTTGTTGTATTATTTGTGATAGATGTATGAAAACTATTCCCATATTGCTCATGATGATCATTTCTGGGTCGCTCATTATTATAATGTCCTCGTCCATGAAAGTTTCTTGCATTATATGTACCTCGTCCCCTACTGATGGAATATCCACGTCCTCTACTTCCAAAATATCCGCACCCTCTATTCATAGAATATCCATGACCTCGACCTCTTTGTGTATATTCAGTACGAGTACGACATTCTTTTTGAAACTGACCTGGTTTAAAACAGTTTGTGTGTGACGCTGATGGTGTCTTAGTTTCTGCTCGAAAAGCATTAGAGCTGTCACGTGATGTCTCATTTGATTCTTCTTCAGTCCTTTACAATTTTATTTTACTTTTCAAATAATCTACTGTTCTGTCCTTTTCAGGGAGCACGTCAATCAAGTCCCCAATATGACTATAATTCTGCGGCAAAGATTTCAGCATATAATTCAGTTTTTCTTGTTCTGATATTACCGCCCCGGCTTGTTTCAGTTTGTTTACACACTTTTCAAAGTCGTCGAAGAACAAAGACACTTCTGCGTAATTTTTCAATTTGACATTTTCGAGGTTATGTCGGCATACAATTTGCAAAGCCGTCGACTTTTTCAGATACATTTCATCAAACTTTTGAATGATTTCGTATGCCATCTCTAATTCACTTATGTATTCCAATTGTCTGTTCGTTATTGCGCTGTAAATATAGTTGGTAGCTTGAATATCACGATCGTCCCATGTGGCATCGTCCACAGATGTTTTAGGTCGCATAACTACATCTTTACACTTTTTGAATTGTAGGAACTTGAGAATACGTATTTTCCAATTGCTATAGTCTGCACCATCGAAAATTGGAATGTTAATATCACGATTTTTCGCCGCCATATTCACATAGATGATCTTTTTATATTTTTCTTGTTTGCACACAAAAAATCCTTGTTTTCACTTTGGTCCTTTTAAAAACCACGCTCTGCTACCATTTTAATATTAAGAATAATACTCGTTTTTATATTTAGTAACCACTTTTATTAAAGAAATTAAATCAACTTTTGCTTACACATCTTTTGTCTTCTTGCTGTCAACCATAGTATAATAGAGCATAGAGTATACAAACGAATGAATGCATAGATAATATATTCCTACAGAGTTGCCGATATAAATGTATAATTACCAAAAAACAAAAGTATAAACCTCAGACCACAAGCAAACTAGCTGAACTGAAATCTTATCTTAGTTCATAAAAAATCCTCCAGTTGTTGTATTGCATCATCCAATGGTTTTAGTGGTATACAACTTCAAGTCCACATGGTGTTGTATTCCTCCAAATAAAAATTGACTTGGTGGTTATATTGCATCATCCAATGGTTTTAGTGATTGTTTTTTAGAAATATAGCATTATTATTTATTTATTTAACTTTTTTTGCTTTACACAGACATATATAACATTATGTCCTAAAACAATTGTAAGAGGAGTTACGTGCTTTCAAAAGGACACCAAGTCCATTTTTATTCGGAGGAATACAACACCATGTGGACTTGAAGTTGTATACCACTAAAACCATTGGATGATGCAATACAACAACTGGAGGATTTTTTATGAACTAAGATAAGATTTCAGTTCAGCTAGTTTGCTTGTGGTCTGAGGTTTATACTTTTGTTTTTCAACAAAATGGATCCTAACTCCAGTGAATATAAAAGTGTAAACTTGCTGCACCCTCAGGCAGTGCCAGAACTAGGAGAGGGCAAACCAAGACACTTGCTCCAGGTGGAAACTAGAGAACCCCTAATAAACAATAGCAATTGCCAAAAAAACATATTTCTTCTTTTCCACATTATGAGAGTCATTGCTCTAAACTCAGACAAGAATGACAGGAAATGTCTAGAAACAGAGCTAACCATAGAAAAAATGTATGATTTGTACTCAGATAACTGTATTTAAAAAAAAATATCTGAAATTAAGAGCTAAAAATGGCTGTATTTTGGTATCTGTCATAAACATATCTGAACATCATTTGAGTCATTAGGTAACGTTCGGTGTGCATACACGTTCCGAGCCTAATGGCCCATTTTTTCTATTTGTGAGCAAGGCATATGCCGAAATATTGTGTTGTTTGTTTGTCAGCATTAGTGTTCTCTCATCGCATCTGTCCACTTTGGTATGTGGTGGGTTAATTTCCCTTTCTTTTCTTATTTATATCGCCTAGAAGCCGCTTCCATTTTCCTTAGTTGCATCATTGAACATCATTTGTCTGACACAGGAATGTCTTTAATTTAATTTATTTAATTTAATTTAATTGCAATGGAGCACAGGCTCCAGTGGCAATTTCCCTACACCCCTATCTTCCCCCTATCCTGCAGCCATCTACATTTGACCTCTACAAATTTTATCTTTAAATTCTTTCAACATTTTTGGTAAATTATTCATCAATTCTCTTGCTAACTCATTCCAATCCCTGACACCCTTACCCAAAAAAGAGAATCTTCCCACACCCTTGTGCCTGAAATCGAGTGTCAGCTTGTGGTCATGGTGTCTTTTCCCTTCCATGCACTACTTTTCATACCTACTCCAATATCTTTCCATGCTTCATTAACAGTATATGTCCTGTATGATCCCATGAGCACCCTCTGCCACCCACAATTTTGTGAATTGCAGAGTATATATGTAGATGTAGATGTAGATGACCCTCCTCATCCTCCTTTTGTCTTGCAATGAATCACATTTCAGCTCCTTTATCATATCCGTCACTGATTGCATTCTGCGATAATTTCCAGGAATAAATCTAGCAGTCCTTTTTTGCACCCTCTCCAACTCCTGTATTTGATACGTAAAATGAGGGTCCCATACTACACTACCATATTCCAGCAATGGTGTACCAGTCTTAGTCATCCATCCCAAATTATAAACTAAGTTCTCATTTCTGTAGATGTAAAATGGAGAAAGGGGGAGTTGCTATTTTTGTTAAAAAAATATTCAGTGCAACAGTGTAGGTTTAAGTAAGTATAGTATAGAACAACACCTTGAATTCTGTGTTACAAAACTAGAATATGGTAAGGAAGAGCTCCTAGTAATAGCGATTTACAGGTCCCCCTCAGGAAATTTTAGACTTTTTATCTCAGTTAGATTCTTTGCTACTATGTTTCACAAATAACTAACAAATAGTTTTATGTGGAGATTTTAATGCTGACTTTCTTAGTCACAGCAATGAGAAGCTATGTATTGTAGCCTTGATGTTTTCTTTTAACTGAATGACACTTGTAAATTTCCCTACAAGAATATAAAATAATAGCAGGACTGCAATTGATAATTTTTTATGGACATTTCTCAGTACAGTAATTACAACATACTCCCAGTAATAAATGGTATCTCAGATCATGATGCGCAAGTCCAGAAACACTGTTAAACAGATTAATAAAAGCTGGGTACATAGAAGAAATATTAATGAAAACAATATAACACAGCACCCATGCCCAGGGACACGGGTGAAGACCTTAACGGCATCTACAGCAGAGAAGAAGTTCTTTGGTATGGGGTAGATGGTGGAGGAGGCAACCCCAACTTCTCAGGGGAAATTGAGAAGGAAACTACTGCCTTGTGGTGAAGAAGCTAAGGGAGTAAACCGCAACAGAAAATCCTCTTCTGTGTTAGGCCTAGCAAGCCAACAGAATAGAGAACAAAAAAGTGTTGCTTTCAAAATTAAAATGAGCCTCTGAAAGAAACTTGCACCGAATGTAGACAAGAACCTTGGAATTACTGACAATATTATGTCTGATATTCATCCAAGATGCACAAGAAAAACCAACCGTAGAACTAAGCTTCGGATCGGAACCCTGAACATTATCACCTTAAAAGGAAAAGACAACGAAATTACAGATTTAATGAACCGTAGACATATTCACATTCTAGGCCTAAGTGAAACAAATGGAAAGGTTGCAACACAAGAATGTTGGATGACGGATACAAACTATACTGGTGTGGGAACAAAACAGTGGCAAAAAATGGAGTTGCTTCAGAAATCCACAAAAACATTGACAGTATAACAGATGTCTCATTTATCAATTAAAGATTAATAAAAGCCAAAGTATGCCTACAAGGAGAAGCCATAACTGTGGTCCAGGTCTACGCCCCACAACAGGGATGCAGTGAGGACCAAAAAACAAGCTTTATAGAAGAACTGGAAAGTATCATCGATGAAGAGAACCTAGTGATAATGGGAGACTTCAATGCCCAAATAGGAACTGATAGGTTGGGCTATGAATGAATTATGGGGCCATATGGATTTGGCAGTAGAAATGCTGAGGGAGACCTTCTGCTCGACTTATGCACAAGAAATAAACTTGTGGTGAAAAATTCATGGTTTCAGAAAAAAGATAGCCTCAAAGTAACAAGATACAGCTGGGATGGCCAACATGTAACTGTAATAGACTACATTGTAATAGATAGGCTAAGTGGAGAAAAAGTGCAGGATGTGAAAGTAATACCCAACAAAAGTCTCAACAGTGACCACAGACTACTTGTTGCATAAATGAGAGTTACTAAAGCTATTGCAAAGGCAACTAGGAAGAAATGACCGAGAATTAAAGACTGGAAACTGAAAGATATGGAATGCAAACAGCATTTCCAAGAGAAAATTACAGCCAAAATACAAACAACAGATATACAAAAGGACCATGAAGAATGGAATTATTTTCAGGCAAGTCTTGTTGCAAGTGCAGAAAAAATTGTGGAAGAACAAGCTGGAGAGTTAAAGAGAAAATTACATCATGGTGAAACAACAGAGTAAAAGAGGCAATAGCCAAAAGAAATAAAGCCAAAAAAGCTCTAGATGTGGCCAAGTCCTATAGAAAAAAACAACAGTGACCAAGCAGATAATGACAGATTGGACGAGATGGCAAAAGAATATGGAAGCAGGAAATTGAAAGTTAAAAGAATTGTACAGGAAGAAAAGCTGGGAAGTTTTTACATCTAAACTGGAAGAGGATACTAAAGTGAATATGAAAATTTTAAGCACCTTAGAATTTGAGTAAATTCTAGTTTGCTTAGCATAAAGCATAAGGGAGGGAGTAAGCTTTCTAGTAAACATACAATTTTCATTGCAAGTACAAGAAGTGAGAAACGTTTCATGCAGAAGCTGATACTGCTACCTAATTCAATAAATAGACCATTTTAAAAGCAGTAAAGACCCACAACACTTAATATAAGCAATCAATAAACATTTTTAATAGTAAAGAATCTTTAAACTAACCTGGAATAGGGTAATCCATTATTATTCAACTTGCAAACAATAGATTTTTGCTACGTGATCATTTCACTAATTCTCGACATGTTTTGATGCAGTAAAGTAATTTAAAAAATAATAATATTTCAAAAGAAAGTTAAATTCATTAAAATTCTGTAGTTTCAGGCTGTGTAAATAGCTTAAATAAAATTTTAAACACCTCGTGTAACATACTTTCACTTTTAACATATTTTTACCCTATGTTTTCGATAATTTCTTGAACTAAAAAGTAGATTCCCTGAAAGAACTAAAAATCTGGTATAACATATTAAAATTTCAGAACATTTCATGCAGTAGAACAGATTTTATATACATGTTAAAGTTATTTCATCATCAATCACAACATGGTAATTTCAAAATTAAATTGCGATTAAACCAAGCCACTTACGTAAATAAAACAACTGTCAAAACATGTAACTAAATTCAAAGAAAATTCAGATAACTCCACTTTTTCGATATAAGCAGCAGAAGGATAATTATTAAACATAAATCGAGTTAACTTCTGAAACATTTCAAACCTAATCTTCACAAACTAATAACTTTGCTATTACACCACCGATATTAATAAAAAAAATATACCACTGGAACCAGGAATTAACAGAGAACACGGTGGTACTAATTTTATTGCGATAATTTGCAATCCAGCAGGGTTGCCTAAAAATTGAATAAATTCAGATAGAATTAGGGGAATCACTACTTAACTTTCGGAATCTTTTTATCAATGCGCTTGAAAACTAAATTTAATTACAAGAAAGCTAATTATTTGAGAATTCTCACTAAACACTTTTTATGTACCTTGAAGGCAAGACTACATGCAGTTAAAGTTTGAACACCTTCCATAATCACAATCATTTTTCACTATTTTGAATATGTGTCCGTATACATGTGGTATGCGGATGGGGATATAGGCAGGAGCCTAGGAGAGGGAGTTGTCTTTGGTCTTTTGTCTTTACTCCGGGAACACTGTGTGAAAGTAATGTATGCTCAGTATGGTGTGTGTGTGTGTGTGTGTTGGGTAGGCAAAACTATAGCCAGAAATAGTTGAAATTTTAGTGACCGCATGGCTTGACAGACCACCATGCTAAATTTTTTGACGAGCGACTAGTAATGACTTTGAACTTTTAAATTTTCTTCCTCTCCATAATTTGCAATTTTTTGGAAATGTTTGTTCGATTGCCTACTCAACTGTAACAGCTATTATCTGAAATGTGACTTTGAAAATAAACTTCAAATTTTGATTCAAGTGAATTTTTGTGATTTCGTAGTAGACTGAAACCTTTCCTCATCTTTGGGCCAAAAAAGCTTTGTGGTGGACATTAAGCATTTCAGTTGAGTATTCCAGGCAGGCTACATGGTCAATTTAAAATTATTTAGTCAAATTCAATAGAACTTTTGTCAAATAAACATTCAGTTAAGGTACAGGCCTATACTTGCCCCTAGTATAGTAGCCTTTTCCCTTACAAAATGTTATATGGAATTGTAAAACACAAAAGAACAGATAAGGAAACAATTACAGCAATTGAGACAGTGGATGGAAGGAAATATGGTTCGCAATATAAGAAGTATCAGGGAAGCCATGAAACAATATTTTGACAAGCTATTAAATGGACCTAATGGGATAGATGATGAAGAAACAAGTAAGAGGATAATAGATGAAGACACCCCAATAACTTGGTCAGAAGTCGAGCTAAGATGAAAAGTGGCAAGTCAGCAGGAGCCGACGAAGTTAAAGCCGACATCATTAAAGCTGCTGGTCCACCAGGGATACAATGGCTGTATAGAGTCCTAAGAGCAATATGGAATGATAGCCAAATACCAGAAGACTGGACAAAAGGGGTGATAATTCCTATCTTCAAGAAAGGGAACAGAAGGAAAAGTGAAAACTACAGAGTTATTGCCCTCCTATCCCACGGCCTCAAAATTATGGAAAATATAGTTGAAACTAGAGTACGAACAATATTAGAGCCCATCTTAGAAGAGGAACAACATGGGTTTAGGGCTGGAAGAAGTGCAATAGATCTAATATTTGCCTTGAGAATGCTGGTAGAAAAATATTGGGAATGAGGGAAAAACCTATTTATTGTGTTTATGGACCTAGAAAAGGCATACGATAATGTTCTTAGATCAACTATCTGTAAAAGTCTAAGAAAACATAAAATACCAGAGTACCTCATTAGAAAGATCCAAATACTGTACAATAACTGCAAGAGCTGTGTCACTGTTGGGGATGGTTACTCTGAATGGTTTAGTACAACCAAAGGAGTACAACAAGGAAGTGCCTTTTCATCTCTTCTGTTCATCTTAAAAGAACTAAAGAGAGCATTCAATAGAGATCTACGGGCATTGGCGTTTGCAAATGATGTGGCAGTATGGGATGAAACCGAAGAAGGAAAACAAAACAAACTGAAAATGTAGAATGACAAGTTTGAAGAATATGGAATGAAATTGAATAAAAAAAAAACTATAGCACTAAAAATAAGCCAAAAGAATACAGACTGTCATATAAAATTACAAGACAACCAAGTTGTTGACCGATTCAGCTACCTGGGGAGTATAATTGCTAATAACAGCAGAAGTGAGTTAGAAATAATGAATAGAGTAACTAAAGGAGCCAACTTCTACAGTACCGTGCAGGGCTTACTATGGGACATGAAGGTTCCCAGAAGAACAAAAATTGTCTTGTACAAATCATATCTCATTCCCTTTCTCACATATGCTTTGGAAACATGCACACTAACATCAAGAGACCTTAGCAAGTTCCAAGCATGTGAAATGAAGTTTCTTAGAACAGCCCTCCAGAAAACTAGACTTGACCACATAAAGAAAGATGAGATTAGATAAAACCTAGAGCTAAGGGAATCCATGGAGAGAGACTTAGTTCATCAAGAATTCGGTGGTTTGGACATGTCAAGAGAATGACTAGTACAAGACTATCAAAAACTTATTTGGAAAAAAGGATAGTGGGCAAAAGACCAGTGGGAAGACCAAGAAGAAGAAGGACAGACCAACTGAAGGAGGATGTAGAGAGAAGAGGCTGGAATTGGGAATACATCATGGACACAGAAATTTTTCTGGATAGGAGACAGTGAAAAACGATAGTTCATAACAACCAAGGCTCATAAACCACACCCGGCCCTGGAGATGGTCCCCAACGATAATGATGATGAATACAAAACACTTCATAGATTCATTAAATAATGAACAGTTGTCAGAAATGTACACTGCACAGGGTATTAATAAAAAAATTGATTTCTTTCTTAATATATTTCTAACAGTTTTTGAAAGAAGTTTCAAAAAAAGGAAAGTTGTCAACACTCCAAACGGTGAATTGGGTAAAGGATGGATAACAAAGGGTATTAGAGTATGTAGTAAAACAAAAAGGGACCTTTACTTAAAAGAAAGAAAATCAGATAACTATACACTGAAAGCTCATTATAAACTTTATTCTAAAATCCCGAGAAATGTAATAAGAAAGGCCATGAACAGGTATCTATCAGAGAAAATGGATAATTCAGGCAATAAGATTAAAACTATGTGGAATATAATAAAAACTGAAACATGAAAATCTGTAAATCACTCTAAATACATAAAAATAGAACAAAATGGATCTGTACATAGTGAAGTAGAGGAAGTTTGTGAAATATTTAACACACTTTTTACTTCAGTTGAAGAGAAATTAGGCATAGAAAAGCATTCCCTGCATAGTGCCCTAAGGTTTCTTCAGACTGCTTTCCCAAATAGATTTGTGGAGATGCAATTGGGTATTTGACTACTTCTTGAAAATGGGTTTAAATTGTTTAATGGTACACATTATTCACCGAGTGAAGAGATTTTTAGACGGCAGTACATTAGTTTGTGTAAAATTCAATGTTAAAATATAAAAAATTTAAAAGCCCGCCAAAACACTCCTTCGCTGCCTGGCACATGCATTGACAGTCGTGACAACACACGTCTGTAAACGATGCCACTGGGAACAGAGCATTTCCTATTACCCAAGTTTTCAATTATTTTTATTGTTTGTTGCTGGTTACTTCTTGTTATTAATGAAAGTACGTTTTGAATATAAAATCAAAAACAATTTGTAAAAGCCTACAGCAGAAAAATATTGAAAGTAGATGCCTTATTTGTATGACTAGCTATAGAAACAACCACCGAGTTTTATTCTGTGGAGATTAAAAATGTAACAACTTCAATTTGATATTGCGACAAAATCACTTACGATATTTCTGCCAATGACACATACAGCTGATGCCTTTTCTAACATCATTTTATTAAAACTAATTAATTTTAAATTTTAATTTAATTGCATTGGAGCACACACTCCGGTCACAATTTCCCTCCACACCCAACTTCCCCCTATCCTGCACCCACCTACGATTTTCTGTGAAGCTCATTGTAAGGTATCCCTCGTTCTATTTTTCATATTTCGTTAGAATCCGGTCAAGTTTAAGGTTAGTTGGAGTACACGATACCACACGTAAAATCAAGTTAACAGCACTTCTGGTATAATAGAGTAAATAAATAACACATACACAGCATAAATAAACTATAAATTGCCATAAAGACATGATAGTTCAGCAGGAAATAGGTTATTTCACTTAGGGGTAAATTTTTAATAACAGATACTAACGTTGGTTGGCGAGATGTTTTGAGCAGATTTAAACGAAGTAAATGTTGAATAATTGCAAATAGTATGCATAAATAAACCTTTTATCATGTCTAATACACATTATTTCAGAGATAAATAAGTAATATCAGTAAAGGAAAAATCTAACCCATAAATTTTGGCATATTCCAGTTTTAGTATTTCTGAAGAGATTTCCGTACAGTAAAGACAATAAAGAACCTATATTACACAGGCCTAGACTCACTATAACCATAACTTCAGAAATAAATATAGTTTAGTAGGATTTTTAAAGAAATAAACTGGATGATAAAATAATAGTCTGAAACAGAATGAAAATAATTCATTGTAATGAAACTTGACCATCTTAAAGCTCCAAAAACAGCAATAATAATCCCTGAGACAGCCTAGTAGATAAATTAATAGATTTCTGATAGTTTTAAAGCATCTAATAACCACAAGAAGTAATTATATTGGATTTTTAATACTCATTTGCTTAAACAGTTCACTTATATAATTGGAGGTCTGTTAAGTAATTTCAGGATTTAAAAAGTAGACAAATATAAAGGAAATAGACTAATCTTTCAGTTTTAATAGGTGTTCAGCTATTTCAAGCCGTAAAATACGTGATATCACTGAATAAACAGGCGCCGGTAAACCAACTAATTTGTTCGACTTTTCGGAATTAATTCTAACACTATTAAACCATTTCAAAAGCGCTAAGAACATGTAAATACCAGTTAACACCCATAATTAATTTTCTAGACACATTTTAAGACATTTTACTAACCTGTTGTATGGTAATCCAATTTTTGAAGCAACTTTCTACAGACACTGCACACATAAAATGCTTCCACACGGATTGTAAACATTGCCACGCGATATAAAGTAGCTAATAAATTAAAATAGCCATAGAGAGAATCAAATTCATCTAAATCAGATAATTTCCAACGTTCTGAGTATTTTTAAACATAATATGAACACGTAAAATTGAACACCCAACTTGAGCATTTTATTATTCAAAAGCCTACTTGAATTCCGGGTTATAAAATAGTTTGCCGGGACAATCAATTCCTTTAGCTTCACACATATTAATTCCACGCAATTTGAAGCCATAGTATAGATGTTATGATTTTCCTAAAAACACTCGACATAAAACACACGTGTAAATCACTAAATAATTTATTGTGTCTCAGAAATAACAGATACAAAGATAAAATAAACTTCAGAATACGCAGTTTAATTCAGGCTACACTTTGATAATTTTTCCGGCTTGATATTCAATAAACTTTCAGAGTTATAAATAAAAACATAAATTATAGTTACACTTGATTGTTAGAATTACTCGGTTTACCTTATCTCAACAGATTTAAACAAAGTTCATATGTAGAGACAGTCTAAAATCAGGAATAATATTTTAAACATAATTTCAAGTTAATTACTAAAGCCGATTTTAAATAAGAAGATAACAGAACACTGACTTAGGTGGTGGGCAATATAACACATCCATATTTGGTAATTTGTTGAAGAGAGATGCATCACGTGACTTCAAGTTAATATAAGGCAGCTTAGAGGTGTGAATTTGGTCGGTCGTCTCCAGTCTCATTTGTGAATCGGTAGTGGGCGCACGTTAGTGCGAGGTCCGAGCGGGCTGGCGGAACGGGCGGAAACGAACCAAACCGGTCGAAGGAACGTGATATAGCAGCCATGTTGTAATTTTTTTGGTGAACAACTTCTAACCATGCAACTAGTCAGTTAAATTCAGTTTTGGGGTTTTGAAAGCGGTGTAGCTCTGGAATCTCAACTTGCAATTCTTGGAGAAGATTTAAATCCGATAGCCTTAGCTAACAGTGCCTTATAACATTTATGTGGAAATTTTTTGGAGAATATATGACTTTTGATTTCGATTTGAGACTTTCATTTATTAAAATAATACCTTTCTTGCAGAAGGCGAAGCCTGCAAGTGGCGACTGTGGTCATTAGAACTGTTAGCATTATTAATTTTACACGGTTTCAGAACTTTCTTATGGACTTACAATATATTTTGGACAACATCTGGTTCAGGTGATTTAAGCGGTACCAAACCCCAGTATCCCGCTTAGTCCCTGACATCATTTACACTGCTATTTCGTAGAGTTAAATGTATTACGTTGTTTAAGGTGAGAATTATTAGGGTTAGGGTCCTAAGGTTCGATCCTAGCTTCGGAAAATGTTTAATTTGATTTCTTTTGTCATTTTCTGTGGATACTAGTTGCTGTTGGTTGCATCACATAATCATTTTTTCCCGAAAACCCACCAAAACATCAATTTAATTTTTATTTTTTTTCTGAAGGCTTCACAACTTTTTGGATAACAAGTGAAATGCAACCGTTTGAAACAACCAAAGAAGATTTCAAAAAGGAAATTGGACATTACTTGCACACCATAAACAGGTTTTTTTAAAAAAATATAACTGCATCTATTAAGTGGTTATATCAGGAAGATAACCTACAGTTGTATCGTCAGGTAAAAATTCCAACGAAAAGGACACAACGCGTTCCGGAACTGTTACAAGATTTCTACAAGTGATGGCACTTCTAAAATAAATTCCATTACTCGGCGCCGTGCACTTGTATTTTTGCATGATATTCTCTCTCTGGTAAGTTTAAAAATTAAAAGTTTTCATGTATGGTAGCAATTTGTTTCAAATGCTTGTATGATGCTTAGCAACCATTATGATTTCTTCAAATAAAAACATAGTAGTGCAAAAAACAGCAAACAAAAACGAAAAAAATGCACGCAAAAAATATTATCCCAACCAAGGTTCGAACATAAGACGTTCTGTATTCCATTACCACTCTTGAATCACACAGCTATCGGGACACTACTTCTTAATTGCTTCTCTTTACGTTAGTAGCAAACACTTCACAGTTTCTTCGTGTGAGATGAAGTGAAATGAGGAAGGAAAATGAATAAACAAACAAATTCAGTTTTATTGACAAAAAAATATCATTTATCTATAAGACTTAATCTGCCATTAAGAAAAATGGCCCACAACATCCAGTTGTTCCGAGCGTGGTGAGTGAGCGGTTAACGCTCTGGCCTCGCATCTGGGAGGACGCCACACAGTGTGATATTTTCTAAATCTAGAGGGACAAAAGTCAGTTTTGATAACAGTCAACGCAGGCAAAATAGTTATTTATATTCAAAGTAGATAAACCATATTACTCGGAACAAAGGTTTATTTTCCACGAATTCACTCCTAACAATAGAAAAAATAGTTTGAACAATGGGCTACATGTGATTAACCGATCAAGCGCTCCAGTTGGCTGCGCCATTTAACTGAGTTTGGTCGATTATTACGCTGTGTTTCTGAGTGTTAGTAGTGACTTGTGTGTTTCTGTTGCTTTTGGCGATCCTCATAGTAAGTTTACGCATGCTTTTTCCGTGATACATTAGCATCATTAAAACAGAGCGAGATTATTTTTAATAAAAAAAAAACTACTGAGCCAATTTCATGTTGCATTTTAGTTCATTATACCACATTATAACAGTCTCTTCCTATATTTATTTGAAAGAGCTGCTTATTAGCTACAATAAATACCTTCATTTGTTTGCGCATATTTGTGACATCCATACAAATTTTCTTAATTTCTTTATTTTCACTGCACAAATTTCACGTTCAGAATTTTTCGACGTATGGTTTGCTAACGCACAACAATCAATCTCTAACTTTCAATTTAAATATAAATGAGTCTCAAATTGAAGCTGTTACACTTTTAAACTCAGCAGAATAAAAGTCAGGGTTTTTTTTTCTATAGCCAGCCCCACGAATAAGGCTTCTATTTTTTATATTTTTCCGCTGTAGGCTTTTACAAATTGTTCTCAATTTTGTATTCAATTTGAAATTTCATTAATAACAAGAAATGACCAGCAACAAACAATCAAATTGTTGAAAACTTGGATAATAGGAAACGCTCCTTTCCCAGCCACAGCGTTTACATACGTGTGACATCACTCAAGCAACCACCTATCCTAGAGCGTTTTCTGTCACGTGACCAGAGGTAAGAAAAGTATAATTTTTATTTCACTTTTTATTAAAAATAATCCACTTTTCTTTTCAAAATTGAAAAAATTAGCTTCCTGAAGCATTAATCTAAGAGAATGCGTTCAATTTATAAAATTTTTTAATACTGTCAAATAGCCAATTGCCACCAGCAACAATCCAGAAATAAATAAACTTATGAAACAATTAAAACTTAAAAATTCTTCCAGCTATGACAATGTTTCAAGTAAATTACAGAAAAGATGTTCAGATTGTATCAATCATGTACTTACCCACATTTGTAATGAATCCTTAATGCAAAGTGTATTTCCAAACAGACTAAAACATGCTGTTGTAAAACCGTTGTTTAATAAAAGGAGAAGCAACATATGTAGATAACTATCATCCCATTTCATTACTTTCTGGATTCTCAAAGATTTTTGAAAGAGTATTGTATCATAGTGTAATAAAACATGTGTACACAGTATAATATCCTCACTAATTCACAATTTGGTGTCCAAAAAGAATCATCCATAGAAATGGCTATATATTCATTTTTAAATAACACAGTTGAGGAACCAAATAATAAAATGAGCCCTATAGGAATATTTTGTGATCTTGCAAAGCATTTGACTGTGTAAATCATTAATTACTTTTGAAAAAAATGGAATTCTATGGTATATATGAAACCGCAGGTAAATGGTTTAAATCAGTGATGTCAAAGATATGGGCCGCGATCGCAATTTGACACAGAAAGAAGAATCATGTTTTTAGAGCTTTTATAGACTTCACTCGATTCCTCTATGGAAGTACATTTTTTTTTTATTTGAATCTGGCCCGCCTACACATTCTAAATTTAATATATGGCCCTCTGCAAAATTGAGTTTGACACCTATGGTTTAAATCATACATGGAAAGAATGTAAAAATCTTCCATTTTTGATTCTAATGTAAGTAAAGATGCTTCATCAGACTAGGATTGATTGAAGGTAGCAACTGGAGAAGAACATATATCATGAACACAAAAAAATATGCACAATATTTCAGTCTTAAACCTTCTTCACACTAAAGAGAATGAGTCATGTGGTTGGGGAGGTGTGCACACGCCGAAGAGTTCTACTTTTTTGTGTTCGTGATATATGATCTTCTACCATCGCTGCCTTCAACTTTGGTGAATGATGAGTCATTTTTCCTTTCCTTGTAATTTATATTACCTTTTTCCTTTGTTTAATCAGTGTTATGATTATGACTCATATTGTATATATGTGTATTAACAATGACATTTTTAACATCCCAGAGGTCCTTCCTCAGCAGGGGTCCATGAAACAAGATTGATAAATAAATAAACAGTTCAAGTTGTCATTTAAATTACCTGAAATAGATACCTGTGATTTGTTCCATACTAAACTGAAAAATAATCTGATTCAAGAAGAAAAAGAATCTATTAAGGTTGATCATGCACATCTCAGTGAATCAAAAATCAGATACAACTTAAAAACTATTGACACTAAAATGGCCAAAGATTCACCAAAATACAAAGTATTAACTGGTGATCTGCAGAAATGTTAGCCATAACCAATCACAACAAACTGCATTAGTTTCTATAGAAGGAAACTTTCAGCCTTAAATTATAGCTTGTATGATGCATCAGATTCCTCAGTTCACTGTACTGTGTGGAACGAAACAAAAGGAGCTGTGACTGAAATGATTTGCATCATCAGTTTTGAAGCGGGCAGATAGTTGCATTCCTGGCAGTGAAATCAAACTGTGGTTCGACAACTGTTATAGCCAAAATAAAAATGTATGTTTTTTTTTTTGATACTCCATAAGTATTCTCAAATTAAGACCATACCTCAAAAGTTTTTACTATGAAGGCTGACTGCACACATGGATTGATAGAAAGGAATAGAAAGAAACTCAATAATTTGGCTAACTCCCTGGGACTGGCAACAATTGGTATGACAAACTTCCAAACATATGGAGCCTGAAGATTTCATGAACTTCGACACACTCTACAACAAAAAAAGTAATAATAAAAAAATCATCTAATTTCCCTCTTGTAAATAGGAAGAGGGATGTTGACGAACAGCCAGTTCGACAATCAAACTGTGTACAGTTATAAGTTCAACAGAAAAATATTGAAATGCTTTATTTGAAAACCCATATCGGTGGTCAAAACTGAGAGGTTGACTTCATGATGTTCCACAGAAAAGGAGTTATGTTTACAGCAGATTTGAATCAAGTCTCAGCAAACCCAATACCCATTTCCCACCAAGAACAATGATTTAAGTGCACTATTGCCTTATGTTCCCACAGTTTACCATGATTTCTATAATAGCCACAACTGACTATCTAGATGATTTTGGACCTAAGTAACACTTTTATTCAACTATAATTGTAAGGACAGGGAAAATGACTCATCACTCACCAAAGTTGACGGCAGAGACGAGAGGAGAACATATATAAACACACAAATAAACTCAATATTTTGGTTAAACCTTAATCATGATGGAGAAAATGAGTCATGAGGCTTGGGAGGTGTGCACACGCCGAGGGTTGCTACATGACTAGGTGGATTATCAATGTGGCGGTGGGACTGAGATATTGTATATAAATACGTAAATTGCAGATGGTGGTACAATTAACACTAGGGAAAAAATTTTAAAAAAAGGTAAGGGGGGGGGGGAATAAAGTAAATAAATATGGACGGCTAAATATTGAAAAATAAAATAAGGTAATTAAATAAATGACAATAATGCTACTTCTAATCCTACTAATAATGAGTGATGTGTCAAGGAAAGGAATTTTATCTGTGGTTGAGGCCGGGTGGGTGTCTGGTATCTAGGATGTTTTGGTAAGCAAGTTCCCATCTGCAAAGTTCTGAGGCGGCGGTAGTTTTGGGGAAAACTCTGATTACTCTCACAGTGAAACAGTCATTGAAGTTGTTGGAGTTGTGATAATTAGCATGTTCTGGTACGGGAAGATATAAATTGCGGGTGTGAACTGTTTGTCTGTGGCCATTCATTCTGGTCAAGAGTTGTTGTGTAGTCAGGCCTATGTAAGAACTCGTGCAATGGCGACAAGTTAGCTGGTATATGATGTGCGTAGTGTAGCATGTGGCATGTCCCGTGATGGGAAAGGTTTCCCCTGTGACAGGGTTGGAAAATGTAGTAGTGGGAGGATGCATGCTGCAGGTTTTGCAGCGGGGTCTATTACAGGGAAAAGATCCATAGGGGTGTTTTTGGAGAGGGTATTTGTGCACCAAGATGTTTTTGAGGTTAGGTGGTCTGCTGAAGCAAGTACGGGGGACAGTTGCAGAATTTTTGGCAAGAGAGTGCGAATTTCTGGAAAGGACCGAAGGAAGTCATGCCCCTGTTGAAGGATTCGATTGATGGATTCGAGACCAGGCGAGAACTGAGTGACAAAGACAGGGCTATGGTTGGATGCTAGAGGCGGCGGGAGGGAAGTGGTTGCATTGAGGGTGGGTGATTGCACGTGTGATTTGTTTATGTACAAGTTCTGCTGGATAGGAGCGGGAAATAAGGGCTTGGGATAGGTTTTGGGAATACTGGGAGAGGGATTCATCATCAGAACAGATACGTTTGCCAAGGACAGCAAGGGAGGAAACGTTTGATATGGAATGTATATATTGCTGTAGATTAGTTGGTTTGACATGGACAGAAGTGTGAAGAGCACCCTGCCAAAGTGTTATGTCAACATCGAGGATCATGATGTGTGAATGTGAATAGGTCCAGGTGAAATTAATGGAATGGCTATTGTTAAGGGAATGGAGGAATTCTAGAAGTTGATCTTCACTGTGGGTCCAGATCATAAATATATCATCTATGTATCTGAACAACACAATGGGTTTGAAGGGGGTATGGTTGAGGAAACGTTCCTCAAGACGCCCAAGGAACAGGTTGGCATAAGAGGGGGCCATGCGGGTGCCCATGGCAGTGCCACGTATCTGGTGGTATACAGTGGAATTAAAGGTGAAGAAGTTTTTGGACAGGATCATGTGGGCCAATGATGAAAGGAAATATGTACTAGGACGGCTGTGTGGGGGTCGCAGATCTAGGAAGTGTTCCAGGGCACTGAGACCCTGACAGTGTGGGATATTGGTATAGAGGGAGGTTACATCAATGGAGACTAGGAAGGCGTCTGGAGGTAGAGGTGTAGTGGATTGTGGCTAGACGTTCAAGGAAATGTGGGGTATCTTTGACATAGGAGGGAAGACTCTGTACAAAAGGTTGGAGATGCTGGTCCACCAAGGCTGAAATCCGTTCAGTGGGTGACCCATATGCCGCAACTATAGGCCGCCCCGGATTGCCAACCTTGTGGATCTTGGGAAGGAGGTACAGGGTGGGTGTACGGGTATTTTGGGGAGTTAGGAGAGAGATGGACTGGGGAGAAAGACCTTGTAAGGGGCCCTGCAAGTCCAGGAAAGTTTTTATTTCCTGACAAATGGAGGTAGTGGGATCTGTAGGGTTTGGTAGGTAGGTGTTTGTGTCAGACAGTTGCTTCAGAGCCTCAGCTTCATAGTGATTGCGGTCCATCACTACTGTGGTTGAGCCCTTATCGGCATGGAGGATGATAATGCTAGCGGTTTCTGGAAAGTTCCCTCATGGCTCGAGTTTCCATGTTGTTGAGATTTTTGGAGTGTGGAATGGACTTTAGGAAAGAGGATGAAGACAGAGTGGAGGTGAGGAAACTCGTGGAACAGAATAAGTGGATGGTTTTGTGGTAGTTGGGGTGTATCCAGTGGAGATGAAGGTTTAAATTGTTGTAAGCTGGACTCAATTTCATTCTGCTGGATGTTGTTTGCTCCTGTGGTGGCAAAATGATATCATCAACGTAAGGAATGGCAGAACGCTAATGAATCCCGGACCAAAGCAGCATAATCAAACTTCGGGGTTGGAGAGAAGGAGAGTCCCTTGGATAAAACTGATATCTGGGGTTCTGACAGTGGAATGGAGGAAAGATTAATCACTGACTGTTGAGATTTACCTGAGGGAGGTGCAGGGGTTTTTGGGACAGGTGGTAGAGGATCTGGGTGGGGAAGATTGAGGAGGTGAGCCAAACAAGGAGTTCTGGCAATTAGGGGTGCAGTGGGTGTCTGGTGTCTGGGAGTGGGGTGTTGATATGGGAGGCACAAGCCTAGTGCTAAATAACTCTTGACAAGTGCTGATAACTTGCACAGGTGTTTTTGTGCATGTTGGGCTTGCAACTGTCTGCATTGTGACAGGATTTGTTTAATACAATGAATGAGATGAGGAAATGAATGGCACAGGATTTTGTGGAGGGAGACAAGGTGCATAGAATGTTGATTAGCCATGTGAACATACTGTTGGAGAACCAGGTGGGTGAGGGTAAGGGACTGTGTGAAACGGAAAGCGTGAAGGGATGGGTACATTTGTGGGTGGCAACCTGAAACTGGGAGTTTTATGGTTAAACCATTGGGTGGAATATTTAAAGACAGGCAAGACTGAAGAAACAGTATGTGGGAGTTTAATCTGGCGAGATGAGAAGCATGGAAATTGTAGCGGGACAGATAGTTATCTGCAAGCGACATGTTGGGAGAAACCGGTGGGGATTGTGAAGCTACTCACTTGCCGAGATACCCAGTTATGTAAAACGACAAATTAATGAGGGAGGAGGGGGGCAGAAAAGAAGAATAATAATAATTAACGAAAAACACTTTAAATGCCATAAAAGGCGGGTGCACGCAAAATAAACTGGAAAATATTTAAAGGAAAATATTAAGGGTAAAAAAAAAAAAAAAAGAATATTTTGGTAAATTAAAGATTAGGCTGTAATCAGAGTGTGATTTGGCAGACAAAATAATACAAGGCGATTGTCGGTCAAAAAACAGCAATTGAAGCGCGGAGCGGAAATATGTGGACGAAAAATCGGCATCTGGAAGGAAATTACTTACTGAGAATTTAAGTAGCCACAGACAACGGGTATTCAAAGGTAAATATTTGTATGGAAATCATTAAATGTTGTGAAAACAGCTGCATAACAGGGACATGCGTACAAACAAACACGGAACACGTGATTGTTGTTGTGACCTGGCCGGCGCAACGCGTAAAAAACCGAACGGTGGGAATATCGGAAAGAGTAAAGCGTTGTAAAAACAATTGGTGAACCGTATAAAACACTGGACAATACAAGAAAAAGGTGGAAAGTAAAAGTAATAGAACACGAGATAGGAACATGCAGGACAAACACAAAAGATAGCCGCTGGGCAGCAATAATTAAACTAAGGAAAAAGGAAACTGCTTTAGGCAATATAATTGTAAGGACAGGGAAAATGACTCATCACTCACCAAAGTTGATGGCAGCGACGAGAGGAGAACATATATAAACACACAAATAAACTCAATATTTCGGTTAAACCTTAATCATGATGGAGAAAATGAGTCATGAGGCTCGGGAGGTGTGCACACGCCGAGGGTTGCTACATGACTAGGTGGATTATCAATATGGCGGTGGGACTGAGATACTGTATATAAATACGTAAATCGCAGATGGTGGTACAACTAACACTAGGGAAAAAAAGGGTAAAATTGGGGGGAGGGGGAAATAAAGTAAATAAATATGGACAGCTAAATTTTGAAAAATAAAATAAGGTAATTAAATAAATGACAATAATGCTGCTTCTAATCCTACTAATAATATAACATCTATATTCTCAAATAAACTCTATGCACTTAGTAATGTGTTAATTATTAGTTGTCTCTTGAATATCCAGAAACACCATGTCATATAATATAACAGCCTTATGAGAGATACACAACAATATGACTATAAAAATTGTTAAAAAAAATAAAAAATAATTTACTGTGCACAAGTAATACTAAAAAATAATAAATAATGCTAAATACATTGTAAAAGGTATGTACTTATAAAATTTTGTTTAAAAAATTCAGTAAATAGTTGAGGAAATAAAATTTTTTTAAAATAAAAATTCTTCCAACTGCTCTCCTTTATAGTTAGAGAAATGTGACATAGTGATCTATACATACAGATATATAAAAATGAATGTTTGTCCTCTATGCACTCTTATACCATCCATCCAATTATGATGAAACTTTGCAGATTTGTTGAGTGTGCATCTGCCAAGTTTCCTGACAAAAACAAAACACCCTCTCTTCCCCTTTACATCCCTTAATTTAAATAAACCCACAGATTTTATCCAATTTCAATTGAAATTTGCACATATATAGTTTAAAACAAACAGAAAAATACTGCCTACATATGGTTTCCAAAAACACAACCCATCTTCCACTTTATATCCCCTTAATTTTTGCCAATGTTCTTTATATAAAAATACAGTTTTTACCAATTTTGAAGGAAGTTTGCACATGTATAGCTTAAAACAAACAGGAAAATGCTGTCTATATTTGATTTGCCAAAGCCCACCCCTCTTCCCACTTACTTCCCCTCTGACATTGCCAATGATCTTTATAGAAACATACAGTTTTTATCCCATTTCGATGATACTTTGAAACAGGGAGAAAACTACTGTCTACATTTGGTTTACAAAAACCAGCCCCTCTCCAGCTTTCCACCCCCTTAATTTTTGTCAGTGTTTTTAATACAAAGCTACAATCGATACCATTAGACTGATCACCTTTAAAGATGGCACATGTATGTATTTTTTCATGGAGGTTTCTGGCCAAATAATTTACCACACTGGAAGAATGACAGAAGAGGATGAGGCTCTTGGGGAGAAATTAAATTCATACTCAGATTTCAGAGGTGAGAATAGAATGATCATCATCGGTGGGGATTTAAATTTACCAGGTGTAAACTGGGAAGGAAATAAGATAAATAACACAAGGGAAGAAAGATTTGCAAATATCTTAATATGAGAAGGAGGACTTACACAAGTGGTTGAGCAAAACACTAGGGGACAAAATATTTTGGATATATTTCCAATTAAGCCCGATGAAAACTTTTTGAGGTATCAAGTAACTGAAGGAATAAGTTATAATGAAGCAGTTCTGATAGATATTAGAGGATTCAGTAAACTAGCAGCCAAAATTGAAGGGGGAATAAAAAGGCACAGGTTTCGAATTTGAAGAGATATTTCAGAGAACAATTCAGCAAATGGAACAAAGGCTCAAGTACAGTAGAGTCAAGGTGGGAAGAGTTCAAGGAGATAATAAGAAAGGGGGAAGAAAAATTTATTCCAAGGCAGAAAATAAAGAGAAGTAGAGAACCTATGTACTATAATAGGGAAGTGAGAAGGTTAAGGAGGTTGGTAAGAAAAGAACATAACAGAGTTAAGAGACAGCAGGGTAGTAGGGAGTATTTAAAACAACTAAACAAGGACTTAATAACAGCAAAGAAAATGGCTAAAGATGGGTTTATGAAGAGTACTGTCAGTGCAGGAGGACCATTGCCTGATGCATCTAGAAATTTCTATGGCTATATCAGGAAACTGAGGGAAAGGAGGGTGTAGGGACACTTATAGATAAGGATGGAGAAGAAGTTACTGACAATTTGAAAAAGGCAGAGATTTTAAGTAACTGGTTCAGTGAAAGCATTCAGGACAATGTATCATAATCAGGAGGCTGTAATTCGGAGAATGAGCTTAATAACAAAATTAGAAATGACGAAAGTAAAAAATTTGATGTTCATCCTGAGGAAATCATGAAGGAAATAAGAAAGCCGAAAAAAGATAAAGGGGCTGGTGAAGATAATATTACTACAGATATCTTAAAGATAGCCAGATGTGACATTGTACCTTATCTTGAAATATTATTTAAATTGAGTCTGGATACTTGCTGCTTACCACAGGACTGGAAACATGCAATAGTAGTACCGGTACATAAAGGAGGGGTGAGAAATAGAGTTGAGAATTACAGGCCAATCAGTTTGTCATCAGTGGTAGGTAAATTAATGGAAAGATTGATATGCAACCACATCAGAAATATATGTGAGGAACCTAAGTGGTTTTCAAGCAGGCAACATGGGTTCAGGCAAGGCTATTCATGTGAATCTCAGTTGGTGAGATATATGCAAGATATTTCAGATGAAATGGACAAGGGAGGTCAAATTGATAGTGTAGCACTAGATCTGTCAAAGGCGTTTGACAGAGTAAGCCATAAAATGGTAGTAAACAAGGTAAAAACCATTGGAGTAGATGAGAAAGTGATTTACAGGGTAGAAGAATTTCTAAAATATAGAAAACAGAAAGTTAGGGTAGGAAATGTAGTATCAAAAGAAGTAGAAGGAAAAAATGGGTGTGCCACAGGGTAGCGTATTGGGACCATTGCTATTCATTATTCTAATGAATGATTGTGTTGATTGTTTACTATCGGAAATAAGATTGTTTGCAGATGACATAATGCTGTATAAAAGAATCAAGGCAATAGAGTATTGTAAACAGTTGCAGGATGATATGGACAGGATATCTAGTTGGGTTGGTAAAAATGGGATGAGGATAAATGCAAAGAACAGTCAGCTTATTAGATACACAAATAAAAAACAAAAGGTTAAATATGAATATAAGGTGGAGAAAGAATTGCTTGCTGAAGACTTCAAATGCAAATATCTTGGCATTACTTTTGATAACAAGCTTAACTGGGCTGGACACATTGGACAGGTGGTAGGAAAAGTTTTCAAAGTTCTGCACTTGTTGGTGAGAGTGATGAGGAGATGTACGGGAGAAGTAAAGGAATTGGGTTACAAAACTTTGGTCAGACCATTGCTCGAATATGATAGTGTAGTATGGGACCCTCATTTTACATATCAAATACAGGAGTTGGAGAGGGTGCAAAGAAGGGCTGCTAGATTTGTTTCTGGAAATTATTGCAGAATGCAATCAGTGACGGATATGATAAAGGAGTTGGAATGGGATTCATTGCAAGACAGGAGGAGGGTGAGGAGGGTCATGGGACTGTACAGGGCATATACTGGCGATGAGGCATGGAAATATATTGCAATAGGTATGAGAAGTAGTGCATGGAAGGGAAAAGATGACCATGACCACAAGCTGGCACTCAATTTCAGGCACAAGGCTGTGGGGAGATTCTCTTTTTTAGGTAAGGGTATCAGGGATTGGAATGAGTTACCAAGAGAAATGATGAATAATTTACAGAAAACTTTTGGATAAAGGAAACAAAGAAACTGCCGCGAGGCACTGAAAATAAGATAGGATAGGGAAAATAAACAGTTACCCGTCACTTACCACAGATGAAGGCAGGAGGGCGAGACACGTAAAAACACAAAAACAAAAGAATTACACAATATTTCGACTTTTTAGTCTTCCTCATGTAGGAGGCGAGACATATGGCAGGGGGAAAGATGTGGTCACATCCGAGCCTGCCACATGAATGAAGCACAGGCGGAAAACGCGTGGTAGTGGAAGAATTGCCGGAAGGGGGGGGGGTAGGGAATAGGCTTGACCAGCGATAAAAGTGAAATAAATGAATATAATGTCTGTGTAGCTTAGTTCAAAAAGTTATAATTGAGAACAAAGGGAGATAGAATAATTTAAAAAATATATATATATATACAAAAAATAATAAAATAAAGAGGAAAATATATATATATATAAAATTATAAATAACTGTAAAATGAAATGAGAGTTAGCAAGTGACAGGTTTAACGTAGGTTTAGGCCAGGGGTGTGTCTGGTGTCAAGGATATGTTGATAGGCTAGTTCCCATCTGCGGAGTTCTGAAGGGGTGGTGGTATTTGGAAAAACTCTAATAGCTCTGACTGTGAAACAGGTGTTGAGGTTGTTTGAATTATGGAAGTTCGCATGAATTGCCACGGGATGGTCTGGGTTGGAAGTATAAACTGTTTGCCTGTGGCCATTCATTCTGTAGGAAAGTTGTTGAGTGGTGAGACCAATGTAAGAGGCAGTGCAGTGGATGCAGGTGAGTTGGTAAATAAGGTGGGTGGTAGCACATGTGGCATGTCCAATTATAGGGAAAGATTCACCTGTGACAGGATTAGAGTAAGTAGTGGTGGCAGGGTGCATGCTGCAAGTTTTACAGCGGGGTCTGTTACACGGGAAAGATCCCTGTGGAGGTCTAGGGGAGTCGGCAGGTAAATACTTGTGGACCAAGATGTTGTACAGATTGGGCGGTCTGCTGAAGCAAGTGCGGGGAGCAGTGGGTAGGATTTTGGGAAGGAGGAGACGCATTTCAGGGAAGGAACGTAAGAAATCATGCCCACGGCGGAGTATCTGGTTGACAGATTCCAGGCCAGGAAAGAACTGGGTGACAAGTGTTGGACCACGGTCAGCTTTAGGAGGTGCAGAACGAGGGTTGTGGGTGATGGCACGGGAAATTTGTTTTTCCACCAGATCATGGGGGTATTGGCGGGAAACAAGGGCTTGGGATAGTTTTTTGGAGTAACTGGAGATTGATTCATGATCAGAACAGATGCGTCTGCCACGGATTGCAAGGCTGTATGGGAGGGAACGTTTAATGTGGAAGGGGTGACAACTGTCAAAGTGTAGGTATTGTTGTAAATTGGTCGGTTTAATGTGTACTGAGGTATGGAGGGTCCCCTGTCGTAGGGTGATATCTACGTCAAGGAAGGTGATACAGGTGTGGGAATATGACCATGTGAAATTGATGGAGTGATTATCATTTAGTGAGTTGAGGAAGTCTAGGAAGTCCAAACAGTCTTCCCAGAACATCCTTTCTCATATCCCTTGCCAACTTTATCCTCTCCAAAAACTATTTCTCCTTCAACTCCCAGATTTACCACCAGACACGCGGCACTGCCATGGGTACGCGCATGGCCCCGTCCTATGCTAACCTTTTCCTGGGCCGTCTGGAAAATATTTTTCTGAAGAATTCCCCCCTCAGTCCCCTCGTGTGGTTCAGATACATAGATGATATATTTATGATCTGGACCCACGGGGAGGACCACCTCCTAGACTTCCTCAACTCACTAAATGATAATCACTCCATCAATTTCACATGGTCATATTCCCACACCTGTATCACCTTCCTTGACGTAGATATCACCCTACGACAGGGGACCCTCCATACCTCAGTACACATTAAACCGACCAATTTACAACAATACCTACACTTTGACAGTTGTCACCCCTTCCACATTAAACGTTCCCTCCCATACAGCCTTGCAATCCGTGGCAGGCGCATCTGTTCTGATCATGAATCAATCTCCAGTTACTCCAAAAAACTATCCCAAGCCCTTGTTTCCCGCCAATACCCCCATGATCTGGTGGAAAAACAAATTTCCCGTGCCATCACCCACAACCCTCGTTCTGCACCTCCTAAAGCTGACCGTGGTCCAACACTTGTCACCCAGTTCTTTCCTGGCCTGGAATCTGTCAACCAGATACTCCGCCGTGGGCATGATTTCTTACGTTCCTTCCCTGAAATGCGTCTCCTCCTTCCCAAAATCCTACCCACTGCTCCCCGCACTTGCTTCAGCAGACTGCCCAATCTGTACAACATCTTGGTCCACAAGTATTTACCTGCCGACTCCACTAGACCTCCACAGGGATCTTTCCCGTGTAACAGACCCCGCTGTAAAACTTGCAGCATGCACCCTGCCACCACTACTTACTCTAATCCTGTCACAGGCGAATCTTTCCCTATAATTGGACATGCCACATGTGCTACCACCCACCTTATTTACCAACTCACCTGCATCCACTGCACTGCCTCTTACATTGGTCTCACCACTCAACAACTTTCCTACAGAATGAATGGCCACAGGCAAACAGTTTATACTTCCAACCCAGACCATCCCGTGGCAATTCATGCGAACTTCCATAATTCAAACAACCTCAACACCTGTTTCACAGTCAGAGCTATTAGAGTTTTTCCAAATACCACCACCCCTTCAGAACTCCGCAGATGGGAACTAGCCTATCAACATATCCTTGACACCAGACACACCCCTGGCCTAAACCTACGTTAAACCTGTCACTTGCTAACTCTCATTTCATTTTACAGTTATTTATAATTTTATATATATATATATTTTCCTCTTTATTTTATTATTTTTTGTATATATATATATATTTTTTAAATTATTCTATCTCCCTTTGTTCTCAATTATAACTTTTTGAACTAAGCTACACAGACATTATATTCATTTATTTCACTTTTATCGCTGGTCAAGCCTATTCCCTACCCCCCCCCCTTCCGGCAATTCTTCCACTACCACGCGTTTTCCGCCTGTGCTTCATTCATGTGGCAGGCTCGGATGTGACCACATCTTTCCCCCTGCCATATGTCTCGCCTCCTACATGAGGAAGACTAAAAAGTCGAAATATTGTGTAATTCTTTTGTTTTTGTGTTTTTACGTGTCTCGCCCTCCTGCCTTCATCTGTGGTAAGTGACGGGTAACTGTTTATTTTCCCTATCCTATCTTATTTACAGAAAACTTTGAAAGAATTTAAAGATAAAATTTGTAGAGGGCAAATGTAGGTGGGTGCTGGATGGGTGTGTAGGGAAATTGCCACCGGAGCCTGTGTTCCATTGCAATTAATTAAAAAAAAAATCCTAAAGCCACATCCTCTCCCCCTTTGCACCCCTTAATTTTTATACAAACCCACCTTTTTATCTTATTTTGATGGAACTTTGTATATGTATATTTAAAAACAAAAGTAAATACTGAATGCATTAGTTTTATGATAATTTAATCCCTCTCCCCTTTTTCACCCCCTTAATTATTATCGATGTTCCTTATACAAAATCACAGTTTTTATTCGATTTGTATGGAACTTTGCACATGTATACATTGAATCAAAGAGAAAAATAGTCTACATTTGGTTTACAAAAAACCATCCACTTTCCCCCATCACCCTAATTGAGCAAAATTTACCCTTGAAACCATTCAGTTTCCTTGTAAATTTCTCAAAAATAGTGGAGAAATTAGCCAAAGTAGATAATTATATTCTTGGAGTATCCATCATTTCCTGTTAACAACACTGGACCAATTCAGATTGGACAATACCTGACCAAGAAATTCAAACTTGAATTTTAAAAATTATGTTAAAGTTTTTCTGGCAAATATACAGTTTTCATTCGATATTAAAGGTAGTTTGCACACACATGCTTTAAATTAAGTGAAAATTATGTTTATATTTATTTTACAAAACTGCACCTGCTCTCCCAATTCACCCTTCTTAAGACTGATTTAGACGTGCAACTTTTCCGTGTTTAGCACATATCTCAAAAACACGGCGAGATATATATATATAAATATATATTTCATTTTCTTTCTTTTTTTGTATATATGCCAAATGGATTCACCAAAAACATTGTATTTCCAAGATTTTTGCAATGAACTTGAAATTGAATGAAGCAGTAATTAAAATTTATATGTAAATATCTAATTTTAACTAAATACAAACTTTTAAATGTATTAATTGTGTACTCAAATCTGGCAATAGTGAAGTATTGCTGGGCCAGCTAGTTCATCTTATCTTATATATATAAAATGAATGTTTGTTTGTTTGCATGTTCATCTTCTATGCTTTCGTATACCATTCATCCAATGATGATGAAATTTTGGTGAGTTTGTGTATGCATGCGTGCAAAGGTTTCTGACCAAAAAAAAAAAAAAATCACCCTTTCCACGACTTTACAGCCCTTAACTTTATATGAACCCATATATTTTTTATCCAATTTCGATGGAACTTTGCACACATATACTTTAAAATAAACAGAAAAATACTGTCTACATTTGGTTTTCAGAAACCCTACCCCTCTCCCCCTTTCTACCCTCTTAAATTTTATCTGATTAAAATAGTCCTGCAAATCATTATTCAAATTGTTTCTCAGCAACCTTCAACTTCTATTGAAACTGTAAATAAAAGATGTTTATCTCAAAACAGAAACAAAAACAAGTATTATGTTACATTTGAAATTCATTCCTTTTTTAATAACATTTTCAGTTACCTCACAATTTCCAACTGATGCAGCATCATGTAATGGAGTTCTGAAATCATAATCCGTGGTGTTTGGATCAGCTCCTCCAGCAACCAAAGCATCAATAATCTGAAAATTTTATGTCAAACAAAATAACCTGACATCACACAAAAGTAGCGTTTGCACTGATTTCACAGAAGGGTTCATTATAAAACATCAAATTGAAACAATTCTCATTTCAAGAGTAGTCTAAGAGCATTATGTGCTTAAGTTATAAATATAAACATAAATTACAACAAAAAATACAGCAAGAATCCTTGATAATGTTACTGAATTTCATAGATGATGGAGAAGATTAAATGAATCAATTTGAGGTAATGGTTGCTGGTCCAGAAATTACCAAGTGAAAAGTTATAAGAAAAAATCTACTCAAGTTCTGCCTTAACATCATGCAGCACTCAGGCTAAGGTCCTCCAAATACAGAATTCCTGCTGAAGTCTCCCCAATACTCTCAGATAATTTCCCCTGTTGTTGGACTAGTTCGGTGCAGATAACTTGATGTCAGAAAGATAAAAAATCCTAAGTGTGTGGTACAGTAATAATGAATTCCATTTACCTGCACAAGTTTTGCAAGCTGCTACATTTACAACAGTTGTTCAAAATGGCACCCTTCAGTGTCAGTGCAGGCATGGCATCATTGTGTAAGGAACTAGACCGATACCGGGGTTGTAGTATCGCCTAAGTGCCTTAACTTAAACTCTTGATCGCACTTCACAGTTCTCTTTAAAACTCGCTAAATAATTTTGATTTGACCATGTAGCCAGGATGACTCAACTAAATGCCTAGGTCGCCACAATATTTGATACCCCCAAATAGAGAAAAGGGTTCGAGCAAACTACTAAAGCACAAAAGTTTACTGTTAGAAAAATCCAAAATTTTATTTTCAAAGTCAATAGTTCAAAATAGCATTTACAGTTGAGCAGGCATATCGAACTCTCTTTTCCAAAAATTGCACGTTGTGGAGAGAAACTTGACCGACCGAAACCCCTTTAACAAATTTAAAAGTTCATGTTAGTTACTATATAACCCGACACGACCCAACATGATTGAACTAGCCCGCATGGCGAGTTACAACCAGCGCGACGAAAGCCAGACCGAAACAGACGCCAGGCAGGAACAGACAGACCGGAACAGACAGACCACGGACAGCCACAGACCGGCTCTTTTATCGAAACCACGAGAACCAGTAACGTCAGCAACTGTATCACATCTTTTTCCTCCGCGTAGCTCAAAGAGTACGAAATTTATTTGACGATCCCGATTATTAAAAATGTTCAAACTTCAACAGTATCCGGACTTATCCACTAGAAGTCCGACGGCAGTCTCTTGAGAAATTTAGAGTAATTAATTTTGAAGTTTTAGCTGTTTAAGACTCCGCGTAGTGATACATTCAAATGTGGGTAAAATCCCGAAGTGTTCTAGAACTTTGTACGCGCGTGCACAACAATCCGCGACAATCTACTTTACAAAAACTTAATTTCCGGACAAATGCTTAAACTTTTGATGAAAACCCATATATGTCTGAAATCGTCTTAATTAGGGCTATCTGCTAATGTAAAATTTAAATTGATATCTCTTTGAATAAAAAAGCTTATTATTTTCTCTTAATTAAAATCACTAATTAAACTTTGCCAAATTATTTCATTTTATTACCAAAATATCGGGGATAGTGCTGACTACAGCTGGTGATAAAAGTTCGGTTGTAGCTTTACTGGATTTAAAGATACTGCGAATCTTAGAATTTCACTATTCTGATCGCGTGCTTCAAAACTTGAACAAATGGGAATAACTCTTAAACTAAACGTTTCCCGATATGATAATTACACATTAAAATGATTATTATGACGAATTGCAACTGTGAGCAAGATTACAGGGAAATTACTTAAAGTTGAAAACTGTACTTCACAAAATTTCTAAGTCCCGCCTAAGCAAAACTAGAATTTGCCAAAATTCCAAGATCCTTACAATTGTACAAAATTCTGTCATACCTGATCTAATATCCCTGTTGTCATTTGAACAGTATACTGTAGACTTGCGCTATTTTTGGTCTCTCTGATATCAAGCTGCATGTGCCATTATTGGTCCATCAATAGGGGAAATTATCTGAGGGTATTGCGGAGTATTCAGTGGGAATTCTGTATATTATGATCAAGGTTCAGAAGTTGGAGACCTTAGTCTGAGTGAAGCACATGGCCAAAGCAGAACTTAAGTATATATACACTTATAACTTTCAACCAGTCGTTTAAGGAACAGGGTACCTTACCTCAAATCCACACATTTACCGATCTCCATCATAATAGGTGAAACTATGAGTTATGTTATTTATGTACAAAAATTGAATATTTATGCATTTCCAAACCATGCAGTAAGGTACCCAAACAATACAATAATTTAACTCTCTTCATTCACTACATAAATACACAGTGTTTTGATGATGAATTATACACAATTACTTGTTTTTTAAAAACACTTATCAGATTTATTTTGACAGAATAGAAATTAGTGAAATTCAAGAAATACTACACACTGATAGTATTCCATATTAGTCTCATCTAGTATCATGTGGCTGGTTGGGATGTGACCACATCTTTCCCCCTGCCATATGTCTTGCCTCTCACATGATTAAGATTCATGTCAAAATATTGTGCAATTTGTTTTTGTGTGTGTGTGTGTTTTTACATGTTCGTCTCGCCCTCCTGCCTTCAACTGTGGTAAGTGACGGATATCTGTTCTTTTCCCCCTATCCTATCATATTTTCAAAAAATTTATATATAGATTGACTATAGACATACAAGCCTCATAATTCATAATGAACAGTGTCTAGAAGATAGAGAGTGTGAGGGGAATTTAAAATTGGTTACAATTGGATCAGGTTTTTTTTTGTATTTGTGTTTTTGTGTGTCTGTTGGTGTTTGTACTGTTTTAAGTATTGTCTGATTCTTTATTTAATTGTAGTTGACAATAGTGTCTTGTTGCACTTATTGTGTTTCCAATTCATACCGGAGCATATCCTAGTGATGTTGCAAGTCCAATTGCTGTATCAATAAACGAAGCATGTTGATAACAATTTATTAATTCCTCTTCATACATATTTACAAAGGTATTTACATCAGCACCAGAATTGATCAACATTTTCACAACCTGCAAAAGAAGAAATGTTTCAGTCTGTTTGCTCCAAATCATACCATTGCACATTTCTTGATAACACACATAATCAAGTACAGAATTATTGTATAAGTAGAAACATTAATCAGGTTCAAAAGCAAGAAATTATGCTTGTTAGCAGAATCATGATAATGCTTGAGAAGTAAACCATCATTTACCTTTTTAAAAAGTGTGATGATGCAGTAAAGCAAGTGAGAAATGTAGGTAGCATAAATGATAATGTTATTTATTACATGTGTGTCTGTTTCGCAATTGCTCTACTTTTTGATATGATGAGTTGTGAATTGTTTATCTATTTTTATTTGGCAATCTTAAATTAGAAAGGAGCAGGTGTAGATTATATTACTATAAATGTCTTAAGAATAGCCAGATGTGATATTGACCTTATCTCGAAATGTTATTTAAATTGAGTCTGGATACTTGCTACTTACCAGAGGATTGAAGAATTGTGATACTACTACCGGAATATAAAGGAAGGGTGAGAAATAGAGTAAAAAATTATAGGCCAATCAGTTTGACATCAGTGGTAGGTAAATTATTGGAGAGACTGATATGAAGCCACATCAGAAATATATGTGAGGAGCGTAAGTGGTTTTCAAGTAAGCAACATGGCTTTAGGAAAGGATATTCATGAGATTCTCAGTTGGTGGAATGTATGCAAGATATTTCAGATGAAATGGACAAGGGAGACAAAATCGATAGTATAGCACTAGATCTTTCAAATGCTTTTTACAGAGTGAACCTAAAATGGTAGTAAATAAGGTAAAAACAATTAGAGTGACAGGGAAAGTGATTTGCTAAGTAAATTTAAAAAAAAAGGGTAGAGAACAGAAATGTAGGGTAGGAACTACAGTATCAAAAGAACTGGAAGTAAAAATGGGAGTGCCACAGGGTAGCATATTGGGACCATTGTTATTCATTATTTTAATGAATAATTGTGTTGATTGTTTGCTATAAGAAATTAGATTGTTTGCAGATGACATAATCCTATATAAAAGGATCAAGATGTTAGAGGACTGTAAACAGCTGCAGGGTGATCTTGACAGGATATATAGTTGAGCTGGTAAAAATGGGATGAAAATAAAAGCAAAGAAGAGTCAGCTTATTAGATACATAAATACTAAACGTTGATTATGATTGTAAGATGTTGAAGACTTGAAATGTAAATTTTTGGCATCACATTTGTTAACAAGCTTAACTGGGCAGGACACATTGGACAGATAGTATGACAAGCTTTCAAAACTCTGCACTTGTTGGAGAAAGTGATGAGGGGATGTATGAGAGAAGTAAAGGAATTGTGTTACAAAACACTGGTCAGACCATTGCATAAATATAGTAATGTAGTATGGGACCCACATTTTGAGTATCAAATACAGAACTTGGAGAGGGTGCAAAAAAAGGCTGCTAGATTTGTTTCTGGAAATTCAATCAGTGACAACTATGATAAAAGAGCTGGAATGGGATTCATTGCAAGACAGGAGGAGGGTGAAGAGAGTCATGGGAGTGTACAAGGCATATATTGGTGATAAGGCATGCAAAGATATTGGTGTAAGAATTAAAAGTAATTCATGGATGATCATGACCAAAAGTTGACACTTGATTCAAGATTCTCTTTTTTAGGTAAGGGTGTCAGAGATTGGAATAAGTCACAAAGAGAAATATTGAATAATTTACCAAAAATGTTGAAAGAATTTGAAGTTAAAATTTGTAGAGGGCAAATGTAGGTGGATGCAGGAAAGGGAGAAGATGGGTGCGTAGGGAAATTGCCACTGGAGCATGTGCTCCTTTGGAAATTTAATTGAATATTAAACAACCCATATAACTAACTGCTGCTATTTTAAGTCATCTTCCAAGTACGTCCTTTGATAACTATCTTTTAGTTTTATTTAATTATGATTGTGAATCTCTGGCTCTGACAACTTCTATCAATCAAACAGAAGAACATTGTGCTTCCATAATTTACACTATTCCCTTTCTCCCTCACTTTCTCTCTTTACAGATTCACGTGTGTCTTGCATTTGGGAGGATTCAAACCACCATTCAGCCATCCAAATTTTGATTTTTTGTGGATTCCCAAAACCACTACAACTGAATGATGGATGGAAAGTGTTGTAGGATGCACAACACACAAGGGGGGAGCTCATGCAAGTCCTAAGACACCATGACCAGACACAATTGAACCATGCTGTGAGGCGGGTAAATGTAGAGATGGAGGTGCTGCTTGGGACCAGCATTAGTTCTGTCATGGGGGTTGTGCCTGTGGAGACCATTGGTAGGTGTATGGCCTACACCTATATAGAAGGGGCAAGAGAATACTTTCTGAGTTGTTGGCTAGGGCTGTGAGGGAGTCCACTTCCAGTGGTGATAGGGACAGGACTGTGTCTTTTTTATATTAAGATCTGCTGGTGAGGAGGTAAAAGTAGGTAATCATAGGGTTACAGAGTTTATATCCATAGTTAGAAAAATCACTAATTCTAAAGAAACAGAAGAAGCTTTTGAAACAATAACAGAGGGGGGGGGGGCAGATCTGGGAAGGCAAATGTTAGTGCTGAAAGTATTGCAAGCCAGTGATAAGGGTGTTACTGCTAAACTGTAGAAGTATAATGAACAAATGGAGTTTGCAAACCTAATAGTGATACATGAACCTGAAGTAGTTATAGGGGTAGAGTCCTGGTTAAAAGAAGGAGTATTAGACAATGAGCTTTTTCCTGATGTTTACAGAGTGTACTGCAGAGATAGGGGAGCAACTGGGGGAGGGGTATTCATACTGGTTAGCAAAGACTACTACAGTTCACTGGTGTTCAGAGATCATGACCATGAGTTAGTTGGGGATGACTTGTGGGGAAATAAAATAGAAAAAGTCAGGGTGTTGTCTACTTACCACAGTGTTAAAATGAATGATAAAGATGAGACTCTTGGGGAGAAACTAAATTCATATTCAGAATTCAGAAGCGAGCATAGAATGTTTATTATTGGTGGGGATTTGAACTTACCAGGTGTCAACTGGATAGGAAACAAGATTAATAATACAAAAGAACAGAGATTTGCCAATACCTTAGTATGGGAAGGAGGCTTTACACAGGTGACTGAGCAAAAAACAAGGGGACCAAACATGTTGGATATTTTCCTAGTAAAGCCGGATGATAACCTAATCAGGTTTCAAATAACTGAAGGAATAAGTGATCATAATGCAGATGTGATGGATTTAAGTGGGTTCAGTATGCCAGATGCCAGAATTGAAGGGGGAATTGATACAATTATAAGAAGGCACAAATCTTGGATCTAAAAAGATATTTCAAGATTCATTTCATTAAATGGAAGAATGGCACAAGTTCAGTGGAGATGAAGTGGAAAGAGTTCAAGGAAATGATTTAAAAAAAAGGGGCGAAGAAATGTTTATTCCAAAACAGAGAATAAAGAGATGTACAGAACCTTCATACTGTAACAGAGAGGTGAGGAGGTTAAAGAGATTGGTGAGACGAGAACATAACAGAGTTAAGAAACAGCAAGGCAGTAGGGAAGTCATGAAACAACTAAGCAAGGAATTAATAATGACAAAAAATTGGCTAAGGATGAGATTATGAAGAATATTATTGGTGCATGGGGACCTCTGACTGATGCATCTAGATATTGCTATAGCTATATCAGGAAGAGAGGGTATTGGGACGATTATAGATAAGGATGGAGAAGAAATATATGAGGATTTGAAAAAGGCAGAGTTATTAAGTAATTGGTTCAGTGAGACCATTAGGGTCAATAATTCAGGGGTTATATCTGGAAATGAGCCTTTCCGCACAGTTAGAGGGGAGCACATTAGAAAATTCTAATTAAATGTGAAGATATCATGAAGGAACTAAGGAATCTAAAAAAGCATAAAGGGGCTGATGTTGATAATATTACTGCAGATGTTTTAAAGATAGTAGGATGGGGCATTATACCTTACCTTGAAACATTGTTTAAATTGAGTCTGGATATTTGTTGTTTACCAGAGGACTGGAAAAGTGCAATAGTAGTACTGGTCCATAAATGTAGGGTGACAAACAGGGTTGAAAACTATAGGCCAATCAGCTTGACATCAGTGGTAGGTAAATTAATGGAGAGATTAATATGCAACCATATTAGAAGTGTCTGTGATGAAAGTAAGTGGTTTTCACATTAGCAAATGGCTTTAGACAATGATATTCATGTGAACCTCAGTTAGTAGGCTATTTGCAGGATATTTCCAATGAAATGGACAGGGGAGGTCAAGTTGATAGTGTAGCACAAGATCTTTCAAAGGCCATTGACAGAGTGAGCCATAAAATGGTGCTATATAAAGTAAAATCTACTTGAATTGATAAAAAATGTGATTTGCTGGGTGGAAGAATTCCTAAAATGCAGTATGAAAAGAAGTAGGAGTGAACATGGGAGTCCCACAGGTAGTGTATTGGGACCATTATTATTTGTTATTCTAATGAATGATTGTGTTAATGGTTTACTGTCAGAAGTTAGTTGTTTGCAGATGACATAATGTCATATAAAAGGATTAAAACAATAGAAGACTGTAAACAGCTGTAGGGTGATCTAGATAGAATAACTAGCTGGGTGAGTAAACATGGGATGAAGATAAATGCCAAGAAGAATCAGCTTATTAGGTACACAGGTACACAGATAAAAAGCTAACAGTTGATTATGATTATAAAGTGGGGAAGGAGCTACTTATTGAATACTTGAAAGGTAAATACTTTGGCATAACATTTGATAGCAAACTTAACTGGGCAGGACACATTGGACAGGTAGTAGGGAAAGGGTTCAAAATCTTTCACTTGTTGGAAAGATTTTTTTTTTAACTGCTTTACGTCTCTCAACAGCGAGGTCTTTAGAGACGGTGTTGGAAAGAGTGATGAGTGGTTGCCTTAGAGAAGTGAGGGAACTGGGGTATAAAACTTTAGTCAGACTACTGCTGTAATATTGTGGTGTAGATTGGTATCCACATTTTGGGTATCAAATAAAGGAGTTTGAGGGGGTGCAGAGGAGGGCTACAAGTTTGTCTTTGGAAATTACCGCATACCACAATCGGTAACTAATATGATAAAGGAGCAGGAGTGGTGTTATGGAAGGACGACATACAGGGGAAGCTATTTCATCCAAATTCCAATCTTGTTTCTAAGACTGGAGCATAAAAACTCACGCAGTTCATTGTGTAGTATGTGATCGAGATTCTAATATGATTAAAGCAACGCTTGTAACGATAAAGTGGCGTCTGCTAGCGGCGATAATGCACTAGCAGCTTGGTGTGGGGTAATTGTTGTTCGTCTAGGTATCACTGGATTGCAGGTTCTTCTACTAATAATTCACAAAGTCGCCATATAGATAATCATTCAATTTATTCACCGAACGTACAATTACTAAGCCACCACCACCAACGATTATAATTTGACCGTATGTAAAGGCTATTCAGGACTTCTTCTCCTACAAACTGCAAGTTCTGAGCTACACTTCTATCACTTGGTTTGGATGCTTTAGTTCGACGACCACAAGTTCACTGCTATTTACGAAACACTGCAGTTTATCTGCATGACGGCGGCGTACTTATAATGTTTCATCAGGTCCACACGATAGTGCCAGAACGCACCGCCAAACAATCACTGCCGCGCGCAACCAACCGTGACCGACCTCCAAGACAGCGAGTCACAGACTGCCTTCAACAATCCAACTCGCATCTCGCGTAACACTTTCAACAATCGGATCGTCCTGATTCCACCGCTCAACACGAACACACACATGGTTTTTTATACTGTCTCGCCACAACCCCCCTTGGGTTTAATTTTTCCTATTTGGAAATACTGGTTTACAATGGCAAAATTTAAACCCAACAACTCATAGAGACAGTATTGGCTTGAATGTGTCTCGATATCTGTACCAAATTCTTACTTTTAAAGGTGGTGGTGGTCAACTAAATACATATCTTCTATTACATTTCAGTGTTAGAACAATGTTAGTTTACAACAGAAATGACCCATTTAAAATAATGTCCAAAATCCACCAAAAATCTTTGTCCTGTCACGGTCGCCATGTAACGATAAAGTGGCGTCTGCTAGCGGCGATAATGCACTAGCAGCTTGGTGTGGGGTAATTGTTGTTCGTCTAGGTATCACTGGATTGCAGGTTCTTCTACTAATAATTCACAAAGTCGCCATATAGATAATCATTCAATTTATTCACCGAACGTACAATTACTAAGCCACCACCACCAACGATTATAATTTGACCGTATGTAAAGGCTATTCAGGACTTCTTCTCCTACAAACTGCAAGTTCTGAGCTACACTTCTATCACTTGGTTTGGATGCTTTAGTTCGACGCCCACAAGTTCACTGCTATTTACGAAACACTGCAGTTTATCTGCATGACGGCGGCGTACTTATAATGTTTCATCAGGTCCACACGATAGTGCCAGAACGCACCGCCAAACAATCACTGCCGCGCGCAACCAACCGTGACCGACCTCCAAGACAGCGAGTCACAGACTACCTTCAACACTCCAACTCGCATCTCGCGTAACACTTTCAACAATCGGATCGTCCTGATTCCACCGCTCAACACGAACACACACATGGTTTTTTATACTGTCTCGCCACACGCTGTTGTCAGACATTCGAGATTTTGATTGCGGTATCCACCAACTGCAGCGCTGCATCAAATCTGTTACACAGACAGAGGAATGGTTAGAGCAGCTGGTATTAAAACTAAAGAGAATTGCAACACATTTTAATCATTCTTTAGTAACCCAAGAAACATTGAGAAAAATGCAACCAGAAACGCTAAATCAACCTGTACTATCTGCAATACAAAATTGTCCTACTAGGAGAGTAATCCAATTCATACCCTTCCTTACAAAATATTTAATTTAAATACTTATATAATGTTATTTTTTCAGGTGGAACAGTACATTTTATATGATGGAGCATTTTACGAAAATTAAAGACTCAATTGTGTTGTACCTCAGCCAAGAGAAAATTGCCGCAATCACTCTAGATGATTGGGTAAATGTTGAAAAGTATGTAAAAATATTCAGGCCCTTTGAGGAAGTCACCAGGGAATTCAGCAGTTCTCAAGGAATGATTTCACCAGTTATACCACTTGTACAAGTTATTGTTAGTACTTTGCAAGTGGAGGATGTAAAACCTGACACTTCAAATGATTTCAAAAGAATAATTAAAAAATGACAGATGAATTAAATTCCAGATTTATTGATTTGAGCAAAACAGTTTTATGCACTATTTCTACTTATTTGGACCCATGATATAAGAAGAAATTCTTTAACGAGATTACCAAGCAGGAGGTAGAAAACCAGTTAATTCAAATTAAGACTAAGAAAAATGAAGAAGAAGAGATGAATACTGTCCTTCTGATTCTAAGAAAAAGAAAGAAAATGAACCTATCGCAAGTTCGCAAGAATCTCAGCCTTCGACAAGTAAGACATTTCCACAACATTCATTGGTGATATTAGAATCTATTTTAAACTCTAGTGATATCGAGTATGATGATCCTTGTTACCAATTAGAACCCGTTGTGAAGGCAAAACAAGTGTTGCAGGACTATAACAAAGAAAAAAAGACAAAAAAAGGTCCCCAGAATCCATGTCATCAGGAGTGACCTTGGTGCTTTTGGGACTTAGGACCTGCATTAGCTCCACCCTGGTATGCTGTGCCTCCTTCACCACCTTCCT
This sequence comes from Vandiemenella viatica, assembly GCA_031002005.1. NCBI lineage: Eukaryota > Metazoa > Arthropoda > Insecta > Orthoptera > Morabidae > Vandiemenella > Vandiemenella viatica. Next base: position 248,675,242 of record JARYHS010009186.1, read on the forward strand.
CAGGTTACTCTCTATACTATAATTCGCATTTCTGTCAATATTATTTCGCACACCTCCCACTATCACTACTCTATCATCCTTAGTGAAACACCTAAAAAGGAAACCTATATCCTCTATTACCTGGCCTAATGTTGCACTAGGTTTGAAAAAACTTGTGACCTGGTTTCCTGTACCTAACTGATCCTGCAGAAGAGAGCCTACACCTCTACCATGGCTACTACCTAGCAGCAGAACCCTTTTTTTCCTATTCATGCCTAGTTCTTTTGAAGAAGGGTGATACCTCAAAAACTGAAAACCATTGACCCGTATCACTTCTATCAGCATTTTCAAATGTCTTCATAAAAGCTATGAAAATGTGTATACACATCTACATAATAATGACCTCTCAATAAATCACAGCTTAGTTGTAGGCAATTTTTATTTTAGACATGACATATTGGAAGCAATGGATAAAAAAATTATATTCGCTTCGAATATTCAGTGGTCTCGCTCAGGTTTCTGATTGTATTGATCATAAGGTTCTCCAAGGTAAATTAAAACTCCATGGTGTTAGTGGTAGGCCAGAATTTCAGTTTAAATTGTATCAGGAAAATAGAAAGTAATGTTTATCCTTGAAAGCTTTAATAAAGAATGTGTTATAAACTCAAAACGGAGAACAGTTAAATGTGGGGTAGCTCAGGGTTCAATTCTTGACACTCTGCTGTTCTTAATTTACATCAATGATCACCCACATATATTATGTCATAGTGAATATATGGTGCTTTTTGCAGATAATACTAACATATAATTAAAACACCAATCAGTACAAAACATTTGCAACACAGGAAATGAGGCTCATATATAAATGAGGCTCATGTATATAAATAAAAATGAACTTTTCATTGGTAACCACATCACTTGAAAATAGCTGGACAGATTTGGCAATTGGTTTAAAAAAAAAAAAAAAAAAAAAAAAAAAAAAAAAAAAAAAAAAAAAAAAAAAGATCATAATAATCCAAATAAGGTTGTTCGACAAAGAAAACTGAGAAAAGTTGTTTCGAAAGTTGGAAAATTCTAGAAAAACTGAAAGTAATTATTCTCTTGTCCAATTTGGTCATTATTTAAAAAAAAAATATCCTAATAGCCCAAATAAGATTTTTAGAGAAAGAAAAATTGGAAAATTCACGAGAAACAGAAAGTGCTTAGAGCACTTTTTTCTATAGATCGATTTAGTTATTAAAAAAAAAAATGTTGATAATAGTCTTAATTAAGGTTTTTGAGAAAGGAAAATTGAAAAAGTTGGAAAATTCAGGAAAACTTAAAGGAATTTTTTGTATAGACTGATTCTTTTTAATGTTCATATTAGTTCTAATAAGGTTTTTAGAGAAAGAAAAATTGTAAACGTTTCCAGGAAAATTCTAAAAAAACTATGGACCACTGTGGCAAATTTTTTTTTCTTTCTTTCTTTTACAAATAAATGATCATTTTAGTTCAAATAAGGTTTTCGGGATAGTAAGAATTGGAATAGTTGCTGGGAAAATTGGGGAAAACTGAAAGCACTTTTTTTTTTCAATTGGATTATTGTAAGAATTTAAGACCACAACTTATGAGTCAATAATGGATATGTGTAATTCTTTTTTTGCTCCCAGGATGGAAATAACTGAATTAAATGTTTTCTTTTGAAAAACTGTAATATCTTGAGAAAAATCTGAAAACACCCATTCCAGCCTCAATTAAAATAAAGTTACCATTGTTTTTATTTTGTGTTGCTTTGCGATGTGTCCAACAAATGTAGTTATTTTATTTCTATTACAGTGACATTAAATGAGGACTTGTAGTTGATGATGTTGAACAAGGTATTACTTCAATTAGTCAAGACAAAAAACAATATGATTGTGATGCATTGAGGTATTGAGAGAATCAGTTCACATGAATGTTCCACTGTTGAATAGGAAACAAACATATGCTCATGAAAAATGTGAATGATGAAACTAGAAGGATTTTCTTCTTGGACGCTCCAGGTAGAACTGGAAAAACATTTTTGACCTCTTTGATTTAGGCAACACAGAATGAAATTTGCAGTTATATTGTTGAAAGGCTGTTAAACAGCCCATTCAAGTTGCCATTGAATATGCAAATCAATAAAACTCCAACAAGCAACCTTTCGAAGAACTGTGTGATGCCCAAAGTTCTCCAGCATTGTAAATTTATCATTGGGAATGAATATACGACAACACATAATGTGAAACAATCAAAACCGGTTTGGTGATGCTATGATTGAAATGGAAATAAAACACCTTGAGAGTCATTGAGATTTCAAATTTAATGGAGGAAAATAAATCATTTGGTTAACATTAAATCCTGACTTAATTTAGTTGGGACTTAAATTCAGGAACAAAACCACAGGGTTCCAAGTCAATCACATTCCAGGCACATTACACATTTCCAGCATTTCAGAGGAGTACTGCCGATAGAATTCATCTCGCATGTAAAATTTCCCATCGGCGTACTTCTGAATGTACACCTCCCAAATTGAATTACCTTAGATATAATCATTAATAAATACAATGATCACTCAGAAATATGTTGTTTTTTTCTCATTTTTACTTTTTTTACTTTTTCAACAGCTTTTCACAAAACGATCACAAACAAATTTATTGAAATTTGGACAGGACATTTTTCAGATCAACTAGTTGCTAGTAAATTAATACTTAACACAGAAAACACTTAATTCAATTTGTTACAAAAAATAAAACATTATTGTATGTACTGTTCCATACCTGTGTTCTTACATGGGAACAAAGTGAATATATCTAAGCAAATCTATATGTATCATTTTCAGGACTGTTTCATTTAATTTTACTGTGATAAGAGTGGTTAAATTAGTATGGATTTTTTGTATGACTCCTCAATTTTTAATTTTCTCATAAATATCCTATTCATCTTTATATTTTTAACCGACTTCAAAAAAAGGAAGAGGTTCTCAATTCATCTGTGTATATATATATATATATAATAACACAAAGAGAAGGGAAAGATGGAAAGACAAAGGATAAAGAACGACGAGATAGGAACGAGCAAGACAACACAGAAGGAGGCCGTGGGACCGTTATAATAACAATGAGCAGGAAAAAGCTTTAAGGCAATAAAATTAAGGAAGGATAGGGAAATATGACCCAACACTTACCACAGATGAAGGCGGCTGGGACGACGAACAAAAAACAAACACAAGAGAAGCGCAATATTTCGGCCTACAGCAGCCTTAAACGTGCAGAAGGTGAAGCACCAGGCACCGTCACATGTGTACACATAGACGGCCGACTGGTGAATATATATATTCAGCAATATCTTCGCCAATTTTGAACTGATTTACATGAATTTCTTTTAGTGGCTAATGTATATCTCCAAAGTGGTCCCATATGAATTTGATTGAGAAACCACTCCTTCTGCTACTTTACATCCCTAAATTTGTATACATAACCCAATTTTTTATCCAATTTCGATAGAACTTTCGACATGTATAGTCAAAACTAAACAGAAAAATGCTGTCAACTTTTGGTTTGAAAAGAACTGAACCCCTCTCCCCCATCCACCCCCTTAATTCTTGTCAGTGTTCTTTATACAAAGCTACAGTCAACACCATTTAACTGATTTCCATTAAAGTTGGCATATACATGTACTTTTTAATGGAGATGATTTTTGACCAAAAAGAACAATAAACAACATCTCACCCTTTACACCCCTTAATTTTATACAAACCTACATTTATTATCTGATTTTGATTGAAGTTTGCACATGTATACTTTAAAATAAAGAGAAAAATCCTGTCAACATTTGGTCTGCCAAAGCCCAACCTCTCTCCCTCCTTCCAACCCCTTAATTTTTGTTAATGTTCTCTATAAAAAGTTACAGTCAACACTGTTTGACCGATTACCATGAAAGTTGGCACTTATATGTATTTTTTTCACGAAGAAGGTTTGTGACCAAAACAATACAAAAACCACACCCTCTCCCCATTAAACTGCTTAATTTTTATACAAACCCACAGTTTTTATCCAGTTTAGAAAGAACTTAGTGCACTTTTACTATAAAACAAAGAGAAATAATGTCAACTTATGGTTTGGAAAAACTGAAACCCTCTCCCCGTTTCCACCCCTTGATTTTTGCCAATTTTTCGTTTAAAAAGCTACAATCAACACCATTTGACCGACCTTTATGAAAGTTGGCACATATATATATTTTTTTATGGAGACGATTTCTGACCAAAAAATTCAAAAACAACCCTAGCTCCTATTTTACATTCCTTAATATTTGTACATACCCACATTTTAATCCAATTTTGGTGGAACTTCGCATGTGTGTACTTTAAAACAAAGAGAAAAAGAAAAATACTGTCCACATTACTTTTAAAAAAACCCAAACCATACCCCCTTTCTACCCCTTTAATTATGGTCAGTGTTCTTTATATAATGCTACAGTTTCTATCCAATTTTGGAGGAAGTATGCACATGTATACTTCAAAACAAACAGAAAAATACTGTCTACATTTGGTTTAAAGAAGCCAAACCCCTTTCCCTCTTTCCATCCCCTTAATTTACAAAAAGGTACAGTTTCTATCCGATTCTGAAGGAAATTTGCACACGTATACATTAAAACATACAGAAAAATTGCCTTTAATTTTTGCTTGCAGAAGCCCAACTCCTCATCCCTTTTACCCCCACCCCTCCTAATTTCCAATGTTCTTTATAGATAGCCAGTTTTTATCAGATTTCAATTAAACACTGCACCTGTATACTAAAAAACAAAGGGAAATATAGTGTCTACATTCTGTTTACAAAACCCAGCTGCTCACTCCCTTACCCCATTTAATTTTTGTTAAATGTTCTTTACACAAAGCTACAGTTTTTATCTGGTTTTGATGGAACTTTGCACATATAACAAAAACAAAAATACTGCCCACAATAAACTACTCTTCGTCTCTACACCCCTTATCTGTTTTTTATACATACCTACAGTTTTTATCTGATATTAATAGAAATTCACACACGTATACTTTAAATCAAACAGAAAAGACAGTCTACATTTTAATTTTTTAATTTAATTTAATTGCAATGGAGCACAGGCTCCGGTGGCAATTTCCCTACACACCCATCTTCCCCCTATCCTGCACCTACCTACATTTGCCCTCTACAAATTTTATCTTTAAATTCCTTCAAAGTTTTCAGGAAATTATTCATCATTTCTCTTGGTAACTCATTCCAATCCCTGACACCCTTACCTAAAAAAGAGAATCTTCCCACACCCTTGTGCCTGAAATCGAGTGCCAGCTTGTGGCCATGGTCATCTTTTCCCTTCCATGCACTACTTTTCATACCCATTGCAATATCTTTCAATGCCTCATCGCCAGTATATGCCCTCTACACTCCCATGACCCTCCTCATCCTCCTCCTGTCTTGCAATGAATCCCATTCCAGCTCCTTTATCATCCCAATCCCTCTTCCCCTTTACCTCCACCCCTTTTAATTTCCAATGTTCTTTCCATAGTTTTAAATCCCGTCAAAATTAATTAAGCTATTTTTAAGTCTTGACAGAAAATTCATAAAATAAATCTTTCCTAGTGTCTCAACATGTATGTCAGATTTCAACTTGGACCCCAAGCACTCACGTTGTGAAAACCAATTAAAAATCTATATTTTCTGTGTGATGCTGGAACAAACAGATATATTCAAGAGACAGATTTGTGAATGTGGTATGTATTAATGCCCAGGTGTTACATGTTTCGATTATTGAGCAGCAGCTTTAACAGGTTGAAACGCAGCCTGTACAAAAATGTAAACTGACATTCCTTACTACAGCAGCCAATTCACCCCAGTCTGGAAGTTTTTGGGGTATATAAAGCCAGAAGTTTTTTGAAAGCAAGTGCTTTAATCACTGAGCTGCCTGGAAGTTCGCAAAATGATAACTGCTGCGGCATATTTAAAATACAAAACAAACTATAATACCACTAAAAATTTAATAATAAAATAATTGTTTTTTTTTAAATAATAATAATAAAAACCACCTTCAAAAAAAGCACAATTCAAATTTTAAAATAACTTTATACCTTGATAAGAAGAAACTAAATGTAAATGGACAATATTTTACATTACTGTTATTGAAATTTTTACATTAATCAGTTATTTTTGGAGTCATTGCCAGCCAACGCAAGAAAAATAGACAGACAAAAACAATAATGAATAACAATAATACATAAAAAATCATGTTACTACTTACCTACAATTAATGCTAGAAACATTTTTCAATAAAACTGAAACATACAGATGATACGCCGATATCATATTAACTGTAAAGCATTTACGGCATGATGCAGCCTACAAACTGAAACTGTAGCAACAGAGATATGCCTGGACAACCAACGAGGTTGAGCCACAGATTAAAATAGTCTAATTTGTTTTCCTAGACTCTCTTCCTCAATAACAATATCTGCCTCACTACATGCTGTAAAATAATTTGAATTTTTGTTTGCACTCCCCGTGTCGCCTCAAAAACCAGTAATTCGTTCATCGTGATGTGACAGCTGGCACCGACTCCAAAAATAACTGATTAATTTAAAAATTTCAATAACAGTAATGTAAAATGTTGTCCATTTAGATTTACTTTCTTCTAAGCTAGGTATAAAGTTATTTTAAAATTTTAGTCTGCTGTTAATGAAGGCGGTTTTTATTTATTTTAAAACAATTATTTTAGCACTATTTCAGCCATCCATAATCCATATGTTATTTTTGTAATGAGCATCTACTTTTTACCCACACACTTTTTATAAATCTTTTTGTGTTCTATAAACCTTATTAGGGAGCATCCATTAATTATGTGAGATCAAGTGGAGAGGAGGGGGGGGGGGAAGTCTGGAGAAATGTCACTGAATGTCACCAAGGGAGGTGGGGGCCCATATTTCAGAATAAGTACCTCACACAATTAACTGATGCTCCCTTATAATCTTTTCTTGCAGTACATTAGTTACTGTGTCAGTATTTCCAAAATCTTATACTGCTGATGGGTTTATAACCAAAGAGTCCAATTTTCTTTTGTCTCCATATTTAATGATTATGATATATGCCATCTTTTTTCTTTATTATATCTGGTGAGTGAAACATCACTACTGCATTTTTAATCAAATTGTTTGACACCCATTATGTAAAATATACCTGTAAAGAAAATTCTATATTTGTGAAAATAGATTAACAGTGAAAGTGAGTACAAACAACACTGGTAAACAGGAGAAATAAATTTCTTTTTAGTTGTAAAACTGTAGTAACTTCAGCTTCAATTAACACTTGCTTGTGAATAAAATTTTTAGTAGTGGCAACTAATAACATGATTTTCTCACCTCACTTTCTCCACTTATTACAGCATAGATGAGTGGAGTACTGTTAGCTTTATTTTTTGCATCAACCTGTACTCCACGGTCTATCAGGAACTTCACCACCTGTAGAAGCAAAACAGTCAAATAATTTCTGTATAAAAATAATGAAAAAAGACTACAATCACTGTAACATCATTTGTAAGTTCCAGGATGTAGCAGTACAGCTTATGGAATATCATGAACCTTCAATAACAAGACACATTTCATAAGAATTCAAAAATGTCAGCATTCTCATGTCTCACTTGTGACCACTTAACATGCATCTCTACTACATCTAAACTGAAGGACCCACACCTATCAGTAGTGACATTTGGCAACCCAAGCGCAGTAGCAATACATATGGTTCATTCTTGTCAATGAATAGGCGAGCAGCTTAAGACAAGACATTCACTGATACAGTAGAGCAGGGGTTCCCAAATTCTTTCAGTTAACAGTGTGCTTATATGTTTAGTATTTTGTCACAGCGACCTTGTCTAAATATATATGAAATGATGCTAGTAAGGCATATAAAGTTAAACTTTTTTTTCAAATTATTTTTATAATATAATCAACAGAATGTATGGAAATACGAAAGAGGAAAACATCCATTCATAACTTAGTCAATGTGATGTACAAACTTGGTGATCTATACACATTTTTTCCATCTGTGGGATAAGACCCAATACTGCTTTCCTCATTTCTTGCTACACACAGATTTTTGGGCAATATTTGACTCTTATTACAGCAATAGCTATAAATCCAGCTTCGCAAAAGGAATGAGCATTCTTAAAGCTTTTTGAGTTGGATATTCATTTTTGACCGATATCTAAAACCCCACCAAATCAAAACAAGCAAATTTTATTCTAAGACTTGTTTTAGGAGAGTTCAATGATATATTCTTCTTCTTGCAACGTGAATTCTGGTGGAGCTTGAGCATAGAAAGGTTCTTTGATCCACGCAAATGTTTCAGAAATATCTTCTTCTAAGTATTTTGTTGCCATTCACTGAGCTTTGAAAGGTGTTCCATGAAAAGAGAAAAGGCTTGTGAAACAATGATCACAAAATTGACCATTTACTTCTGCATATCAGGCAAACAATCTTTAAGACTATCCTCAATTTTTCTTTTCCACAACTCAAGCTCTTTTCTAAATGCCACAGTTTTCTCCAAAAGTTTCAAGAAGTGCATGTCATTGCCTTGCAGAAATAAATTTGAGGCATGTAGTTTGTCAAACATATTTCACAATTATGCTGGTTTTAGCAAAAAGTCTGGTTTGTTAAGTACCTTGAGTTTGGATGATCTTCCTCTTGCAGAAAATAGAAATTATAGATAAAACTCGAATGCACGGGATAAAATAATTCCACCTGAAAGCCATCATGATCTACAGTAATATACAAAGTCTGCATGGAATTCAGCTCCCATGTCAATACATAATTTTTTGGAACAATACAGCTTTCAATGGCCTGGTTTTTATGTTGTTTCGTACGTCTTGACATGATATAACACAAAACTAAATTGACAACTCATTGAGATTTTTTCCTATGGATGATGCAATGAGTCCACAGGCTTAGCTGTGAATAAATGCCTGTAATCCACCATAGCCAGACATTGATTGAGCACCAGCAATACATCCACTGATTCACTTTTCCCAATCCAAATTATTTTCTGTTTTAAACTTGCCAAGCATCTCAAACAAGTCTTGAGCCTCTGTGCTTTCAATAATACCTTTGCAGAGCAGGACTTCAATGATAATATTATCATCCAGAAAGTGTACATAGAAAATAAGGTGAGCATCTTAACGCCTTGCGGCACCTCTGCTTATGCCTCACAGTGCCACGGAGCACCTAGGTGCATGCTTTGGGAACCGTTGCAGTTGAGTGTCAATAATCCGAAAGTCAATTATCCGAAACGTCAATCATCCAAACAATTTTTTTTTTAAGAAGTGTTCACTATTTTACAGAAGTATCAACTTTGTTTCCAAGATTTACACCCTGGCACATGCTTTGTTCAGAAATTCTGCTAGAAAAAGGGTACAATGAGTATTACACCTTGTGTTTGTTATTGCACTATCACTACAATATCCTTGTGACCAACCAAACATTGGCTTTGATGCTGAATGTTTGTTGTAACTGAGATGTGACAACAATTGTTTTGGTGTGCCAGTACATTTGAGTTTCTTTTAGAAATCTTAAATCCACCATTTTCTTCAAGTTCCTTTGTTATTGATTTGCTGTGTTGGTGAGTTCTGTTGACTTTAGTATCTTGCATCCAACATTATACATCCATAATAGCATCATGTTCATCTTCTAAAAAAAGGAATAAGTAAATGAATCTTTGGCTTATGATATGTAAAAATATAATGTCTGTAATGTAATTTTAAAGGAAAAATAAAGACTATATAAACCAAAACTATACAAATCAAAAATCCAAACAAATTAATAATTTGAACCATCCCCAATCCCAATTAGTTCGGATTATCAACTGTACATGTCGACAACAAAAAATCAACTGTTCACTATATACTACTGTACTTTAATCTACATCTATATCTACATATCTACATCTACATCTACATATATACTCTGAAAATCACAAAACTGTGGGTGGCAGAGGGTGCTCAGCACCAAACCTAATCTCTTTGTTGTGCATTCCAATCCCTAATGGTATGAGGGAAAAAAGAATTCATATAAGAATCATTGCGGCACCTTATTTCTCTAATCTAATCTTTCCTGTCATTTGGGCTCAAATAGGTTGGTGGACGAAGTATTTCACTACACTCGTGAGTGAAAGTGGGAGTACACATGTTTACCAATAAGTTTAAACAAGATGTGTGTCGTCTATCTACCAGAGACTCCCAGCCTAGTCTACTAATCAGTTCTGTGACGCTTTCATAAGGACTGTAGCAAGCGGTTACGAATCGAGCGGCTCTTCTCTGTACTTTCTCTATACTCTCAATCAACCCCTTATGAAACAGATCCCAGATGGCACAACAATAGTCCAAATGTGGACGCACAAGAGATTTGTACGCTACCTCCTTTGTTTGTTCATTACAATTTTTCAAGATTTGACCTAGGAACTGCAGCTAGAATTAGCTCTACCTACCAACATATTAATATGTAAGTCCCATTTCATGTTCCTTTGTACTGTTACTCCCAAATATTTCATAGAATCAACCATATCAAAAACTGAACTGTTTGCCTCATATTTCTGAACAATCAGATTCTTTTTGTTATGCTCTTTGTCTTACACTTTTTACAATTTAGTGTGAGTTGCCACTCAGCGCACCATGCCAAACAATCGGCCAAATTCCTTACTTCCCTATAAATAATCACATCATCAGCAAACAATCTAAAAAAACTTTTCACTTTGTATCCGAGATCGTTTATAAAAATTAAGAAAAGAAGTGGTCCTATTACACTTCCTTGAGGTACACCGATGTAACATCTAGATAGAAGAACTTTCTCCTTCAACAATGACATACTGCAATCGACCAGTTAGAAAATCCTTTATCCATTCACGAAGCTAATCCGATATACCGTTCGCTCGTAGCTTCGCTAAAAGGCGATTGTGTGGCACAGAGTCAAAAGCTTTCTGAAAATCTAAAATAAATTGCATCTACTTGTGAACCTGCATCAATAACTTTCATTATGTCATGTGTAAATAGGGCCAGCTGTGTTTCACGTGATCTTTTCTTCCGAAATCTGTGTTGATTTGTTGTAAGCAAATTATTTTTAGCTAGAAAATGCATTATGTTCGAGCATATAATATGCTCCATAACTCTACTACAAACAGATGTTATACATATGGGATTGTAGTTTCCAGGATCGCTTTGATTACCTTTCTTGAAAATTGGAATTACTTTCACTATTTTCCAGTCTGAAGGTACTTTTCACTCTTCTAGGGATTTACTGAATATATAAGACAGAAATGGCCCGATTTCCGCCGCATACTCTGAAAATACTCTTACTAGAATTCCATCTAGGCCAGGTGCTTTCCCCCACTTCAAGAGCTCTAATTGCTTTATGATACCTGCAGTATCTATTCGTAATGATTCCATCTCTAACTTGACATGACGTGGGAAAACGGGAATGCTATCCTTATTTTCATCAGTAAATGAATTTTTGAATACAGTATTTAGTGCATTAGCTTTATCGTGGCTTTCATTAACCTCAGACCCTTCACGAACTAGTGCTGGAATATTGCTGTTGGTACAACTGACTTTTCGAACATACGACCAGAATTTCTTTGGATTTTCTGCGAGACTCTTAGAGAGAGTGTTTGAATGAAAATCGTTGAAGGCCCCACGCATCACATTCTTCACACATCCTCTTAACTCAGTCAAGGTTTCTAAATCGCTGCAAGACCTCTTCCTCCTGTAGCGTGCGTGTATCCTCCTTTGTTTTTTGAGTAATCTTTTAACTTCGCATGGTGGATCATTCTCCCCATTTATGGCAAATTGCTTAGTCATTGTGTACTTTATATATATATATTTATATAACTTTGATGGCACTGTTAGTTAATGGTTTAGCTCTATTTCATTTTAAAATCATCTAGGAAATAAGTTCCACTATCTTTTAGAAATACAGTAATGGGCATATTATTCTGTGACTGTACATCTACTGGTACTAATGAGTTTGCTGTAAGCTGACTCCTTTCCTTATCCTACAGATTCAGACTCTTATACTGATGGCTACTGAAAATAACTGTATTGTATCAAATCTATGGACCCTGATTAGCATAGGTGGACAGACTTACACATTGCGCTTCACGTCGTGGCCAACTAACCTAACCCACTAATCCTGTCGGGTATAGGGGACCTATAGTTTTACGAGCAATCCGAACCACAGAAGCATTCTGGCGTATTTCTCATTACACAGCAAGCTGTATGCATGGTGAAGGTCATGTCAAGAGCCTTCTAAATTCCAGCTGAGATTGAGATTCGAACTGTGGACCTATCTATCACCAGACAGACATCTTTACCACTCAGCCCCCACACCCCAAGGCTAGAGATAACTCGATGAAAGTTTTCTGGAGCAAGAACAGAGAGGAATGGAGAAATTAGTAAAAACAATACAAGAGCACAGTACAGTGGCACGCAAAATTTCCACAAAGACACCAGAATATAGACTGATAACCAACACTCAGTGAGCTATGGAACTGAGGGTGCACACTCTCACCTTCGGTGCATTCCCTTTCTAATATGGTTAAAACAGTGCTCCGCATCCACAAGTGCAGAACTGGGGCATGAAATTGTAATTCCTCTTCCACCAGTTTTAAAATGAAGGTGTAACGGAAGTTTTGTTTAGGCTGCACATATACATAATGGTTTACCTATACAGTAGGCCTGCAGAGGTTATCTGGAAAAGTATACCTGTAATGACAAAGAGCACATACACGAAATGGTAAACTGGAGGGATTCGATTCAGTCAATGAGACAGCGACCAAGTAAGGAGATGACAAAATCGTTTTGGTCAGGTTTATTGTTGGTAGTAAGGCATAATAAAAAGAAAAAGATTGGCATGTTAATAGGAATGAATTCACCTACAGAAAATTACTACAAGTATAAAGTTTAGAACTTAAGGATTGCTGTAATTACTTGAGGATGAATGAAGAAGTTTAGCAAAAATTGCTACAAAGTATGAAATAACAATACAATTATGAGAACTACTATTTCTCAACATCAAACATCGAGAGACTTCTTTAACTTATGTTTCTTCTTCTTTTTAGGCAAGTTAGGCTACTTCTCAAATTTTTAAGTTTTTTTACTACCTACTTCTATGTAGCATTGGGCTGCAAATCCTTTAACTTTACAACCAATTTTTCATACATTGCATTTCTCTTCTCGGGATCAATATATTCTTTGCTTTTTATTTGCCACAGTCAAGGTATAGACATATATTTCAATAACTTTTCTATCACTTCATTATACCTCCACCATGACATCACAAAATTCATTAGGCCTAGTAAAATAATGCCAAATAAACTCAATAAGCATAAACAATACAGAAATTTTCATCAATAAAACTTAACTGAACACTGTATAGGCATTCAATAAGCCAGATGCATGCAATGGTGAGCTTATTAGTGCAGGTTGAAAATACTGTTCTTTAATTCTTCTCCAGTCCCCTGTGCATGTCGCTACACCTGCACAGTTTTGCTGTCAAAGTTGACATACACTGTTATGTGTAAGCCCGGCCTTACATTGCAATATAAATAAATAGGTTATGTTTTCTCGTTATACGAAATTTGGCACATCGTCACTTAGATTAACACCTTAGTGACTGTGTGGGTGTTTATTTTTACTTTTTTTTAAGGTCATTCAATAATAGTTGTAATTAATTGTTTGGTATTTCAATTTTGAACTTGCATGTAAAGTAATGGTGGTGGGTAAAACGGATGCTGTGCACGGTTATGTGCAGTGGTGTGATGTTGTGTTTGTCTCTCATATTAGTTGAACCGCGAACTCTGCACAGTTAATTTGTCAAAGATTATTTTGTTATTTGTTGGAAAATGCATCATCAGGTATCTCATTTAATTCATTTGTAAAATCATTAATGTTTTTCATTGTTGTTAAAAAATGAGGCAAAAAAAATCCTGAGGGTATTTCATTAAAACTATGAAGATATTATGAAAGAACTAGAAGGATATAAAAGCCTAAAGGAGCAGGTGAGGATAATATTACTACAGATGTATTGAAGAAAGGTTTAAACAGTTTGTACCATATTATTTAGATTAGTTCAGGAGACCTGATGCTTATCAGAGGACTGCATAAGTGCCGAAGTAGTACCGGTCCACAAAGGAGGGTAGACAAATAGAGTTAGAAATTACAGGCCTATCTGTTTGACATCAGTGGTAGATGAGTTGATGCAGAGAATGAAAGGCAACTATATCAGAAATTTCAGTGAGAAAAGAAACTGATTATTAAAACAGCAACATGGATTTAGGCATGGCTATTCAGGTGAATCTCACTGTGAGCACTTCGGATTAAATGGACGTGGAAAGCCAAATTGATTGTTTAGCATTGTTTAGCGTTCAATAGAGTGGGACATAACTGCTGATGTCTGCAAATAATTAATTTATACATAATTTAGATGGACGATGTTCTAGATAGAGGGTGTAAGAGATGTAGATATCAAATTATAGGATTTCCTTAATTAAAATCTTGAATCTTTTTAAGCTTGGCTCAATAAAAAACAGACATAGAATTCACTACAGAAGATGACAGTAATTTTAGTAATAAAAAACTTCAAATGCACTAGTAGATACACATACACAGTATGTGTATGTCAATCACATGTATTAACATATTTGCTAATGACAGGAAATGGGATTGATTCTGGAGTCTTTAATAAATTCCTAACTTACCAAAAGATTCAAAGCAGAAGGTAACTAAAAACAAATATCAACAAAAACAAAGGGAGAAATTTAATTAAAAACATTGATAGGTTGAACATTGCACAGACATGCTGCAATGAAAAACAAGTGTTGGAATTTAGGACATTAAGGTTATTACTACTATCAGTTGAAACTAGGATATGAAAATTGGACCTATCGTTTATCACAGTAGTATGCAAGAAGGTCATTACAATTAAAAATAATAATAAAATAATAAAAAAAGCAAATACAGAAACATCTTAGTGTTTGATATGAGTAATAGGTGATTTGAAATATTGTATAAATGCATATTTTATTTATGTTTGTAATAGTCCCAACCCTCCAGCCTCAAAATTGGTTAAGAATTTGGTTTAATTTGAATATCCATAATTAAATTCATATTTGCTCAAAGCATTTCACTTTTTTGTAATTACCATAGTATTGATTATAATTATTTTATTAATGTTTATAATTGTATAAACTCACTTTACAATCTCCACATAAAGCTGCCTCGTGAAGTGGTGTTGATCCAGTCTTATCAACAGCATTTAGATCTGCACCATGTTCAGTCAAAATTTGGAGAACCTAGAAGTAATCATAACCAATATAACAAACAAAACTGACTGTAACAATCAGTGAGCTTCTCCTCCATTCATTGCAAAGTTATAACACTCCACTTCAGGTCTCCCATTTCTAATACAATATCCAATTTTAGTGGTAATACATCATGACCTTGTGTCAATAATTTTAAATATAAAATAATATATTCACTTATTTGAGTTAGTATTACAAATTATAAATGTGCAATACTAATCCTATTTTATGAATGCAAGGAAAAACTAGTTGATTCAGAGTTGAGTAAAATAAATAATTATGAAGTCAAGAATGAAGAAAAAAGGAAAAAGTCTAGGATCGCACAATAATACTGAGGGTGGATGAAGCTGTAGAAATTATAAAGCAATTATTTGGACTGCAAATAGAAAAACCAACTGAAGTGTGTAAATTTTATTATGGCAGCAGAAAAATAAGTGACACACTTATGTAAATTGTCACTAGTTGGTGATTAAGTATGAAAAGTTGTGTTTGGTTTGACACGCAAAGTTATTGATTAAAATATGATCGACAGTCTTTGGAAGTAAAAGAGTACAAAACAAGAAAAAATGTGTAAACATTTTTTCTCGTGTGATAAGAGGAAGAAATGAGTAGTTTTTTGAAATTGTAAGCCGAGAACTAACATCATAGGTCAACTAAGAATAAAAGGAGACGTAAGATGTTCTCGTCCTGGCTGGAAACAACCAAAGAGACATACTGAAGTAAAAGTAAACTAATAACAATTTGTTTAAGAAAGGGTTAGTGAAAGTAAGCACTTGATAGTTGTTGCATATTAAAATAAAATTAATGAATTGTTTCTTTTGGGAAAAAATTGATGAATTATATTCCATGTTGAGGTCAGGATGAAAGGTTACAAACTGTCCGCCATACGACAGGATAAGTTAAATGCCATTTAAATATTGAACTGCAAAACCGGATTTTTATGATGATTTTAAGTAGAAAATGTTTAAAAATATTTGTGATTAATAGTTGTTGAACAAGATTTTATACATTTTTGTTAAATTGGAGAGAGGACATTTATGGCCAGTTCATAAGCCAATGTAATTAAATTAGTATAATAACTGAGGGATTTAAAGTATACATAGAATAAAATGGGTGTGCGAATAGAAATAAAAATAAGATTTTAAAAATGAAAATAACTGATATTTAAAGTGAAATGTGTTTGAAAAATAATTACGCAAAAGAATTCACCTTAAAAAAAATATATAGAATGTGTATGCTGACATTAACATCCAAAGTATACAATGAATTGGTTGGTTGGGGAAAGATTTATTACATATCTTACGTTATAGAAAATCACTAACTTCTATTGCCTTCTGAAAAATCTATTTATTAATTTTGGGAAACAGAGGGGAACCATTACTTCTGTTTTTAGCATTTCAAAATGATTCTAAAATTATAATTTATTCAGTACTCATAAATGCTTACAGACAGAGGTATTGTGAGAAGAAGTTGAAAGAACTACAGTATTTGTCTTTGGGTATTAATGAAGAAGAAAAAATTGAGGTACTACAGAGGAAGCTAGCTTGTGATAAACAAGGGAAGACTGTTGCATTGAACTTGAACAATGAAGAAGAGTTCTTAAGTACTATAAAAAAAAATGGATATGTGGCGAGACAATAACCAAATGATGAGATCTGGTAGGAATACGGAAACAACTTATGACAATAAATGGAGGAAAATATTTGTTTGGAAGAATCCACAGTGGAGAAATTGTAACAGTGACAATACGAGGTGTTTTTAAGAAAAAGATCTCAACTCAATACAATGTGAATGGAAAAAACAGACTATATGAAATGGTGGAGAAAATCGAAGAGATATTTTGGATAACTGTAGCTCTTATCCAGGGGTTCAATCAGTCTCAAGAAATAGGATAATTGGATCCAAAGGGAAAGTAAATGGCAGAAAAGATTTTTTTTAATAAAAAAACTGCTTTACGTCTCTCATTTGCCTGGAGTGATTTTGGGAAACCATGGAAAACCCAAATCTGGATGCCGGGATGGGGATTCGAACCGCCGTCCTCCCGAATGCGAGGCCAGAACGCTATCCGTTACACCACCACGCTCAGTGGCAGAAAAAGGAAGTGATAAAGGTACATAAAGGAACTATATGGAACAATCAGTATCGAACAAGAAGGATGCCAGAGAAAAGTAAAGCAGATGGTCAAATACTTTGACAGAAATGGAAAGCGTAACACCCAGACGGAATTGGTGGAACTTTAGAAAACTTTGTAGGTAGATTCAGGGTCATACACAGTGTAAATCATAACAAACCAAAATTTATCATGCCAAGTTTATTCCCATTAGTTACATGTGTCAGTAAAAAGTGTGCCCACCCTGAGCCCCTATGTCAAAATATAAACATCTATTTGTAGTAGGAGAGAGACCATACCTCATCATATTGCCTTACATTCCATTGAAAACAACTTTATTTTTCCCATTCATGCCCTATTTTAAACTGCTTTTTCAATATTTTTCAATGCAGTAACAAATTCCAAACAAATACCAAGTATTAATAATGGATTCTACGCTCTGATTTGTGAATACCATCATCAATTTTGAATACTGAGATATCAGGGATAATTTTCTAAAGTTCACTTTTGACAATTTGATGAAGCATATCCTTCTAAAAATAAAACATAAAGTGTCAGTGGTAATTAAGCAAACAAAACATTTCTTTACCTGGTCATATCCTCTCATTATAGCTACACTAACAGCAGATCTTCCTTTTTCGTCAACTGGCCATGTTACTGCAGAAGGTTCCCTGCAGAGCACATGATATAACAGTGAGGTGTAACCATTAATACAAGCATTCACCCACAATTTATGTAGGTCTTGACATTTCAGAAAGCAATCATTTAATTGTTCCGAACCAAGGTGTTGCGTCAATATATCCAACATATGCCATTTCTCAAGTTTCATGGCATAGTCTCCTATTGTCCATCCTAGTAAAGTATCTTTGACTATACTAACCTCACTTCTCTTCTGAGATGTTAATATCAGACTAAGCACATTGTCCCTGTCAAACAATACTGCCAAATGCCCAGCAGTCATTCCTGCTTCATTAACCTCCAATACACTTTTCCTATTATCTCTTAACACTGAGGAAACTCTGTCAACATCATTCATGAGGACTGCTTGGTGGAGAACATGACCTTGGCAAAGCAGGTAATTCAGAGCAGCCAGGTAAAAGTCCATTTCCTTTCTAAAAATTGCATTTTCAAAAAATTTTCCACATTTTGATATGTTGTTGAAACTCCAAACTGCAGCTAAATATTCATAATGTATTCTGTGCTCAAATTTGAGTCTATCATCAACAAGTTTCCTTACCGACATATCTGGAGTAATGCTCTGTAGATCTCCGATGCCAATTTGCTGAAGCAAATCCTTCTCAAAAAGATAGTTGAGTGCAAATTCCTGCACCTGCAGTGTTTCTGATTTTCTGTTTGACTTTAACTCAGAATCTGCATTCAGAAACCTATTCCACATTTCATCAAATGCTTCAATTCTTCTCAGTATAAGGTCCCACCAAATATTTGAATCTTTGGTTAGATATGCTGATTTTTTAGAAGTTTCTTCAACAGAATCCAACCATTTAGCAATCTTTGACTCCAGCAGCTTAACAGCTTCAAATGATTCTTTGCCAGAAATAACCAAAGTTTCTTCAAGTTCTTTCCTAACTGATTCCTGAAATGTGTCAATTGTACAACCATGCACCAAACAGAAGGAATCATTTATGAACGAATACAGGAATTGGTTGTTTAGGTACACATATATGTGTCCCATACCTTCCTCATTGTGCAGAAAAGTCTCTTTAGATCCAATATTCAAAAATTGAGGACAGTGTGTCCTAGTATTTGTGATACATTCCTCTATTTTAGCATCAGTTAAGAGATAATACTTAATTTTTTCAATGTTCACATAATGTCCATTCATTTGCTTAAAGTGTCTAATATTTCCAATGATTTTCTTATAATTTTCACACACTCTTTTAAGATTAAATTCATCATGCTGTGATGTCACAAAACTTTTATGGGTAATAGACCTTTTCTGACATGATTTAACATTCAATAAAAATAACACTGGGCATTGGGAGCAATTACCATCCACCGTCAGAACTAAAGTACCATCCAAATAGTCATAAATATTCTTATCATAGGCCAGACTGAAGTTGTCGAAGTGTCTTCTACAATTCACATACAAATATGTAAGTGCTGACACCTTGTACTCCATTCCATCTGCAGTCAGGTATCTGCTGAAAGTGAAAACAAGTATCACTATTATTTGTCATTAATAAGAGGAGATTTTATTCTAAAATTAAAATAAGATGCACACTAAAAAGAATATTATAATTTAATTTAATTTTGATAGAGTGTGACAAACTATAACGCTTATTCACTTTAAACAGGCGTCGTTGCATGCTTAAGTCATGTCATATTACTACGTTTATAATAATGTTTTAATTTAATGTACAGTACCTCCTTTATTAAAATTCTTCACAAAATAAATATTACTTTAATATTCAGCACTTCCTTTATTATGGTACTTCACAAATCCAATGCATCACCGCCAATATAATATAATATAATATCACTGCTCAAGGCAACAGCTAAACTTCCTTATTTTTCTTCCTCTCTTCACTTGTTCTTCAAAGATTGTTATATTACAAATTAAATGCGGGGTCTAAGTACTTGTAATTTGACAAGTGCTCACTTTGGTAGCAATTTCTGTACTTCAATTTTTCCCTTTCTATATCTGCCTCTACATCTATACTCCAATATTAACAAAATTATTGATGGCATAGAGTATTCTGCATCAAAATTAATCTCTACAATGTGTATGAGAGAAGAAATGATTCATATAAATGTCAGTACAGCACCTTATTTCCAAAGTCTCATCTCTCCTGTCATTGCCACCCAAATAGGTTGGTGGATGACGTACTTCTTAGTATTCACAAAAAAAAAGTGGGTATATTCATGTTTATCAATAAGTTCAATCGAAATCTATGTCGTATGTCTACCAGAGAATCCCAGTTCATTCTACGAATCCATTCTGTGAAGCTTTCATAAGGGCTGTGGCAAGCAATCATGATTGAGAGGCTCTCCTCCCTACTTTTCCTACACTGTCAATCAATCCCCTCCAAAATTGATCACAAATGCCACAACAGTAGTTCAGATGTAAATGCAAAAGAGTTTTGTTTGTGCAAAATAATTCTTCAAGATTTGACATATGAATTGCAGACTAGAATTAGCTCTACTTACAATTGAGCAGGTTCCACTTCACTTTGCTTTGTACTGTTTGCCCAAATACTTCAGGTAATCGATTATACCAATAACTGTATGGTTTCATTTGTACCTCTGAACAAATGAATTCTTTTATCTACTTCTGTACATTGCCTTGCACTTTTTACTATTTTCTGTAGGTTGTCATTCATTCAACCCAACATGCCAAAATAGCATTCAGAGGGCACCTGAATTTCTAAACAGTCAGCCAGATTCCTTACTTCCTTAAAGATAATGGCATCATCGGCGAATAATCTCAAAATGCTATTAATGTTTTCTTCTCAATCATTTATAAAAATTAAGAAAATAATTTTTAAAAAAGGATATAAAGGAGGTAACCTTATTACCTCAGATGTAGTTTGACGAGGCATTGACCATCTATGGTTGAAGTCAAGAAATTTTCAGACCTGTCATATACTGTTTCCTTCATTCTGTATGTTATTTTTGCAGTTGTGGGTTTTTATCTACAGTCGATGCTGAGCTGCACTTTATGATCATGGTTGAAATCCACTATGATAGTGTGAATCCAGTGCTTTCCTTGTGCTCCAGTCTTTCGTTACTTCTGACGATTGACGAGATGATCAATGGATTTCGTTACTTGCTAACATTGCCGAGCGGAGTGGAGTTCTGTGTGCTGAATAGAGGTGAAGGAAGGACCAATGTCATGAAGGATACTTCATTGGAAGTGAGGGGAACATGGATAATCTTACGTGCAAAACAGATGAGGAAAACATGAATCATATTATAAACATTTCATGTGGCAAAATGGTGATATATTATAAGTGCAGAAACTATTTAAAAACAAAAAAATTGCTTAAGAATTATGTACACTATTTACAGCAATTGATAATAAACTCAACTGTGCATGACACATTGGCCAGGTGGTAGAAAAAAAGGTTAGTAAATCCTTCATTTCTGGAGACGGTGATGAGAAGATTTTCTAGAGAAGTGAAAGAATTGGTTACAGAACATTGATCAGATAGTTGGTTGAATATGGTGGTGTGCCAGAAGATCCAAAACCAAAGAAGACGAGGAATGGAGATATTTTACGCGGCCACAACAACAGAGGAAGAGCCGTATGGTGCAATGAGTCCACAGGCTTTGCTGTGAATAAGTGCCTGTAATCCACCATAGCCAGACATTGATTAAGGACCATCAGTACATCCACTGATACACTTTTCCCAATCCACAATGCCACAGTTTTCTCCAAATGTTTCAAGATGTGCATGTTATTGCCTTGCAGAAATAAATTCGAGGCATTTGGTTTGTCAAACATATTTCACAATTATGCTAGTTTTAGCAAAAAGTCTGGTTTGTTAAGTACCTTGAGTTTGCATGATCTTCCTCTTGCAGAAAAGAGAATTTATAGATATAACTCGAATGCACGGGATAAAATAATTCCTCCTTAAAGCCATCATGATCTGCAGTAACATAAAATGTCTGCATAGAATTCAGCTCCCATGTCAATACATAATTTCTGGAACAATCCAGCTTTCAATGGCCTGGTTTTTATGTAGTTTCGTACGTCTTGACACGTTTTAATACAAAGCTAAATTGAGAATTCATAGATTAATATAAGTGTTTTCCTATGGATGAGCCGGTAGTGACGACATCGGAATTCAGGATAGCAAGTATTAACAACCGATTGGAAGGAAATTGGAGGACTCACAGTCAGCGCAGAGCATCGAAATATAAGTGCAATGCAGATAAATTTGAATAGTTGAAGGTAAATTCATTTTAGACCATTTTTCCTGTTTCTTTTTTTTTTTAAATGTTCAGCATGAATAAGGAAAACAATTTTGAAAATGGGGGGAGGGGGTGTTGGTAAAGAAGATGCCAGAAGCCAGCAACCCTTGTTACTATTGTTGAACCCCAAAATACTTTCACCAGTGAGTAAAAGTTCATCACTAGCTCCTGATAGCAGTCCACCAACTCTCCCATACTCACCACAAATGCATCAATATTTGAAAGTCCAGCAGGTCCTGAGAAGGATAATCTGATCCTAATGAATAAAACTTTCTCGGGTAGCTAGCCGAGTTAGTACATCGTTTGACCACGACGTTTCGGCGGTCACAATCTCTGCCGCCATTGTCAAGTGACTGCTGCCGGTAGGTTATTGAGGTGCTTATATATCACGCGAAGTCCGCGCTACGTCATCCTTTTTCCTGTCGGCCAATGGCTAGTGACGGGAAACATTGGCCACTAGCGGGAAGCGTTCCTATTGGCGGAAGCCATTAGCTGCTGGTGGGTTCCGCTGATTGCTGGCACGCAAGAGAGGTGCGTGTTTCCCAGGAGTCCTGCTGCACTCTCGTTTTCTGGATTGCTGGGCTCCAGGCTTTACTTAACTGAAATCCAGTATCTCTGTTAACGAGGTCCTTCGAGATACGAATATCGATAGCTTCCGAGAAAACACTGTCCCAATAACCTCTCGTACGTGCAAGAATTCTTGTTGCTTTGAAATTAAAGCCATGTCCCGTGTCAATACTGTGTTCAGCAACCGCTGACTTGTCGATCTGGCCCAGGCGGACGTTGCGCGCATGTTCGGCGCACCTTTGGTTAATACATCGTGTTGTTTGTCCGATGTAAGCCTTTCCGCATTCGCAAGGAATGCGATATACGCCAGGTGTTGGTAAGGCTATATCGTCCTTGGGTGACCGCAGTATATTCCTAATTTTGGCCGTTGGTCGGAAAATGGTTTTAATGCCACATTTACTTAAAATTCTGCCAATCTTAGCGGTAGTCGTTCCGACATAAGGAAGGAAGGCGAAGCGGCTCGGGTCTTCCTGCTGTCGTATTTTCCTCCTTCCTGCTCGTGTGCAAACCGAGTTTATTAATGCCTCGTTGAAACCGTTCTTGCGGAAAGTTTCCCGTAAATGACACATTTCCGCCTGCAAACTATCCTTGTCACAGAGAGTTCGCGCCCTGTGCACCAAGGTTTCCAGTACTGATCTGCGTTGGGCCGGGTGGTGGTGGCTGCGCGCGTTGAGATAGAGATCAGTATGTGTTGGTTTCCTGTACACAGAATGACTTACAGTGCCATCAGCTCTCTTTTCGATCAAAATATCCAAAAATGGAAGGCGGCCATTCCTCTCCATCTCCATTGCAAATTTAATGTTTTCGTTGATCCCATTAAGATGTTGTAAAAATTCTTGTAGACTATTGATACCATGCGGCCATACTATAAACGTGTCATCAACATAACGAAAGAAACAGGTTGTTTTTTTTTGGGGCACTTGCTAGAGCATGTTCTTCGAAATGTTCCATATAAAAATCGGCAATTGCTCTTCGAACGCTACGAGAGGATATGGACATCATTATCTTCCCTGCAGACAAAGGAAATTCGACCGTCATCCTCAACTCGGATGAATACAGGCAGAAGCTGTCGCAGATGTTAAATTACGACGCCTATAGGAGACTTACTAAGGATCCTACTGCGGTATTGCCGAGGAAAACTGTAAAGCTATTGAAAGAATCAGGAACAGACGCCGAAACAAGCAAGCGCCTCCAGCCACGAGCACCGGTTCCACCTAGATTGTATGGGCTGCCAAAGATACATAAGGATGGTACTCCTTTATGCCCGATAGTGAGTGCTATAAGCTCACCTACTTACCAACTGGCAAAATATCTAACAAGTAGACTATCACCACTCGTGGGAAAAAGTCCCCACCATGTGAAGAACTCTGTTGAGTTCATAAACATGTTGAAAGATCTTCGACTGGGGGCAGACGACATCATGGTCAGCTTCCATGTCGTGTCACTTTTTACGAGGGTGCCACTAGCGGACTCATTAGCGTTGCTGGCGAAACACTTTTCTCCCAAGGAAGTGGAACTGTTCCGTCATGTGCTCCAGTCAACCTACTTTCAATTCGATGAGGAATATTATGAGCAGGTTGATGGGGTTGCTATGGGCTCGCCGTTGTCTCCAGCAATTGCCGATTTTTATATGGAACATTTCGAAGAACATGCTCTAGCAAGTGCCCCAAAACAGCCAACCTGTTTCTTTCGTTATGTTGATGACACGTTTATAGTATGGCCGCATGGTATCAATAGTCTACAAGAATTTTTACAACATCTTAATGGGATCAACGAAAACATTAAATTTGCAATGGAGATGAAGAGGAATGGCCGCCTTCCATTTTTGGATATTTTGATCGAAAAGAGAGCTGATGGCACTGTAAGTCATTCTGTGTACAGGAAACCAACACATACTGATCTCTATCTCAACGCGCGCAGCCACCACCACCCGGCCCAACGCAGATCAGTACTGGAAACCTTGGTGCACAGGGCGCGAACTCTCTGTGACAAGGATAGTTTGCAGGCGGAAATGTGTCATTTACGGGAAACTTTCCGCAAGAACGGTTTCAACGAGGCATTAATAAACTCGGTTTGCACACGAGCAGGAAGGAGGAAAATACGACAGCAGGAAGACCCGAGCCGCTTCGCCTTCCTTCCTTATGTCGGAACGACTACCGCTAAGATTGGCAGAATTTTAAGTAAATGTGGCATTAAAACCATTTTCCGACCAACGGCCAAAATTAGGAATATACTGTGGTCACCCAAGGACGATATAGCCTTACCAACGCCTGGCGTATATCGCATTCCTTGCGAATGCGGAAAGGCTTACATCGGACAAACAACACGATGTATTAACCAAAGGTGCGCCGAACATGCGCGCAACGTCCGCCTGGGCCAGATCGACAAGTCAGCGGTTGCTGAACACAGTATTGACATGGGACATGGCTTTAATTTCAAAGCAACAAGAATTCTTGCGCGTACGAGAGGTTATTGGGACAGTGTTTTCTCGGAAGCTATCGAAATTCGTATCTCGAAGGACCTCGTTAACAGAGATACTGGATTTCAGTTAAGTAAAGCCTGGAGCCCAGCAATCCAGAAAACGAGAATGCAGCAGGACTCCTGGGAAACACGCACCTCTCTTGCGTGCCAGCAATCAGCGGAACCCACCAGCAGCTAATGGCTTCCGCCAATAGGAAAGCTTCCCGCTAGTGGCCAATGTTTCCTGTCACTAGCCATTGGCCGACAGGAAAAAGGATGACGTAGCGCGGACTTCGCGTGATATATAAGCACCTCAATAACCTACCGGCAGCAGTCACTTGACAATGGCGGCAGAGATTGTGACCGCCGAAACGTCGTGGTCAAACGATGTACTAACTCGGCTAGCTACCCGAGAAAGTTTTATTCATTTACAATGCCGAGAAAATCTCCAGACTCATCCTAATGGTTAAGATTTTCACAATGTTATCAAATTTATCAACTGATATTCAAAACAAAATTTAAAAGTCATTCAGAAGAGTCACACAACACTATGGCAGATTTAACAAATGAAGTCTAAGTTGAACTACAGAATACGATAACCAACCATGATACAAAGAAAGAGGAATATAAAGGAAATTTTGAAAGGATTAGGGAAGAGATAAATAAAAGGTTCAGTAGGGGACTACCAGATCTGGAGTTAAAATTAGAGGGTAAGATACGGGATGAATTGACAGGAGTGAGGGATAAACTTGATGGAGTCTGCAGCTAGGTAGAAAAGTTTAAAAACTCATGCCAAGTTGTTAGGCCGGAGACACACGAAAAAAAATTGAATGTTTTGAATTTAAGGCCAGGCAAAGAATTGATAGTAATGAAAACAATATAACAAATGTCAAAAAGCAAAACTGGGGTATAAGACTTGAAGGAGTTGATGGAAGGGTAGATGAAGTTAGTGAAAAGTATATTAAATTGGGAGCAGTTGTAGATGTAGTTGCAATAAGCTGTGAAACATTGGATAAGCGGGTGGGGAATTTAAGTGAGGAGATAGATAAAATTCCCAACTTTGAGAGTCAAGTTACCAAATTTGGAGAAGAATCACAAGAAGTGAAGCGCCATCTAAAGAAATCACAGGTGCAAAATTTAGTTGGTGTACCAACCCCAATGTCCCTGGCTATACCTGAGAAAATATAAATTGAGAACTTTACCCACACGTGAGGGATCCATCAAGTTAATTTTATCAATAGTTTTGAGAAGTACAGAATTTTCAGTGTTTATGATGACAGTGAAAAAAAAACAGTGTATATCAAAATTTAAGGGGTAGTGCTTGAATTTGGGGAGAAAGGCAACATACTCAGAATTCAAAGCAAATTTCCTAAATAATTTCTGGTCAGAGGAAAGGCAACATGAGGTTAAGACGAGTCTCTGGTATGTAAGGAAATATCAACCTGGGAGGGAATCACTAAATTATTTCCTTTTGAATTAAAACTTCCAAATGTCACTATCTAAATAACCCACCACCTGTAAGAGAAATTGTGCTGGATGTTGCTCACAGGATGCCGCGGGAGATCCAAAAGCTTTTTGGTCATACATGATGTTAAAATGATTGAGGCAGCGGGTGAGTCTGTGCACCGATATGAAACCCAGTGCACCAGAGATAGATTTAAGG
Organism: Vandiemenella viatica; assembly: GCA_031002005.1. Classification (NCBI taxonomy): domain Eukaryota; kingdom Metazoa; phylum Arthropoda; class Insecta; order Orthoptera; family Morabidae; genus Vandiemenella; species Vandiemenella viatica. Next base: position 248,702,324 of record JARYHS010009186.1, read on the forward strand.
AGAGCTACCAGAGCAGGAACCAGATTCGAGTACAATGGGAATTCTGTCATGAAAGGCGAATGACATACAATCAGGAAGGAGGAAGAAATAAATTCCATGCAAACAGAGGTGGAAGGAATTCTCCAGCACAGAGAAATAGTGGAAACATTCAAATGATTCGAAGAAGGGGAAGTCCTCAAAGATACTTTAGTCCACCACCAACTGTAAATAGTAATGATGTCACAAATGATCCTGGTACAAGCCAACAAACTAATAGTAATGGTACAAAAATCTGAAGACTGTCGAAGTTTTTGGCCCGACGGAGGCAGATAGGTTAATAGGGTCAATCCAGTCAAAACACAGGAGTCAGCTTAGAAGTGTTTTTTCACAAGAACCTGAGTAAAGACTTAGCAGAGGAAGAGTTCCAGAATGAAGAGCATTTGGTCCAGGCTCCCATAATCTTAGTGACATGCCGTGGAAAGCAAATCCAAGTATTGTTAGATTCAGGTGCAGAAATTTCATGCATCTCAGAAAATTTGTTTGAGCATTTATTGGAAGTTACAAATCAAAGAAACATCAGAAGGGCTGGGGAGATGCAGATTGTGACCCCTGATAAACCACATGAACTAGTTGCTTTAGATATATTCGAACTACTGCCTAGGTCCCGTGGGGGAGTAATTCAAATTTGTGTGATCTTGGACATCTTCTCAAAATATATAAAGTTGTACTTACTTAAGAGGGCCACAGCCGAAGTAATCTGTTCAAAGTTTGTTCATGATTATATACCTCATGTAGGAAAACCTGACAAAGTGTAGAAAGATAATGGACCCCAGTTCACAATTAAAGCCTGGACTGAATGCTTTAAAGAGTTAAGTATTGAAACAGTTAAGACGTTGTAACATTATGGTGGTTTATTTAGGGCATTATTTGAGCCGTTTTGGGCCACTTTGGGCCATTTCTGTGTGTGGCACAATTGTTTGAAAAGCGCGAGGGGGAAAAGTTGCACCATTGGTGTTACTGACATCAGACACGGTAGCGCAATATCGAAATGTTATAAGTAGAGGTGAGCTAAAAAAAGGAGAGGCAGACCACGGCCGAACTACAGTGGGAGCGTATGCCATTGCCCACAGGAAGAGAGAAGTTGTGCAAGAAATCTTTCAATTGAAGTGAAACATTATTAGTTCTTTTGTGGTTTGGTAATTGAATTTTGATCAACAGTGATTTAAATATGCTTCCTTAACTTACAGCTAAGAATTTTTCGGACCTCACTGTTGAAACTGTAAATGACAGTAAAATTTCAAATGTGGTGTTAAATTTTTTGGATCTTTGTTGCAGTGGGAAATCTTCTGACAATTATCTTTACATTTACATATCGGTCGGTGGCGGCATAGAAGGAAGGGGTGATTAAAAATAAAGTATGAATCTATTAGAAACTATTTGTTGGGTTTTTTGTTAGTAGTTAAGGAAACTTTTTTTTTCTTGGGCTTTACGCCTTGTAGACAGCGAGGTCATTAGAGGCGGGATGGGATTGGGGCAAGGAATGGGAAGGAATTCGGCCATGGCCTTCTTGTAGGAAGCATCCCGGCATTCGCCTGGAGTGATTTGGGTAAACCATGGAAAACCCAAATCTGGATGCCTGGACGGGGATTCAAACCGGCGTCCTCCCGAATGCGAGGCCAGAATGTTAACCGTTCACCCACCACACTCGGTAGGTAACCTTTACTATTTCTGGAGTGATAATCAGAATCACAGGAGGCTGAAGTTCTCTGAAGTTTAGGTAACATCGCTGCCACCAATATAAGTTAAGATTAACTGCTCTCACGAATACACCACTGTCTGCGAGCATCTTAAAGCATCTTGCAGATTTGGGAGAGTGGGCTGTTACTGTCCTTGTAATAGTAAGAGCAATCTTATGACATCTATCTACCATTTGCAAGAGAATACAATAGAGCGAGTCATAACAGAGCTTGGTAGATGGTTCAGGATGTACTGTGAGGACAACCAAAAGAAGTGGGCTTACAAATTAAGTGAAATTGAAGGACTTATCAATACTATTCCCAAGCTTCAACTTCACTAACACCATACGAAATCATGTTTAAGAGGGAACCTCCCAGAATTGTTTATGAGCTCCTATGCTTTCTGAAGAGGGATAGTGATTATCCTGGTAAGTTAGCTTTGAAAGAGTTGAAAAAGTGTACCTTAAGAAGAAAGGAGGCCCATGGTAGGAACCTCAAACCCACAGCATATGGGATAGGTGACTTAGTTCTGTTAAAGACACATTTTAAATCATCATCTACAGACAATGAAATTAAAAAGTTTAAACTGTTGTATAAGGGACCTTATGGAGCCATTTCCCAGTCCAGGGGGAACTGTTATACTTTGGCTCATCCTAAGAATGATAACGTTAAGGGAAATTATAAGGTGGTGGCAATAAAACCTTTCAAGACAGTTAATGTTACATATAGTGGTGATCCAATTAAGGTTTCCTTCCAAAGGAGTTAGTAAAAATGGAGTAATAAACCATGAATGTTACTGTGTTGCCATCTTTAAGCAGTGATGTGCCTCAGGAAGTGGTTTTATCATTATTATTATTATTAGTATCTGCTCCGTTGGTGGTGGTGAAGGAATCTATAAATATCGGTTGTAACACAACATTCCATGATGGTACATTTACTCCTTCTATATATTTAAAAACTGGAGTGCAATTTCTGTTAAGTTTATCTGAATGCAGAGGAGACTAATGAATCTCAATGATTTTGTATTGTGTAAGACACCTGATGAAGACAGCAGAGTCAGCTGTCGAAACGTCGTGTTTTTACACCACCATCTGGCTGGACACCCGAGAATATTTTGATGCAGAATTACCTATGCTATTTTCTGCTGGGTAGGTACTTTTTACTGTTCTACATATATACAGTATATATCAGAAAGAGATGGTCTGATTTCTGCTGCATTATCTGAATATACTTAGTGGAAATCCTTTGAGACATTGTGTATTCCCCCACTTCAAGAGCCCTAATTACTTTACAATACCTCCAGTATCTATTTGTTACAAATTCATCTCTAATCCCACACAATGTGAGGAAAAGGGTATGTTATCCTTATTTTTATCAGCGAATAAATTTTTTAATTCTGTGTAGAGTAAGTTAGTTCTGTTACAACATTCTTGTAACCACCTACTTTTCCCCTCTACTAATGCTTATTTTAAATTCTTTCTGCATTTTTGATAAATCATTTATCATTTCCTGTGGTAATTTATTCCCTTACATGCAAAATAAAATTTTCCCTCACTCTTACATCTGAACTCTAGTGACAGCTTGTAGTCATGGTCATTTTTTCCCTTCCATGTACCTCTCCTACTTCTTCCACTAATATCTCTCTACACCTCGTTACTAATGTACACCTTGTACAGTTCCTGCACTCTCTTGATCCTCCTCCTGCCTTCCAGTGAATCCCATTCCATCTCCTTTATCAAATCAATTAATGAGTGGGTCCTGCAGTAATTTCCACAATAAGATCTAGCTGGTCTTGTGAGGAATTAAACTGCACACAAGATTATGATAACAGTTTATCACCTTAACTCCAACCGTGCATGTGCCTAAAGGATTATCGATTGTTCTAAAATTCTTGCAGTCACCACCTAGCATGGTTAAACCCCAAACTACAAAAGGTAAGGTTCACATTGAAATGAAAGTCACTTTAACTAAATAGAAATTCAATGTTTCACTATATTCTTCAAAAAATTTACACAAGTCCAAACAATCGATGGTTATTGGAAAATCTTTGCATGTTCTTAGATTGCAAGTTATGAAAAGTGACTAGACCAAACCAAACCCCGTAATAAAATTTCAAAGTCACATTGAAATAAACTTGAACTGTCCTACTGTACTACGAAATTCCAAGATGTCAACTCTCGCACATGTCTAGCCACACCGCCCTACCACCGTTTCGCGCCAAGTACAGCACCACCCGACACAGTTACTGCCCCAGTGGTAACCAGCCAAAAGACGTCAGGAAGCGCCCATGGGTAGTATATATAGAACCCCTGTTTTCTCCATAGATCACTCCACGATCAAAGGTCAACTGGTGAAAACTGCATCATCATGTTCCGACCTTGAAAAATAGTTAGTTCTTCATTTTTGGCTCACACTACTACTACCATTATAAACTTTAACATTAGGTAACTAGAAATTTTTATCCTTATAAAAATTTCTGGATCTTTATCCGTTTAGCTGAAATACATTATTTTGTGTGATTCTGAAATTTATTAATAACTTTAATAGTTTTAAAGCTACATGGTTCAAACGTTTTTTCACCTTCTCTTTTATTTGATACTAAACGTGACCTGTTTATTCTTCTACAGAAAAGTATGAATATTATAATTTCAATCCCGCTAATAACTTTTTGATGACTTTGAAACACCCTTTAAAAGATTCTGCGGGTTCTCAAATGCCTACTGGGTGCTTTAGGAGTCGCTACCTGTTTTCTCCAATTTATTATTAATTTTTAAAAAAACTCCTATATCCTGGTTGTACAATAACACCACAGCCATGATTAAAAAATCTCAACTTTGTTTCATCCCAATCACAATAATACATGTTTCTTGAAAAGACCTACTAAACCTTATTTAAAATAAATTATAACATATTCTGAAGATGTTTTCTCCCCCTGAATTTATGTGTATTGCCTGAACTAATTAATTTTCATCAGTGAATGTGTCTAACTTTACGATATATTGTTTAAAAAACAACCTTTAAATTGTACTGAGTTTTTCAAAATTTTAGTATGTTGTTTCAGCAAAAATTACATTACTCTCTTGTTACAAGTTGACTTCCTATATCTTTCAGAAATACGACTTCTTGAATTTTAAAGTGAGTGTAATTAGGTTTTAAGTTTTTTATACTGGCTTTTTAGCTATTAACGTCTTTAAACTTTTTAGTATGATTTCCTTAATACCAAATTTTATCATCTCTTGACTGTTTCTTATCCTGCATATCTTTCAAAGTGAAGAAAAATATTGATTTCAACAGATTTATATTGTAACCAAATCTTGCATATGCAGATGCTATCTACGTTGTGTAAGACGCTAGCTTCTGCTTGGGGTGGAGCATAAACAAGTTGTCTTAAATCTGACCGTGTGTAGCCTTGGATGTAACAGTTTTGGCCATTTAAACAATCTGTACAGGCAATCAGACGACTTTTCCAAATAAATGTTTTACAAGTTCGATTAACCAGTCGAGCCAGACCACACTCCAATAGTTCAAAGAATTAAATCACTAGTTGAAGAAAGCCAATAAAAGTTCGTCACTCACTCCCATTGTTCAAAAGTTTAGTTAATTTAGACAACCCCGAGGCCTCACTTGGAGAAATACTATTTCAACACGACATTATAGTTAACTTGAATAAAACAAGCGGCATTATTCCAAAATAAAACTTTCACCGACTACTGAAACTAACGTGGTGTCGCGCCGATTGCTACTTGAAGACTGAGGCCGAACCGCTGCACGCACGGTTCTATATTCACATAGCACTTCCTGCTTCTCGAATATTCCTAGCGGCTTCTCATGCGAAGCGTGGGAACAAATCTTTTTCCTCTTTCTCAGGGGTGACTGATGGGAAAGTCGTCAGATATCAAATCGCACATCTGAAGTCCTAACATTGGCTAATCTGACCTTGACAATAAAAATAATTCAATCTTTCTGAAACTTTACAAATATCTAGATCTCAAAATAAATGTTAACTTTAGTTATTATAAAAAATATCCTAACTTTAATCGTTTAGCCAAAAATAAATAATTTAAATATAAACTTTCCCACAATCCTATTCCAGGCGAATGCCGAAGAATGTTGAAATTAAAAATATTGAAAATACCATCTTAAAAACTGTAAAACTGCTTTCTAATTTGAATAAACATAAAAAAATTACTTTGAAAATGAAATGCACTAATATTCTATCCAATCTAACTCGTGGTTCTGAGAACAAAATTTTGTCACGCAGTTACAAAATTTAATAGATAGCTTACAGTTGAGCCTTTCAACAGCAGTTAATTTAGATTTAGAACTTGAATTTACTTTTTAAACTTCATTTAATGAATGAATTAACTGTTTACTTTGCTTTATTGCCTGAATTACCTCCAAAAATGACTCCAAAGCAGCGGTATTGTGTGGTTCACTTATGCCCACTATACTGTATACAAATTTCATTATGAAAATTTACAAAATTCTAATGTAGCTTACAGTCTCCATTACACATCCTCCTATGTTTGATACCCAAAATATGAATACCTAACTACACCACTGAGCAAATTTTTCTAACCCAATTCCTTAACTTCCCTGATACTCTCATCGCTTCCTTCAGTAAATGAAAAATTTTGTTACATTTTCTTATCACCTCCCAATGCGTCCTGCCAGTTTATAATCAATAGCTAAGCCAAGTTATTTACACTTCAAGTCTTTAACAATCAATTGGGCACTAATGACCCCCAACGTCGACGCGCCCTAAAACACCAATAATAACAACAACAACAATCAATTCTCTCCCACCTCACACCTTCAGTTTTTTATCTGTACCTAATAAGCTGATGCTTCTTGGCATTTATCTTCATTCCACATTGACTTACCCAGTTCACTTTGCAGCTATTCATGATTCTTCTCCCGTTTTGATCCAATTTTATGTCATCTGCAAACAACCTAAATTTTGACTGTAAACCATCAACACAATCATTCATTAAATTGAAGAATAGCAGTGGTACCTGTGGCACTCATGTCCACCTCTCTTTATACTGCATTTCCTACTTTAACGAATTCATCTACCTAGAAAATCACATTTTTCATCCACTCCAATAGTTTTCAATTTATTTGATATAATTTTATGGCACACAATGTCAAATACCTTGGTACACTATCAACATCACCTCCTTTGTCCAATTCATCCAAAATATCTTGCATATAACCCACCCACCATCTGAGATTCACATGAATATCCTTGTCTAAAGCCATATCATCAATATCAAATTAATTGCAATGGAGCAAGTGTTGAGGTGGCAATTCCCTTAGTCATCTAATTATCCCTTTTTTTAGTTTTTAATCTTATATAACTAGAAATATATGTGCCTATATTTCATCCTGCAGCCAGCAGATCCCTGATATTTGTGTGTGGTAATAGCATGAAGTTTCCCATCGTACACAACATTGGTCAAATGCCAATAGCTGTGGGGGTGTGGGAGATATGGTGGCTGAAACTGGTCGATCTGGGACATTTTCATATTTTGACCAAACACATGTGTGTCCCTAAATTTCTCTTTGCTGCCACAACTACATAGCACAGACAAATGGTGTTTGTATGTGGTAGCAGCATCGTGCCTCCCATCATGCACTATGGTGTTTGTATGTCATTAGCTATGGGAGTGTGGGAGATATGGTGGTTGAAATTGATCGACCTCGAGCAGTTTCATATTTCGACCAAAGACGTGTGTGTCTCTATATTTCACTTTTCAGCTAAAACTATCTTGAACAGACTACTGGAGTTTGTGTGTGGTGGTACTATTGAGTCACCGATCATGCACAATGTTGGCCAAATGTCAGTAGCTGTCCGGGTGTGTGAGATATGGTGGTTGAAAGCAGTTGACCTATGGCACTTTCCTATTGCTACCAAAAAAGTGTGTATCCATATATTTTAACTTGCAGCAGGAACTACCAAGAGCAGATCATTGGAATTTATGTATGGTAGTGGCATGGAGGTTTCCTGAATGCACTATGGTGATTGCATGTTGATAACTACTATTACTAATACTATTACGCCGCGATTCAGTAAAAGTGTGTGTCAGAGGGTGTATTGCACCTATCCAAAAGGGTAATAGTTTGGACGGGATGTAAGGGAACCAAATAAATCCCCAAAACATAGTGTAAAAGTAAACTGAATATACGCGTCTTCCAAGCTGCACAGCCATACGCCGTAAGATGAGACGGTATTTGCTGAGATAAGCACGGGCGTTGGCTGGCAGCTACACGCAGGCAGTGCGCCTCGAACTTTCATATGTAACACATCGATGTAGTGAAGGTTTCGTGATTTACTACCAACATTATCGCTTTGTGCCCAATTTCGGCCACAGGAGTCCAAATTCAAGCTAGCACATTGCGTGGGGCAGAGGTGACGTTCCTGTATTTATGCAACTGTCCATGTGTGTTTTACAGCGAATAAACTGGAACTAATCTGTAATCTCCGTTTCCGTCAGTAAGAAACCGTTTCCAATCCGTATCAGGCTAACACCACTCAAGCCAGAACTCTACACAGCCTTCAATTTAAAACATTTAATATCTTTAATAGACTTTAGTTGTTTCGGCAGCTATTGTCCCAGCAGTTGTCGATTCTGCGTGATCAACAATCGGCTGGTGTCAGATAGAAGGCCGCCGTCCTGACAACAAGAAAAAGAACATCAAGAAAATGACACTATAGGGCAGGTTGGTACCCATACGTCCGATAGTCAATCAATCAATACAACCATGCAGCCATCCAAGAAAGGACTTTGGCGTCGTCTGCGGGGTCCAATCCCAGCACCATACGCATACGAACAGAGTCCTCTACAGGGATATACGGGATATGGCAGGAGGCACCCATAGGCTATTGTGAGGAACCATCCCAGCATTCGTGTGGAGTGATCCGGGAAAACCATGGAAAACCCAGATCAGGATGGCCGGAGAGCTTTATCGAAAGCTACTCCTGTCAGATTTTAAGTTTACTCGCCCGGTAAATCCTTTCTGTTCCATTCCCTAATCGCTCGTGGAAAAAATGAATGCAGAAAAGAATCGGTTCTGGCCCTGATTTCTCTTATCTTATTTTCACGGTCATTACGAGATACAAATGTTCCTGGTAGATATGGTGGTTAAAAGTGGTCGATATGATATAAAAATAGACATATGTGTCCCTGTATTTCACTCTGCAGCCAAATCTACCAAGCAGTCACTGGTTTTTTGTGTGGTAGTACCTTTGAGTCCCCTAACATGTACCATTGTGACTACATGTTGGTAACTATGGGGGTGTTTGAGATATGGTGGTTGAAATTGGTTGACAGAGGGCTTTATCATATTTCGACCAAAGACATGTGTGTCCCTGTATTCCACTTTGCAGTGAAAAGTACCTAGCACAGATCACTGGTGTTTGTGTGTGGTGTTAGCCTCGAGTATTCCATAATGCACTATGGAAGTTCCATGTTGGTAGCCATTAGTCAGTCCTTTAAATATGAACAAAGTCGTGCACACCAGCTAGTTATCTTATATATTTTCAGTGTTTAATCTCTCCACCCACCAATTCGCAAACCAGCTTTTTTTCCTCACGTACATTTCTGATGAAGTTGCATATCAATGTCTCCATCATTTTGCCTATCACTGATGTAAAACTAATCAGCCTGTAATTTTTAACCTTGTTTATTGGATCTCTTTTATGAACTGCTACTACTATCACTCTTTTCCAGTAGTCTGGTAAACAACAAAAATCCAGGCTCATTTTAAATAAAATTTCAAGGCAAGGTACAATATCGTGTCCCACTATCTTTAAATACATTAGTAGTAATACGAGTATTATCTACACCGGACCCTTTGCGCTTTTTTTAGCTTCCTGAGTTCATTCCTAATTTTTGAGGATCTATTTAATTTAATTGTGATGGAGTGTCTGCTCTGGTGCCAATTTCCCTATACACCAATTTTTCTCCTTTCCTTTTCGCACCTAATTTTTTGCTTTACTAATTTCAACTATAAAATTCTCTTAGCGCTTCTAGTAAATAATTCATCATTTCTTTTGGTAATATATTCCAATCCCTGCTTTGTAGATTCCCTATTTCTACTTTCATGGAGATGCTGTTCTGATTTATTCCCTCCCATCCCTAATGGTATTATTCAGCAGACACTCAATAAAATACTATTCATTGATATACATACATCCTAAGACTGTGCACAATGATGGCATAATGCTAAGGTAAGAAATCCTTAAGAAAATAATGAATACTGGTTTCACCTAGTAAAATCATGCTGAAGGTTGTTAATTGACTTGTCATTATGAAACTATATTTTCCATTATCCTATACTGATCACTGAAAAATCCAACTTTGCAATAGTTTTTAGAGGGTACACACAACTTGCAGTATGTTTCACTGCCCTCTTGCATCATTAAAGGTTCCCCTAAATTACTGTGAAAATTGTTAATCTTGTTTTCATGTCTTTGATATCCTTCTGCACCTATCTTTGATAAGTGGTGGATTTTCTTTCCATATTATTACAGCAGTTTTACATTCTTTATCTATGTCAGTTTATAAAGAAAGGGCCAGAAGAATATCTGAGATTAAGAAATAGTAAATTCCTGTTATAAGCATGTACTGTTTAGACCTGATCATTCTGTCCGGTTTCAGATGAATTTAGGCAAACAATGAACTCTCCTGTTCTACAAACTGTGAAACAAGAATTTAAGTCATGCTGTACATAGGATCGAAGATGGATGGTATTATAAAAACACAATGTTTTGACAAAGTGCTGTGTTATTTTCATCAGATATATTTCTGTTGTTTTAAAAGACCACACTGTTATTTACAAATAGAAAGATATCTATTTGGACATAAACCCATGTAGGATCTGAAGTTCCGAGGCACTGGGGCCTTTTGGCTTCTTCCTGTTTCATTGGTGTTGAAATGGCATGTTATCGAAATGATGATATTAAGATGTAATTAATTAGGAAAGATTGGATGAAATGTAAAGATTAGTGATGAGCTAAGTCAACAGCTCAATCACTTTTAGCAGCTGTGCATTACTCTTAGTTGGCACATAGTCTTAAGTGCAGCAGTTCTTGCAGCACCCATATCAACCATCTCGGCTGGCAGTTGCATGCATTGCAAGTAGTTGGACTTACAGATTGTGAATGGCAGTCATCCACAATCTTGATAACCTTGCTTTTATGATTGGACCCTAGCGAGGGAACTTGGTATAGCACTCGCTCATTCTGGTGACACTCCTTCAGCCTTTGTCGGCTGTGTATGGTGACCAGACTTTGCAGGCAGCCTACCACTTAGTCAGAGCAGCTATCTCGATTGGCACCCTCTATAGCAGGATATCTAACTGGGTATTGAAACATGGAATACAAATAATTTCGAAGAAGAGACAGCTTATAAGATACACAGATAAAAAGGTAAAGATTTGCTCTGAGTAAAGTGTAGGTATGGAAGAGCTTGTTGAAGATAAGTTTGATTTTGAACTCAATTAGGCAAGACACGTTGGCAGGTGGTAGGAAAGGGGTTACAGAATCCTTCATTTATTGGAGAGAGTGACGAGCAGATGTACCGGAAAGTGGGGTAGTTGGGTTACAAAACCTTGGTCAGATCACTACTTGAATATGGTGGAGCAATGTGGGACCCCCATTATGGGTAGCAAATTCAGGAGTTGGAGGGGGTACAAAGGAGAGCAGCAATATTTGTTTGCAGGAATTACTGCAGAATGCAATCAGTAAGTAATAGGAAGAAGGAGTTGGGATGCAAGTCATTGGAAGGTGGGTGAAGAGTGTGTTTGGATTGTTCAAGGTTTATAATTGCGATAATACATAGATGGATATTAGAAGAAGGATTTTGAGTGATATTCATAAGCTAATAATTGAATTCTACTGAAAAGGAGTGATAAAATCTTCTTTTGGAGGTAAAGGAGACAGGGAATGGAATAAATTACCAATGGAAATAATGGACAATTTACCAAGAAGACTGATATGGTTTAAAGTCACAATTCGTAAATGGCATGGGTAGGTACGTGATGAAAAATCATGAGATGGGAAGGTGAGGGTGTAGGGACACTGCCACCATTGAGTGTGTGCTCCACCACAATTTAAATTAAATTAAATATCACACAGCATAGTAACCACGACAGTTGCAGTAGATTGCATCTTGACATTGTCATAGATGGTCTGCTGCTCAGTGGCCGTCCCTGCATTGTATACACTGCTTTTCGGGGCTGCAGTGATGTGCTATGTGCTCATATTTCTGGCACCTAAGGCACAGGCTGAATTTTAGTGTAAATGTTGATGTTACAGTGTCTTTCTCAGTTGACTTGGTGCCTTGGGTTTCCAGTCTATTGTAATTCGTACTGGCATACTTAATCTTGTAATATCTTAGTTGTTTGTGCTTTTTCTGATGGGGAGGACAATATGATTTTGAGCATCTCTTTCTTTGGGTAGCAGAATGTGGACATTTCTGAGCACTGCTGCAGCTTCACAGACAGGCTCCTGCAGCTACTGGTGGTAATATAGGCAGATCTGTTGATGGTACTGGTAAAGTTTTCAGGTCAGCAAGAGGCATTGTTATCTTCAAGTTCGGGAAATTCTTGATGCATTCATGTGGTATTAGCCACTGCTTGCAATTTTATTTGTTGCCTCATGTTTATTTTTCTTAACAGCTTGCAAAAATCATCCTCGTAGATATAACATACAAGCATGGGGATGCGACTGGGCTTATTTAATATCCTCACTGTCACTATAACGTGAATTCCTCCATCGTCTACTGCCAGCCAACCACTGGGCCTCGTGGTTCTGTACGAGGTCTGTTTCGCTGTTCCACGCAGCTCTAGACAAGCATGCTCTATTATCAATGCTGGACTAAAAAGTACTGCGTTGTTCCTGTCTCAAAATTCATAGCGCCATTTCCCAGGCTTCGCTCAGATAGAGTTCCGAATATATATTGATAGTGTTGTCCATTAAGTCACATTTCAATGGCTTGTATTTCTGATAGATTTGGAAAGTAAGGAGTATGGGATGGTACTGTCATATTTTGAAAGTCTATTTTATAGCTTCTGTCAATCACACATTCACCGATCGCAACTTCTCCAGTTATAACAAACAAAGGTTAGGCTTGTGTTTTTCCTCACTGTGGGTTTCAGTGGATCTGATGGTCTACCCGAAGTAAAATTTTAATTCCGTAGCGGCCCAATATACTATTTCCTTTGTAAAACAATTTCCAGTATGTGGGACAAGATTCAAAGCCTTTGAAGTACCTCAGTTCCAATGGCTGTTTTCTTGCTTTTGTCTAAGGGCCTCTCTAATTGATGTTTGGAGTAGCCTTTCACTGAGACATTGGAGTCCGACCTGCAGGCTTTCTGAATCACAAATTTTTCTTCCCTGACCACTATCGTAGATAACATGGCACTCCTCATATCAGGATGGTGATAGCTTCAAGCATCCAAGAAGCAGTCAGTGTGTGTTGACTTACTCTATACAGTATGTGCTAAAGTTCTGTCTGTCCTTTGCCTTATAGGGATATCAGTGACGAAAGGTAGAAATTTTCTTCTAATTGCATGGTGAAACATACAATGGGCAGCGTTCCATTAAGAATCTCTATAAATTTATAAATTCTAGTCTAGTGAACATTGTGGATTAATCTGTTACTATGGATGAAACATGAATCCAACCATACAAAACAGAAATGGGACAGTAATCTAAATAGTGTGTGGAAGCTTGTGGTTGAGCACCAAAACAGGTGAAGTTGGGTTTACAGATATCATGAACAATGTATTCTGAGATGCAAAAATGAATTATTTTTATATATTAACTTAAAAAGGGGAAAAAATAAATGGTGAATACTACACTTCTGGAACAACTGGATTAAAATATCCATGTGAAGAGAAAAAAAAAATCATTCTTCATCAGGACAACATAGCTGCCAGAAAAGTGCTTTGGAAAAGGAAAACTGAGTGATATGAAGTATGAAACATTCACTCTATTCACCAGATCTTTACCCTTCTGACTGGAAACATGACAAGTCAAATTAAAAGGTAAAAGCAGCAAGAAACTGGTATTTTTCAGATATTAAAGAATCACACTTCAGGGATGTAAGATATTGAGGGTATAAACATTGGACGAAGAGAAATTAACTAAAGGTAGATTTAGTAGAGAAATAAATGCATTTTTTACTAAAAAGAAAGTTCACTATTTCACTGCCAGTACAATTGCTTGCTAGGTTAATGGACACTTATTTTCATTTATATGTACCATTTTTTTTTATTCACTTCTGGTTGTTCATCATATTAACAGAAATAGAATCTCCAAGAATAAAACCTTTAAAAAGAGCAATTAGAGTATCTATTATCTTTTTTTTAATTAAGCTTACACTACTCCAGATAACTCAAATTGACATTATTTGAATATTTAAAAACTTTTGGGTTACTTTGGGTTGGATATCAAGAGAGACAAATGGCATGTGACAAAAAAAAATATACGTTATGGAAATAATGGTAATTTTGCCCTTTAAGGGTCAAATTATGAAAAATTCCTTTCTTAAGATACGATGAGACCACAGCGGAATTCTTAATCTTTAAAATGATACCTCATTTATCTAAATAGGTTAGATATGAAGAGAGATAACTCAAAAACGTTTGCAGATACATTGATACTTTTGACCTTTAAGGGTCGAAATCCAAAAAATTCCAGTAATAATATATGATATCATCAAAGTGGAGATCTTAATCTTTAAAATGATATTTCATTAAACGATTTCTGATAGGTATCCAAGGATATAAATGACTTGTAACACAAAAAACATTTTAGAAATATTGACATTGTTGCTCTTCAAATTCCTGTCTTAAAATATGATGTGACCAAAGTGGAGACCATAAGCTTTAAAATTTCACTCCATTCTTTGATTTCAGTTAAGTATGAAGGGAGATAATTGCAATGTTATTCTTCATACACACATCCTTATTGTCAGTCTTTGCAGCTATGAGTGCCCTATTTAGCTGTTTCAGGTGTTAGATACTGCCATGCTCCTTTGTTGCTCAATATGTTAATTCTAATCATTTTATATTTTTTTTCTTCTCATCGACATTGAGGTCATGTGAGGCAGAAGGGAGTGGGGGCAAGCAATGGGAAGGAATTCAGCTATGGGCTTTTGAAGTAATCATCCATGGAAAACCCAACTCTGGATGACCGGACAGGGTTTGAAACTGCATCCTACCGTACGTACGGACAGAGAATTACTGCTCACCCACCAGTCTCAATCTAATTTTTTGTTTTCAACAACATTAGTAGATAATATTTTACTACACATGCTATAACTCTAAATAGAAGGTGAAAGGGGGAATTTTTTGAGTTGCCAGTTAAAGCTGTAAGGGATCCCACCTCCAATTAATATTAATATTTAGTTAAAATTGCAATAGAACACACACTCCATTGGTAATTTTCATACACACGCATTTTCTACCTATCCTGCACCCACTATATTTGCCCTCTACAAATTTCTACTTTAAATTCTTTCAACACTTTTGGTAAATTATTCATTATTTCTCTTGGTAACTTATACCTATCCCTGGCTACTTACCTACAAAAGAAAATCTTTCTACACCCTTGTGCCTGAAATCAAGTGGTCATGGTAATCTTTTCCCTTCCATTCATTACTTTTAATTCTTACAACAATATTGTTCCATGCCCCATCACCAATCTATACCTTGTATATTCCTATGGCCCTCTTCACCCTCCTCCTGTGTTCCAACGAATCCTATTCCGGCTCTTTTATCACATCTGTTACTGATATCTTTCTGCGGTAATTTCCAGAAACAAATCTAGTAGCCCTTTTTTGCACCCTCTCCAAATGCTGTATTTGATACTCAAAATGTGCGTCCCATACTACACTACCATATTCAAGCAATGGTCTGACCAAAGTTTTGTAACCCAATTCCTTTATTTCTCTTGCACATCTTCTCATCTACTAAGTGTCATGTGGGAAGATTCTGTTTTTTAGGTAAGGGTGTCAGGGATTGGAATGAGTTACCAAGAAAAATGATGAATAATTTACCGAAAACATTGAAAGAATTTAAATATAAAATCTGTAGAGGGCAAATGTAAGTGGCTGCAGGATAGGGGGGAAATTGCCGCCGGAGCCTGTGCTCCATCGCAATTAAATTAAATTAGATAAAGTGTCCAATATGTTCTGCCCAGTTAAACTTGTTATCAAACGTAATGCCAAGATATTACATTTCAAGTCTTCAACAAACAATTCTTTCCCAACTTTATATTGTGATAGGGGTCAGGACTTTGCTTTTTTTATATTAGAGGTTGCTGGTGCGGGAATGAAAATAGGTGACAAATGGGATTCTTAATGTAGACACATGATGAGAAAAATCTAAAATACTGAGGAATAACTGAGGGTGATAAAAAATAGAAGAAAGGATTACAACAAGGAAGGTGAAAGACAATGCTGAAAATTTAACAAAGCCAATTATGAAACTGTTACTCATAAACGGTATGAGAATTATGAAAAAACTAATAGAGTTTGATAATTTCATAGAAAGTAATTTCCATGCTCGTAGGATGGCGAGCATGAAATCTATTTATCATGGCCATAGATGATATGCATACCACAAGAAACTGTAGGGTTAAAAACTCCATTAAATGAAGGACTGCTACATAATGAGATTGTCGCCTGCAGTTAAAGAATGTATCACAGAGATAGAGCAGCAATTGGTTAAGGGATTTTTATATGGGTTAGCATGGGTTGCTACTGTTTATGGATATTTATAGACGATATCCATGAGTTACTTCTGACACATTGCTGGGGCAAAATAAAAAATAAAAAAAATAAAAAACTCAGGACTTTGGCTGTTTATTGCAGTGGAAGGATGAATGACGAAGACAAGGTTCTAAGGCAGAAACTAAATTCATATTGAGAGATGAGCTTAGAAAGGTCATTATTGGTGGGGATTTAAATTTACCTGGTGTCAAATAATAAATAAATTATATTAATAACACAAACGAACAGAGATTTCCAGATACCTTAGTAATGGAAGGAGGCTTTACACAAGTGGTAGAGCTGAATAAAAGGGGACCTAGCATGGTTGATGTAATCCTAATAAAGTCTGATAGTAATCTTGTGGTGTCTCAAGTAACTGAAGGCATAAGTGATCATGAAGCAGTTGTGGTGGATATTAAGGGGGTTCAGTAAACAAGTAGCTAAAAATGGAGGTGGTAATATGTTCACTTGTAAAAAGTCTCATATTTCAGAACTGAAGTGACATTTTAGGGGAAGATTCAAAATGTGGAAGGTGAGCTCAAGTGCTGTGGAGACGAAGTGCGAACATTTCAAGGACGTAATAATGGGGGATAAATTGTTTATTCCAAAATTGAAAATAAAGAAAAGTCCTCAGCCTACATAGGCCTATTATAAAAGGAATGGGAGAAGGATAAAGAGGTTTGTAAGAAGAGAATACTACAGAATTAAGAAAAGACATGGCAACATGGAATGCTTACAACAGCTAGACATGGAATTAATAACAGGAAAGAGGAATGCTAAAATAGGTTTATGAAGACTATTTTGGGTATAGAAATGTTTGTGAAGAAACTGATTTGCAAAATGACAACAATGGTATAGGATATGACAAAGTGAATCTCATTAGGCTATAAGAAAGGTACCTATTAATTGAGCCCCTTAAAGCCCAAGTGGTGTAACTCACATGAATCAAGTTTCGAGAAAATTAATGTTTTACTGCAGTTTTAATAAAAAAATTCGTTTTATATATTTTGAAGTTTTTTTCTCAACAATGTATCATTAAAGAGTTATTCTAACTTATGCTGGCAGTTTTAAAAACTTTTAAAATGTTTTCTTTTTTGGGGGGGCTTTGTTTGGAGTTACACCACTTGTGATATAAACAGGGAACAGATTCTCTTTAAAGAAGGGGGAAAGAATACAGTATTTTACTGCAACATCTATTTTTTATTCTACTGTTTATACATTTCTTACTCTGCATCTAGTGGCCCAATGTCTGCAGCATCATCTTGAGTCGATAGACTATAAAAGTAAGGATGACAGATGGGTGGAATGAATGGTAACATGTCTTGCATATCCTTTTTCTTCTCTTTTGTTACAGATCTTTGATTTCTGTACAGTTATTCTTGAGATACATTAGTAAGATTAACAGGTCTGCCTCTTTTAGGTCCAGGTATTGAAGTTTAGTTCTGAAAGGGCATTTCTTTGGAAAGAGTTTCTATGAGAAAAAATTGAAAATGTTTCTTCCTTTCGATACTGGATCCACTGCATTTGTAGCAATGATAAAGGATGTTTTTCCGTATCAACCTTTCTTTTGGTGATATGTTGTAAAAGATTTCCAACAGACAAAAAGTCACCATGAGTCATCACTGTTATGTAAAAAGGATATTTTCTTCCTAGATTTTGCAATGACAGTATACCTGTACCAATCATTGTGATGATATATCTGCTAAATACTGCTGTAGTTTGCTATTGAGGCAAAATCACAGTCGTTGGGCAAATAAGAATAACCACTTCTCATAAACTTCTGGTCAATAACTTCAATGTTATTATCTTCACTCAGAACCAGTTTCATCGCCATGGCAACATTCCAGTTTCTATTTTGCTTGGCACAGGTGTCACTATACATTAAAACATTTTTCGCAGCTGAAGCCCTGTTTTCAATGTGCTTGACCAAACATGCACTAATTTCTTGGGAACATTGTGATCCATTTATCTCATTACAACAATACATAAATCCTAATTTTGAGGAAAGCTCATGGCATCCCAAATTATAAACATTATTGCATTTGTAATAGGGCACTTGACATGATAGTTTAGGAAAAGGAAGAGACTTTTCCAAATCATAGGAAAATGTATAGTAAGAGCTATTATTAATGGACTGTTGAGTGCCCTCGTTCATGGCATTATGAGCTTTTTCTGCTTGGCGAAGATGAATTCAGAATCTGCTGGAATACATTCATCACTTGCTCCAATATCTGCCAAAATGCTTGGCTCACTAACACTGCTCTCATCACTGCTCATAATGACACATCAAAACTTAAATCTTTTACATCTAGGTTATTAAAATGTTTTTTAGTTTACCTGGTTACAACATTTCTAGATGAGCAAAAAGTGGTTGAACTGCAAACAGTTACAGGCACAGTGGTGTATCTCCAATATACACCACTTTAGCTTTTACCCAACAGATGGCTGCATTGACTGCATAAACTAGTGCTGCTAACTATAAGGTTGTTAAGGGAACTAGAATTTACATCACTTGTGCTTTAAACAGAATGCAACTTGCTGAACACTTCTGAAACATTAACTCCAAAAAAACAAAAATTGGACTTACACCACTTGGGCTTTAAGGGGCTCAATTATGAAATTGATAAAATGGGAAGGGGGGCAAGTTGACATGGTATCACTAGATCTCTCTAATGTACAGTACCATTTTTGATTGCTGTCTCCTAAATTTCTGATGAAAATTATGGGCAATTTACTGAAAACACTGAAATTTCTTAAATCATTAATTGGATTAACATCTAGGCCTATATATAAGTATATGACGAAGCCTATTTCAATACTGTATTAATGGTGAATAAAATGAATATAATAATATAAATTTAAAATCGTGGAAAAATTTATGTTAGTGGTGAACACGCACTTACGGAACTTAAAAAGTACGGTAATGAAATAGTAAAGCTGAAGCATAAACTCAATTACCACCGCGGCGTATCTTCGATCATAACCGAATCAAATAAAATTCCGGCTCCTGATTGCAAAAGCTAAATTCCCAATTGGCTTTAAGTAACGTTATCACTAAGCGAAGTATATATATGTCAGTGTGACTGTACCTTAGTCTATTCGATTTGAACTTTCCGTGCTTTTGCTCTACTTGAGGCGAAATTCGCTTCTGCCGACAAACTGTACCAGCTGCATGACGTCATTTACAATCATTACCTGGAATTCGCTCTTGTGTAATCCTCACAAAACATTCGACTAATCTAATCGGATTTATATCAGTTATAATGGAGTTAAATTTTTAAAGCTTGTTTTATCTCTTAAACCTGTTCAAAGCAAGGTATTAAGTGTGTGAAATGTTTGTTAGCCCCTTCATTATTCCTATCAAACTGTTAAGGTCTATGATGTCTGTTAGCAACGTCAAGCTAATTCTAGCGAGTAGCGACGTCTAGTTCAACAATTTACATCGGCCATGTAAGCATATAAGCTTAAAATTTTGTCTCTGTGTACGCTCATCAAGTAATCTGACCAGAGAGAATAAACTAACAGTACATCAACCATGGAGGAAGGAATTATATGGAGGAGAAGTGACGTTAAATCGGTGAAGCAAGCACTAAACTCTCCCGCATGGTGGCAGCACCGGCAGCGACCATATGGCGCTTCCCAACAATTAAGGTGTTCACATTGTGGTAGATGCAGTGATTATTTCATTTAGTATTGTGTATAAGTGTTTAAAAATGCCAGCTTGTGTTGCGTACGGTTGCACAAATAGGCCAGACAGGAAAGAACCTGGAATATCATTTCATAAGTAAGTTGAATTGTAATTATCGTTGTTGAAGTGAGCGGTAGACACCGCAAACTTTGCAGCACGTCTATAAATATTTAGTCATAGCTCTCAATGGGATGACTTTGTTCTCAAATTTTTCTTGGTGTAGTGTAGAAAATCAGCAAACTTGCTATTTTGCACATAATAGACTAGCATTATTTTTTAACGAGTGTTTAAAATGAGATTTAAAGGGGCGTGTTTTACTTCGCGATTCAGTGAATTTACTATTACGATTTCTTTCGTCACGTTGCTGATTATACTGACAATGGATGATGAAATTAACTGTTATGTGAGAAGCTGTGAGTTTTATTAATTTTTTAAATAGCTATTTCAGGCCATTGACTTAGGTTATTTTTAAAGCTTCATATAAGACTTGTTTCTGTTTGTAAATACGTCTATACCTATTTTTACCGATTTTGAAATCTTTCTCATCTATTTATGTCGAAACAGGTTCATGCAGAAATAAAAATGGGCTTCATAAATAAAGAAGTTATTGGCCTTTGAACAAAATCAATTTGGGGAATGTGTTTCTAATTTAGTCTCTTTTTTTTGTACAACATTCTCCCCCCCCCCCCCCCGTATCTAAATCTAACTGAGAGATAATTTTTTTACAATTGTCCTAATAAGTAGGGCTGTGAAATTAGACAACACATCTTGATCAAGAGAATGTTCATTAAGGTGACTGAATAAACATTTTATTTCTGGTACCAGCCTACAAAATGTCTGGGTTGCTCATCCCTAGAGTGGGTCCTCTTACTTTTTTTCTGGTCTAGGACACATTTCAGACTAACCACAAGTGGTAGTAATAAAACTGAAATATCCATTCTGCATGTCAACCATGTAATCATTGTGGCTTTGACAGAATTAATTTTTGGTCCAGCCTGCATCCAAACCTAAACCCCTCAATTTGGATGTTGTATATCCCCCAAACTAAGCAAGATATCGAAAACATTTATTCCTTATTATCGAGTTTTTTCGTCGTGTTACATAAGAATCCATCATTAAATTTGACTTTTGCGAAATTTTTCTTCTGCATTTCAACTCAAGACACCTCACTTTTGAGACAGTATATCTCGAGAACTAGGTGAAATATCGAAAAATTTTACTCTTTATTTTTTATTTGTCTCGTCTTTTTAAATAAAAATTCATCATAAAATTTGACTTTGAATAATTTTTTCTTCTGAATTTCAACCAAAACCATTTCACATTTGAGACAGAATATCTCGAAAACTAAGCAGGATATCAAAAAATTTTATTCTTCATTTTTTATTTGTCTCATCGAGTTACATAATAATCCATCACCAGATTGCGGCGTCACGTTTATCCTAGAGTCCCCTTGAGGTGTTTGTACATATTCCCCGTGTTTGTTGGGAAGCGGTCAAGCCCCCACCACTCCGGCCATGCCCCCCCACTCCTCCGCCGGCCTGCTTCACTCCCATGCGTGGTAAAGGTCTCTTGCGTCGTCTCCATATTATTCCTTCCTCCATGACATCAACGATGTACAAGGAGATATACCATGGAGGAAAGAATATACATGGAGGAAGGAATTATATGGAGGAGAAGTGACGTTAAATCGGTGAAGCAAGCACTAAACTCTCCCGCATGGTGGCAGCACCGGCAGCGACCATATGGCGCTTCCCAACAATTAAGGTGTTCACATTGTGGTAGATGCAGTGATTATTTCATTTAGTATTGTGTATAAGTGTTTAAAAATGCCAGCTTGTGTTGCGTACGGTTGCACAAATAGGCCAGACAGGAAAGAACCTGGAATATCATTTCATAAGTAAGTTGAATTGTAATTATCGTTGTTGAAGTGAGCGGTAGACACCGCAAACTTTGCAGCACGTCTATAAATATTTAGTCATAGCTCTCAATGGGATGACTTTGTTCTCAAATTTTTCTTGGTGTAGTGTAGAAAATCAGCAAACCTTGCTATTTTGCACATAATAGACTAGCATTATTTTTTAACGAGTGTTTAAAATGAGATTTAAAGGGGCGTGTTTTACTTCGCGATTCAGTGAATTTACTATTACGATTTCTTTCGTCACGTTGCTGATTATACTGACAATGGATGATGAAATTAACTGTTATGTGAGAAGCTGTGAGTTTTATTAATTTTTTAAATAGCTATTTCAGGCCATTGACTTAGGTTATTTTTAAAGCTTCATATAAGACTTGTTTCTGTTTGTAAATACGTCTATACCTATTTTTACCGATTTTGAAATCTTTCTCATCTATTTATGTCGAAACAGGTTCATGCAGAAATAAAAATGGGCTTCATAAATAAAGAAGTTATTGGCCTTTGAACAAAATCAATTTGGGGAATGTGTTTCTAATTTAGTCTCTTTTTTTTTGTACAACATTCTCCCCCCCCCCCCCGTATCTAAATCTAACTGAGAGATAATTTTTTTACAATTGTCCTAATAAGTAGGGCTGTGAAATTAGACAACACATCTTGATCAAGAGAATGTTCATTAAGGTGACTGAATAAACATTTTATTTCTGGTACCAGCCTACAAAATGTCTGGGTTGCTCATCCCTAGAGTGGGTCCTCTTACTTTTTTTCTGGTCTAGGACACATTTCAGACTAACCACAAGTGGTAGTAATAAAACTGAAATATCCATTCTGCATGTCAACCATGTAATCATTGTGGCTTTGACAGAATTAATTTTTGGTCCAGCCTGCATCCAAACCTAAACCCCTCAATTTGGATGTTGTATATCCCCCAAACTAAGCAAGATATCGAAAACATTTATTCCTTATTATCGAGTTTTTTCGTCGTGTTACATAAGAATCCATCATTAAATTTGACTTTTGCGAAATTTTTCTTCTGCATTTCAACTCAAGACACCTCACTTTTGAGACAGTATATCTCGAGAACTAGGTGAAATATCGAAAAATTTTACTCTTTATTTTTTATTTGTCTCGTCTTTTTAAATAAAAATTCATCATAAAATTTGACTTTGAATAATTTTTTCTTCTGAATTTCAACCAAAACCATTTCACATTTGAGACAGAATATCTCGAAAACTAAGCAGGATATCAAAAAATTTTATTCTTCATTTTTTATTTGTCTCATCGAGTTACATAATAATCCATCACCAGATTGCGGCGTCACGTTTATCCTAGAGTCCCCTTGAGGTGTTTGTACATATTCCCCGTGTTTGTTGGGAAGCGGTCAAGCCCCCACCACTCCGGCCATGCCCCCCCACTCCTCCGCCGGCCTGCTTCACTCCCATGCGTGGTAAAGGTCTCTTGCGTCGTCTCCATATTATTCCTTCCTCCATGTGGATATATGGATAACGCCAAATCGGTGAAACCTCATAAAAAAAAAACCTTGTCTCCTACGGCGCATGCGCGGCGGAATAGGAACCCAAAAACATTGGGCTGTTTGCACCATGTATGCTGCAGTGAACATTCCATTTTCTAATATTTTGAAGTTTTTTATAATTCCAAGTTGTGTTGCATACGGTTGCACAAACAGACAAGATAGGAAACAATCTGGAATAACGTTTCGCAACTAAATCACATTGAAATTATTGTTATTGCAATGTTTGAAGATAACAGTAAGATTAGAGCCTATCACTATAAATTTATTCATTGCTCTCAATAGGATGATATCGTTCTCAAATGTTTGTTGGTGTAGTATAGACAATCAGCATATGTTACTACTTTGCACCTACAAGGCTAGTCTTATTGTAAACAAGTGTTGAAAGTCAAAATTAAGTGCCTTTATATTGTCTCTGATTAAGTGGGTCAAGTTTACATCGCAATACAGTGAATGTGAATGCTTTAGTCCAGTTTCAGTTTACACTGAAAGTGTACGATAAAATTAATTGTGATAATTTGTGCTGTGTGAACTACTAAACTTGATGAAGCAAACATTGCTGTTAACTCGAAATGTAGTTCGCGATGTATTTCATGTATTTAGATCAACATAGTTTGATTTTGTAGTGGCTATATTGATGGAAATGTGGGTAGGTTGAAATGCGGCGTGTGTCAGAAGGGTACAAACAATTTATTTATTATTAGTTGTTACTAATTTCATGAGCACTATGTTAGTGACACAACGTGTATCGTGATGTATATCACTTCCATATAAGCTTCTGACTTTTGATGTATGGTAAGAAGATAAATCCACTGATGTTGCTAGCAAAGTTATATAGGCCACTAACACTACAATATCTTTTGAGTAAGCTCAGAAGCTATGAGGTCTTTTGAAGGCTTCAGTATATTTTTTTATTTTATTTATTTTTTTATTATTATTATTATTTTTTAAACGTTGACTTAACCTAACCTAACCACCCCAATTTGGAGACAGCGTAACTCGTGAACTAAGGGAGATAGCAAAAATATATATACTTCACTTTCGAGTTATTTTGTCGTGTTTTATAAGAATCTATCATCTAATTTGACCTTGGGGAAATTTTTCTTCTGAATTACAACCCGAAACTTTTCGAGTTACATAATAATCCATCATCAAATTGCGGTGCCAAGGTTGTCTTCTGATTCCCTGGAGGTTTTTTGTGTATTTTCCATGTGTTCCTACGGCCAATGTCAGGGAGAAGGCGGATATTGAGGTTGGTATCGGCTTCATCACCTGAACTCGAAGTCTTCCAAAAATATTCTAAGTCCTGCAAAGTTCTGTTACCGTGTTAAACCAATGGTATGCTAACTGTTAAAATTGACCACAGTCGCCACTTACAGATTTAACCTCCTGTAAGAAAGGTGCTATTGTAGAAATGAAAGTCAAATAACTGTAATATATTTTTGAAAATTTCACGTTAAATACAAAAGTTCACAGTTAGCAAAGGCAATCGGATATGATCATTACCGAAAATCACAGATTGAGAAACAGAGCAGAACACGCACTAACCCCAAAAATGAAAATTAAATTTTGAAAGTCATAGTTGAAAACTGTTAGTCTGAACTTAAAGTATCTTATATGCTCTTTGCGCCTTTCATCGATCGTTCTCAAAGTCTGTCCTATATAGGAAGAGCCACACTCACAAGGAATTTTATACACTCCAGGGGCCCGGAGATTTAACTACTGAACTGCTTAGCTACTGAATAAATTTAGTAGACATGAGGTATTCTAGAAGGCAATTTTACGAAATATATATGGACTACAGGACTTTATTAAGGTTCTTCGGTGGTTTAATTACTGATTAATTAATTAGTCCACCAAAAATGTTATGTTCAAGATTTGGTTTATTTTCCAAAAACAACAAGTCAGCGATATTCACAAGCATAGATACAATACAGAGATGTACTTCTGAGCCGTCGCAAATAAAATCTCTGTAACACTAATTGATGTCAACTAACTAACTCACTTACTTACTAACTGAATGAATGTTTCTGTCCAGGCGATCTGTTTATATAGTCTCTATCGAAATTACGAGAATTTTTCAAAGGCATCCGCCCGATATTTCTCGATCATTAACAATCACTCAAACAATCAAACATATTAAAAGCAATCGGAATTAATACAAAATTGCTTAACAACATTACAAAATGATCAGAAATGGTAATTATAGATACTTAAATACAAAATTATTTACAGAAATCCCTTCAAACGGTAGAAAATTGTCCTGTAGACATCGTAACTTACATTAATACATGGAATTATAAACTTTTAAGAAATTCTCTTGCCCCATTCGGTTCTTAAACATATTAAATGGACTTTAAATAATTTTCTTACATAAAACAAAGTCTATATACACTGATTTACAAGAAATTACAAAACAAACATATCAAATCACTTTCAAGCAAACTTTAGCTCACTACAAATACTTCATACAGTACAATGCTATTCAAAATTCAGGTATGAGGGCTGTTACAACTTGATAGGGGACAAAATGAAGTGGCAAACGTACATAAGAGAATTCATTTGGCGCAGTCAACTTAAATACAAGGATAGAATTACCTTCACAGTTCCCCCCCCCCCCCAAAAAAAAAAAAGATTTAAGGCCTGGTCAAACAGAGCGCGGGCAGCAGGCGCGTGCAGATAAATCTGCACGCACCGGGCAGTGTATTACGTTGCACTGTATCAGCCCTGACAAACAGAAGGGGGGCAGAACGCGCGATCCAGCCCATGGAGGATATTTCTTTCCTCCATGATCCAGCCGCGGGCAGCGATCAGGTTGTGAGTGCACACAGATATCGCGCGATCACGTCAAGATGGCGAATATCGAAATAGAGGAATTAATTAATTTGGCGCGAGAAAAAGATTATTTATTTGATTCACGCCACTCCGACTACGAAAATAACAATAAAACTGAAGTTTGGATTGAAACTGTAGAGAAAATGAAAGAAACTAGTCATTGCTATTTGTATTACTATTTATTTATTTAAAACATTTTATTT
The DNA here is from genome assembly GCA_031002005.1 of Vandiemenella viatica. Classification (NCBI taxonomy): domain Eukaryota; kingdom Metazoa; phylum Arthropoda; class Insecta; order Orthoptera; family Morabidae; genus Vandiemenella; species Vandiemenella viatica. The sequence continues at coordinate 248,728,991 of JARYHS010009186.1, forward strand.
CATTTATGATTTGAATTACATTATTTACATAATCATTATTTATGGGTTACATTTGTTTAGTTGCAACTTATTATTATTTATTTGCACTTTTGACATATAAGGGGGCTTTCAAGTATTACATAACGCAATTTGGATGGGAAATATTTGTTGTAAGTGATTAAATGCGCTGCTGTTCCCGCTTGAGGAGTGCATTGGAATCTGTCTTTCAGGATACTTTCTTGCCGCCACCCTGCCCAATCCATCGAACTCCAAGCAAGCTCGTGGTACCTAGTCAGCTAGACAAAGGATCATGCAAGTTTTCACCACTTCTTGTGAGGTTGTCCGTTGATCTGTCGCCTCCTCTAGAAGGGTTTAAGTAAATACCTTACGATTTCTTTTGCCCATCAGTACAATCCGATCTCAAGAACAGAATATGTGCAACCTGTGGGATCTATTTCACATCCCACAAGAATGTGCAAACGTACAGTCGTTATGTGCATGGCAAGACTGCCCAAGACCTCCGTGAAAGTAGAGTACGGCCACAGCGACTTGCTGCCAGAAGGGCAAATGAGTTTCTTTGCGCCGCAGTGAAGCATTGTCTGAGGATGCCGATTGGCTCGTCGAAGTTGATGCAAGTGGTTTAACAATTCCGGAACCCTCTTCGTCTGCTCTCCGGATGCCAGTAATGAAAGAGTCCGAGTTGCTGGCAAACTCGTGGACAGATGAGCAGTAATTCCAATTGATTTTTTTTTACATACCTATGTATTTGATTTATGGTTAAATAAATTACATATTACTTAAAAACTCTTTTATTATTTATTATTACTGCAAACGCGATTAAAACAATAACAATGGTATTTTAGCGCCTTTCCGGTACTTTGCACAACATGATTGTGACTTTTAGGTAAAAATGGTCACTCGGATGTTACGTAACGTTTAGGGAGGGGGAGGGGGGTACAGAAAAACGTTACGGTGCGTTAGATGGGGGGGGGGGGGGAAGGAGAGTCTAAAATCTCCAAAAATTGCGTTACGTAATACTTGAACTCCCCCTAACATATAATTCTCTTTACCTGAGTAAGCAGGAAATTAGTAAACACGTATGTTTACGATACGTTTAGATATGGATTAAAAATAATTAAAGAAAGCGACGAATTGATTTCTCATTTGAACCAAATCTCTGGTTTGTCGGCATTGTATTTGAGAACGCCGTTCAGACAGATCTGGACTATTTAATATTTCATAATTTGTGATACCTGCAGCATTATTACATCGAAGATAACTGGGCAAGCAACATACAGATTTAGGAACATGAATTGTAGTTTCAATTTCCGTCTCCATAGCTAAATAAACACGCCACTTGTGGGCTAATATGCCAAAACCATTTTCAACGAAACGTCGTGCTCTGCTAAGCAGTTTATTAAATAATTTCTTTGATCGTATGTCGGAAAAGGGCGCATTAAATAAGTTTGCAGAGCGTAACCTTCGTCGGCTACAAATACATAAGGGGCAGGGGTATCCATACCTGGCAATGCTTTCAAAGATAGAATAGTTTCACAGTGAACGAATTCAGAATAAAAGGAGAAATTTTGAAAGATGCTACTGTCGCTGTCCGGCCGTAACTGTCAGTATCAACTACAAGGAATTTGTAAACTGGATCAAAAAATCCAGTAAAACTATGGGAAAAAAGTAACAAAAATAGCTTGAGCCAATGTTGTTAAGACATTTTATTTTCACATGTTTTCCGTTTACACTTTCAATGCAATTCTGAAAGTACCAAGGTACTCTGAACTCCTCTTCAGATTTTTCATACATCATCGGTCGCAACAGGTAGATATGCATGATGTAAAACGTCCCAGCTACTTCTTTTACTATGCTGGAGACAGTCGTATTACCGATCCGGAAGGAAAAAGTGACTCATCTGTGGCCAAATACTGTGATTGTTTTGCATGACGCTTGTTCCCCACACTGGATCGCTTCGGACAGCCCGCGCTGTGTTTGACATCGTAAGAACGCGGCGGGCATCCTTGTTTAGCACGCGCACGCTGCCCGCACTCTGTTTGACCGGACCTTTATTCATCGACCCCATCCGTTTGTGTCGTCCTGATGTCATCAATAGGGAGAAACTAAAACAGTTCGATGGCATTTGGATATGACTAGAACAATGTGTTAATGAAATAAGAGTGTGTGAAACAGATTGCTTGCTCGGGGTTGTAGCTTACAACAGCTGTCTTAAATGTGATCGTGTCTGGTACCCTTAACTTATTCTGTTTACGGTCGCCAATCCCCCGTTATTACCTCAAGGGATAAAGGTATGTTTTCAAAATGCAACTTCAGACTTCTTGATTAATTCCAAATTATATATTTTGTAAAAGTTTTTACATAAACACTGTACCAGCGTAGGCCTAAATGAAAAGCATCAGACTTCTATTCGAAATAAATGATTACGGGTTAAACCATCTTCTCACAGTAAGCAACTTCCTTCTAACCCCTAGATGAAAGTTAAAAGTTCATCTCGAAGGAAGATTGAGACCGTACCATTATAACGTCACTACTAAAATTTCCTAAATCTCCGCGACCGACCAACACGCCGTCCTCCAGGTTCAATTTTTGCCGAATTACTGCCGCCCGCCTAGGCTAGCGGAGGCTCGTTATATTCATATTGGGCCAGCTGTCTCAGCAGACGCTTGATTTGACAAAGGGAAACCTTATTTTTATTCTGATTATTCTGAAATTATGATATGTTATGAAGCATATTTTGAATATCACTTTTATTTATGACAAGTTTTCTCCTACGATTTGTGGATTTCGAGTTAAAGTTGTAAAAGCTTTACTCTGTCATCATTCCTACAATTCATTAGTCTGTGAAATTATTCTGTTATCAAAATAGTCTATAAAAATTTCCTCAATTTTTGACATATAACACGTCTAGATACCAAATGTATTTGATTGTGAAAATCAATTTTGACTATAAGTGGAAAGTCAGCTAAAAAAGTTGTATGTTCATTATCTCCAAATATATGAGTGCTACCGATCTGTAATATATCTCAAACTTTACTAAATTCATTTTTATTTTATTTTATTTATCAATGTTGTTTCATGGATCCCTCTCTATATGGTAATATTATTTCCTCATTATCTATTTCCCTTAATACCAATCCTTTGTTTCCAAAATGATGCTTTGTAGCAGCAATTACGTTCAAACCTTAATTTCCCTTTTACATTGTCTCTGTTATATATTGTCGGAATCATTAAGAAAATCACTCTATGTGCTCAGTGAAAGCTACTCTTTAATCTAAATGTCATTTCTATGCTTTCAGAACTGTATGTCCGCAGAAATATTGAATTGCAAAGTCAGCGAAATATCTTATTTTGTCTAAAAAAAACATACTTTCCTTATAGTTATTAACTCCATCTTTTTATATGTTGCGTATTATCATATGCCGTACATTTTGAGCTCTGAATCTTAGCTGTACCTTGAAAATTAAGGGAAAAAAGTTACTTGTGCAATAATTTCCATGAGCTTGCAAAATCACCAATTTCACGATATCTCCTTAATATAATTTTCTAAAATGCAAGTGTTAGATCTAATTTGAATTGGCACCTCGTTTTACACCTCTGAAAATGAATGTGGCCAAAATGATTCTAAAAATGTTTAAATTTCTTTATAGTATTTTTGAAAACTTCTAAAATTGCTCAAACTCTCCTTACTAACATGTTTTCTGAGTCTCAAACTACTGGAAAATGCTTCTAAAATGATCTGCTATTGGTTTTAAGTGTTAAGGACTCTTTAAACTGTTTTTGAAGGTATACTGACATAAGTAAGGTTATGTGACAGGGACTTCCTGAGAAAACGTACTTATTTTGACATCGTAGAAGGGAGAGCAAGGAATATGTGACTTGATTAATGAAATACGAAGGTACGCGAACAGCTCTTTGCGGAGCTGAAAAACTATTTTTAGCGGCAAAAGACACTTTTAAGAGCCAAAAATTGTTCACAGAAAGAATTTGCAGTCATTCTAAATTTGTTAGGCCTAACTGTTTACATTGTAAGGTAGCCAGGACAACAACAATAAGAAAAGATAAAAAGTTAAACACAGTAACAGCGCCAGATTCGCCGTTTTATACGGGCATCCACGTATCGTGTGAGTACAGTTAAGTTGCACTGTTGTCCAGGGTTGATTCACCACCCGTGACGGTACAAAGTCTAATTTTTTTCCGACTTATGGTGTAATGACGCCTGGACCATAATAACAGCGACATGTTTGGCGATTGTTAGCGGCATCAACGTATCGCTTGTGTGCGGTTGGGTTGTACTTCCACACATAAAGTTTTAAATTATGGTTTTATTAAATTTGTTCCAAAAAAATGTTTTTTTTAGCTAACTGACCATATGCCGAGAATCGGAAATATTACTATTTTTTTATTCAACGTGTAATGAAGCCTGGACCACAGTAACGGCGACAGAAGGGACGATTCATAGCAGCATACTTGTAATGTGTGTACAGTGAGGTTTTTCTTGGATCCAACCTTCATTACCAACACATGACAGTACATACTCCTGTTTTATTTTTTTACAAAAAATAAAATAAAAATGCTTTTTTTTAGTGAACTGATCAGATGCCGTGAACGAAAAACTTTTTTATATATTTATTTGTGGTGTAATGAAGCCTAGACTACAATAACAGCGACATATTTGGCAATTCATAGCGCCATCCATGTATCGTTTGTGTGCACTATGTTGTTCTGTGGTCCACACATGGAAGATTTAAATTACGGTGATTTTTTAAGACAAAAATGCTTTCTTTTTTTAGCGAATTGATCATATTCCTGGAAACTAAAACACTATTATTTTCTTCGATTCATGGTGTAATGAATCCTGCAACACAGCAACGATGACAGATTGGGCGATTTATAGCGGAATCAGCGCAATGGACGTATACAGTTTGGTTAAACTATGGTCGAGGGTTCATTTCACAAAAATCACTCTTAAATTCCGGTTTTATTTATTTATTTTTTTAAATTCAGTTTGTCGTCAACTTTGCTAGTATTGTATGAATGGGTCATTAAACCGGCAATTCATACTGCAACAATATGAAATTAAATAGTCACAGATATTTTAACTTAAAGGAGTTGTGAATTTTCTCTGTAGTTTTGTTGAACATGGTTCCCCTCCATATTGATGTCTACAGGTTGCGAATTTTGTCTGCTGTTCTGCAAAACGTGGTTCTTCTGGATAATGTCTACAGGTTGCGACTTTATTTTTTTTTTATTTTTTTTATGTGTACACCCCACAAAACCACCATCTAAGGTAAGTGGTGGATTATTTCGCTATCCTTTTTTTGTAAATCCATTCGCTACTTAGCTCCTATTATTTCCTGGTTAATATATATATATAAAACCGGTGCACTTCTAAAGTTCAACAAATTTGGAAGAATATAAATAGGGAAGGACTTTGTCACCAGGCGATATGCTCCACCACAATAAACATTATTTTCTCAAAAAAAAAGTAATTTTTGCAATTGCCCTTAATTTTGTTAGGAGGGCATTCAAGTATTACGTAACACAATTATGGGGGAGGGGGGTCTTGTAAAACGTTACAGTGCGTTACAGAGGCAGGAGGGGCTATTGGAACAACGTGTTACATAACGTTTTTTTATTTTAATAAAAAACTAGGGAATTAAAATCTCCCTAGTTGGTTACCCTTTTCGTTTATGTTTCACGGGGAATCCCTTGACTGTATTATACGTCATTTTTGTTTTGTTTTCGTTGTCAGTGGCTATGTTGCGCATACTGCGACTACCACTTTTATAGCGCCCAGACTGTACACCAACATAGTTACTGTGATCGCCGCTAGGTAGTATGACCATCTACCGAATCAAGCAAGCCTTGAGGGAGACATTATTTGCGTTTCGCTAGATCCATCGACTGAATCAAGTAAGCCGTGAGATACATTATATGTGTTAAATACAGCGCTGCCATTTCTACGGATTTATCCGTAGTTCTAGGGATTTTTATTAAAAGTTAGGATTTTCTGATTTTGTTCAAATATCTACGGATTTTTAGCACTTAAAACTATCGGCGCACTCTTTATGCACGTTGACACGTTCATTGGCACAACTTACAAAGCAGTGTTTCCGAGGAGGCTCAACGATACCCGAGAACCAAAGGGCTCGCAGTTTTTAACATTTCCTGTTAAGGATGCTATGCTAAATTTAATGTCAACAAAGAAAATGTATGGTCCGTAGGGAGGGAAAAAAAAACAATTACTAGGCATAGCAGAAGCAGCGATGAAAGTGACGATGTATAAAATACGTATATTAAGTGATATTTCTTACTTTCAAGGTAGAATATTATTTTTTTTGTAATTTTAAATACCTGGTAATAAAAAGTATTCTTAATTTTGATTCTCCCTTAAATAATTATTGTTCAGTCTTTCAGTTAGCGAGTCTCCGGATTTTTGTACCAAATGTACGGAAATTTTAGCGGCTGTCAACGGATATACAAAGCCAAGTGGCCGGCAGCACTGGTTAAATATAATGTGATTATAAAGTTTTAAAAGAAGAATGTTGAATTTCAAGGTAAAATGTAATCATAGGAGAAAGACGTCAGGCAGTGTAGACTGCAATTTTACGAAGTTTATATGGGTACGAAATGAAGTGACCGTACATAAGAATGTTTTTTCGTCATACAAGAACCTGGCGAACCTTGATGGCGGGATATATGCCCATGATTTCGTGATACACAAAGAAAACTTTGTGGATCCAGGCAGTCACGAAGTTCACACGCAAGGAGTTGAAAGTCTATGGTCAAAAATGAAACGCACGTTAAAATTTCAGTATGGAACTTCTGAAGAACTGTTTCCTACATGTATGGAGGAGTTTATGTGGCGAAACCACTTTGGATCAAGGCATGCGTTCCCAAATTTTATATCGTGTCTTTGGGAGCAATACTCTTTCGTGTAATCATTTGCATCAGCCGACCAAAACGTTCTTCACCAAATATCTGTTCCCAGTTTAGTATTTCCCCCCAACATTTTGCACCATTCAGCAAACATCTACAAAAACGGCTCTTTTCAGAGTCCAAAATTAAAAACAGTTAGACAAAATTCGCAACCACTAGACATCATTATGCAGAAGAACTATGTTCAGCAAAACTACAGAGAACAAGTTACATTATCTGTGAGTATCTAATTCTATACTGTTGCAGTATGAATTGACGTTTTAATGTTCCAATCATACAATACTCAACCTCATTTCGTACCCATATAAACTTCGTAAACATTCGGACAATGGTTATACTACCTAGACAGAGCAGCCATTCTTGGTCTTCCTGAAACATAAGAAAGACAGTGTATGCTGGAGGTTGCTGTCATTCGACATTTCCTCCGCGGAGTTAGTAGATGGGGTAAGAACTTTGCAATAGGTTGGTCTGTACTGTTGGCTTGTTTGTAGTTGTCGTCGTTTGTCGGTGACTTTATTCTATACAGTCAGGTCCAATGGTTTTTTGTGTCGGCCGGGACGAATTTCATACCGACCGAGCACGCTGATCATCGGATTAGTGCTGGTTTACGTTTTCCTGTAGAAAGCAGCGGCCAGCACTCGGAATCGGTCTCTCAATGGCATGATGCCGGTGGCTTCATGGAGAGCCGCAGTCGGGAATCTGGGGAGGGGGGGGAGGTGAAGGGCACGTTTAAGTGCCCTGTTTTGGATTACCTGCAGTTGTCGCAGGTGAGTGTGAGCGGCGTATCCCCACACTGGGCAGGCGTACTCCAGTAGAGGCCTGACCAGGGTGAGGCATATGCGCACTCCCAGGGACTGTGGCAGTGCACTGTTCCTGTTTAGCAGGGGGTAGAGTTCGTTCAGCCTGGCGCTGGCTCTTCTACTCACATCGTTGATGTGGGTGTGCCAGGTGAGCTTGGAGTCCAGCATTACCCCTAGGTATCTCAGTGAGGTACTCCAGGAAATGTCGGATCCGTGCAGTCTCAGCAATCGGGCCGGTTGGCCGCCGTTGCGTGGACCGTACTTCCTCGTGAAGATGACTGCCTGGGTTTTGGTGGGATTGACGTCGATGCGCCACCTCCTTGCCCAGGCCTCTGTCTGTTGGAGGACGCCTTGCAGTCGTGCAGTGGCAACGGACTTACTCCTGCTACGGGTGATGTAGGCCGTGTCATCCGCATATGTGGCTGTCTGTACGTGATCTGCCGTTGGTATGTCAGCCGTGTACAGGGTGTATAGGATGGGGCCTAGTACTGACCCCTGGGGGACCCCTGCAAGGACATTTCTGCTGTGGCTAACGTTCTGGCCTCGCATTCGGGAGGACGGCGGTTCGAATCCCCGTCCGGGCATCCAGATTTGGGTTTTCCATGGTTTCCCCAAATCACTCCAGGTGAATACCGGGATGCTTCCTTCAAAAAGGCCATGGCCGAATTCCTTCCCATTCCTTGCCCCCATCCTTTCCCGTCTCTAAAAGACCTCGTAGTTATAGGAGACGTAAAGCAGTTAAAAAAAAAAAAAAAAAAACATTTCTGCTGCCTTACTTGACTCCATCCACCTTGACATTTAAGGTGCGGTCAAGCAGGTAGGACCTGATAAGCTTTACCAGTGGCCCTGGGAAGCCTTGCTGGTGAAGCTTCAGTAGCAACCCAGAGTGCCAGACCGAGTCAAAGGCACGCGCTACGTCCAAGGACACCATAGCGCAGTACTCTTTGTGGACAAAGGCATGGTTGCTGTTTCCACAATGCGGAGCACCTGTTGGGTGGTCGAGTATCCGTTGCGGAAACCGAACTGGTGGTTGGGCAGGAGGCCGCTCTCTGATATGAGGGATTGCATCCTTTTCAGGAGCAGCCTCTCAAAGACTTTGCTGATCGATGGTAGGAGACTGATAGGTCTATAGCTCTGGGGAAGACTGGGGTTCTTCCCGCTCTTGCGGATGGCAACTACTTCAGAATACTTCCACTGTTGCGGGAAGACCCCTGTCCGCAAGATGCGATTGAAGAGATCTGCTAGAAACGCGTAGGCTTCCGAAGGCAGATTCCTCAGGCATCTGTTCCCAATTCCGTCGTGGCCAGTAGCCTTGTTTGGCCGGAGCCTTGCAAGACAGCTGGCCACGTCCTCAGGGGAGATGGGATCTATCTCCTCGTCTCCGTCGTCAGCTTGCAGGTAAACGCGCAGACGGTCTTCGGTGTCTCTCAGGACCTGATCGTCTGCATGCGTTTCGGATGGATGGAAGTTACGCTCGAATCCATTGGCCAGGGCGTTTGCTTTGCCCTCAGGTCGATAGATGGGACCGTTTGCTCCTTCCAGGGGGGGGGGGGAGATTCTCCGCTTCCGCCTTGTGACGCTGCGTGTCTGGGCCCACATGGTCCCGTCGTCTGGGGTAAGCGCCGTGACTCGGGCTTCCCCGCAGTCTGTTTCTGTGGCGGGTCAGATCCGCTTTCAGTTGCTTCTGAAGACGGTTTAGGAATCTCCTGGTGTCAGGGTTGTGGGTAAGGTTCCACTCCTTTGCCACACTGTTCTTGTGCCTGACGGCAGCAAGAAGGTGGGGTGGCAGGTGGAGTGTTGGGAGTCTCCTTGAGTGAAGCGGGGTGGAGACTGATATGACCTCATTCACCATTTCCTCAAAGGCCCTGGTCGCCACGTCAGCGTCCTCTACTCTCTGGTCAGCCAGTTAAGAGGACAGCGACTGTTTGAAGCTTCTCCAGTTGGTTTAACGGAGGTCGTGGGATTCTGGGCGCGAGTCATGCCACTCACCTGCGTCCACTTCCAATGTCACAGGACAGTGGTCAGAGGACAGCCGGTTTGCGGTTCTTCCAGTGACAAAGCCTGTCAATCCCCTAGTAACTAGTATGTCTAGGACTTCTGGCTGACCTCTTGCTCTACCTGCAGGGTAGTGCGTCGGTTCGTCCGGACCCCAGACATACATGTCTAGTGTGTTTGTGAGTCTCCGTAGCTACTACCTAGCGGCGATCACAGTAACTTTGTTGGTGTACAGTCTGGGCGCTATAAAAGTGGTAGTCACGGCATGCGCAACATGATGGTTTCACTATGGAGGAATGAATATATGGAGACGAAATAACGCTAAAGCCCCCTATAGATGACCTGATTAGGTCAGCCATACCATGTCAGCCTCGAAATCGGGTCTCGCATCCACACGAGGCCATATCTGCAGTCTGCTTTAAGGCCCATTTAGACGACCCGACCTGGCCTCCCTAAATCGTGGCCACGCCCTTCGGCCCTGAATACGGGTCGTCTAAACTGAGCTGCTGTCACGTTTTTGCCGCGAGACCAGGCAGAATGAGAGAGTTGCTGGAAGTCTAAAAGAGGCACAAATTTTTATGGGACCCCTCACATTGGGTAGCCAACTTATTTAGAAAAAAAAAGCATATTTGTCTTTTGAAGAGGAAAATAAAAACTATATGAAAGGAAAAAAATTAAAATTAGTTATTTATAGCCTAAAATACATATATTTTCAGGCTTACTGGACTAGCTATTAATTGTTGGTTTCATTTCAGTGTTACAGCTGGAACCACGCTCTACATCTAGTATAACAAAACAGGAACACTCATTTTTAACTTTATGGAAGCTCTGTTTCTCCATTCCCACCATATTGCATTTATTTCGTTTCATCATAAGCACTAGCATGTCTTTTGTAAATTAATTGAATTGTATGGTTTACCAAAAATAAATTGATTCCACATACTTTATGGTTATGTTCAGAAATAATGACGAGAGGACTCGAGTCGACTGGAGTACAACAATATGAATGGTCCGCTATTATTGCCTCGATTCCGATGCCTCGATTCCAAAGGATGCGAGCGAACAAAAAATCGCTGGCAAGAGGTTGTGAAACTAGCAGACGAACGTTCAGTTACATGTGTTGTATACTATATTCGAAATAAAGTATTTTCGCATAATGTATTCGTAGTAAAAAGTATAACATCCAAAAATAAAATATGATATTTTATTATACAGTATGGTTGGCAACCCTAACCTCACATGCGAGACACGAGAAATGAGGTATTTTAGACATAATCCGCTAGAAATTCCGTAAATCTTCACCATCCAACACATCTAATAGTCTAAAGTGACTGAACATATGCCTTTGTAAATATAATTGCTTGGCACACCGTCTTTTTTTCTTTTTCCTAGGCATTTCGCACAATGTCAAGCAGTCAGGGTTACACCAAGACTTTGTGGTTTTGATAAATATGGAATCATAGATATTTAATTTAAATATTAGAACTTTAATAAAATTTGTAAATAACTAATTTTATTGCTAGTATTACTACTGAATTGAACGTGCAAATTTCAGAGCAAGACGGATACACGCGTGGTGGTAGGCCGCTAGTACGGTAGTACCAGACGGGAGGAAAGTAAGATTGGAAACGGGGCAGGGTGATCGGGAACGGGTCGTCTAAATGGGCCTTTAGACCGTCGGCGCGGACGCACGGTGACATGTCGCCGGTTTTTTCGAAACAACAAAAACAGACATGTGTTTTGGCGTTAACTGTTAATTAAGAAAACAAAAGATTATGGCTTAAGAAAAGAAATGAATTTAGCGACGTGAAATTGATTAGAGAACTTGACACTGATGATTCATCGAGCTGTTAAATTTAGTAAAACCTCTGATCACAAGGCAAGATACGATCATAGGAGAATATATAACGGAGGAAGAACTATTAACTGCAACTTTTTAAGTATTTAGCAACGGGTAGAGCGTATGCTAATCTCAAGTTTAGCAGTACTACATCTGCACAATTACTCTCGCAAATAATACCAGAAATATGTGAAGCTATTTGTAAGGTTTCAAAAAACTATACAGATACAAAATCTATTTTTAATTGGAACTTTAAAATTAAATATGACGAAAAAAATATATAGTAACTTATTTTTATAAGAATAATTTTCAATTTTATTAATTACAATATTAATCTGAATCATTTTTCCATGATTAAAAATTCTTTTAAAACTGTCCGTTACCATCCATTTGGTTGTTGGTTATTATGTTCATTAATAGATGTTTGATGCCTAACACAAAATATTAATGCTTAAATATAGTCAGACAATATGAGATAACGTGTCAATTTAATCACTGTGGCTCAATGTACAGCAAGGATATAGGTATTTTAAAGCCAAGGAAAAGTGGATCACAATTTTACAATTACAAGGGGATATTTAGCGTTGAATTGTTGATAGCAATTCATACACCAACGGACGTGTACCAGATGGAGACATTAAAAGGCACAAAGTTTTTTTTATTAAGTTTATTGTAGATGAGGTAACTCTGCTTCAAGCATCATTGTTATTTGGAACAAATACATGGGCTCCATTAGTTTCCACTGACGACAAATCATTTGTTCTGAATGAATATTTCTTGAAACCAAACACACAGGAAAGTATAACACATGAAATAAGAAGTTTTAATTATAGACTTGCCACAGGTAGAAGGGTCGTGGAAAACATTTTCGGCATTCTGGCAATACGTTTCCAAGTATTCCAGATGTTCAAAATGTTGATAAAATAATAATGGGCAGTTATCTAATACATAATTATTTCCATGACTTGCTCGTCGTTAGGGGGGTAAGCGGGTCAAATATACCCATGCCCGCCGGCTGATGGGTGGCCCCCGACCACCGGCTGTAGAGGCCCCCAGGCCTCGAAGCCAAGAATACACCCGTTATCGCACGGCCAGTTAGTAGAGCTAAAAAAAAGTCGCCCATTTTACCCCGGGACCCAAATTCCTAGCGCTGGCAACTCAATTTTTGTGTACTTTGCCGGAAATATCCCACCAACACCGAAAATCTTTGTACATTTATTAAAGTTCCATTAACACCCTCCATTCAGTGACAAATTTCTTCTCTGCCACGTCACATATAAACGTTTACTGCTCGAGTGTCTCGTAGCAAATGGGATGAAATCGGCCTGACTAAATCATGTCAGGCTCTACATGACCTGATCTAGTCGGATTCTGACCAAATAGGCCGACTCTTCCACCCCACAAGGATTTATCAGGCGACAAGCCTACACATCATACGATATTGCTCCTGATCTGACCGTATCAGTCATCAGATCAGGTCATGTGTAGGGGGTTTAAATCCGTGAAACCTCGTGATAAAACTGCTCTCCTACTGCGCATGCATGGCGCCCATAGGGATCCCCCCAAAACAATGGGTTGTTTGCACTGTGTCAGCTGCTGAGAATATTTCATTTTCTAATATTATAAAGTTTTCTATAACGCCTAGTTGTGTTGCATATGGTTGCACAAACAGACATGATAGGAAACAACCTGGAATTGCGTTTCATAAGTAAGTCGCAATGTAATTATTGTTCTTGAAGTATCTGATAGGTAACTGCAACATTAGGATCTATAGCTATAAATTTATTCATTGCTCTCAATAGGATCATATCGTTCTCAAACTTTTGTTGGTGTAGTGTAGACAAATAGCATATGTTTTACCTTGCACCTGAAAAGCTAGCCTTATTGTAGACAAGTGTTGAATATTTAATTTAAGCGGTTCAAGTTTACATCGCGACACAGTGAATATGGTATTCTGCAGGCTTTTCTCAAGTTTCAGTTTACACTGAAAGTGTACTACGAAATTAATTGTGACAATTTGTGCTGTGCGAACTACTAAACGTGATTAAATAAACGTTGTTGCCCGAAATGTAGTTCACGATGCATTTCATGTGTTTAGATCTCTCCACACAGTTTGATTTTGTAGCGGCAATTTTAATGCAGAGGTTTTTAGGTTGAAATAAAGCCTGTACCAGAAGGGTACAAACAATTTATTATTAGTTTTTAGTAACTTCATGAGTACCATGTTAGTAATACAACGTGTATCGCGATGTAAACTACTCCCATCTAAGGTTCTGACTTTTGATGTATGGTAAGAAGATAAATGTACTGATGTTGCTAGCAAATTTACATAGGCCACTAACAGTACAATATCTTCTGATTCCCTTGAGGTTTTGGTGCCTATTCCCCGTGTACTTCCGCCGACCAATATAGCGGCCTCCCCACTCAACTTGTCTCTCCCTGGTTTCACTCATGGAGGATGAAATATATGGAGACGAAATAACGCCAAATCGGTGAAACCTCATAAAAAAAAACTCGTCTCCTACTGCGCATGCGCGGCGGCCACTGGAGGCCATAGGAGTACCAAAACATTTGGCTGTTTGCACTTTGTATGCTGCTGAGAATATTTCATTTTCTAATATTCTAAAGTTTTCTATAATGCCAAGTTGTGTTGTATATGGTTGCACAAACAGACAAGATAGGAACAAATCTGGAATAGCGTTTCATAAGTAAGTCACATTGTAATTATCGATCTTTAAGTATCTGACAAGTAACTGCAACGTTAGGGCCATTCACTATAAATTTATTCATTGCTCTCAATAGGATCATATCGTTCTCAAATTTTTGTTGGTGTAGTGTATACAATTAGCATATGTTACTATTTTGCACCTGAAAATCTAGCCTTATTGTAGGCAAGTGTTGAAAATTTAATTTAGGTGGGTTATGTTTACATCGCGACACAGTGAATATGGTATTTTGCAGGCTTTACTCAAGTTTCAGTTTACACTGAAAGTGTACAATGAAATTAATTGTACTGAAGGTATATGTTGAAATTAGTTGTAATAATTTATGCTACGTACGCTATTAATCCTGATATTGTCAATGTTGTTGTAGCTAGAACTGTAGCTTAAATTGAATTTTGTGTGTTGAGGTTTGCATCACTATTATGGCCTTGGTGATGCTTTTTCATGATTGATTCTCATGTAAATTGACAAAACTAATCAAAAATCAAAAGTAAATTTTTTGATATCTCCCTTAGTTCTCTAGATATCAACTATCAAAAATTAGTTACAGGTATAGTTCCTTGTGCACTTTGGTGACATTTTTATTCTGGTCCAGGCCGCGTTTTAACCTAACCACAAGGATTAGTAAAAAAATTAAACACCCAATCAGCAAGTGCAGCAAGATTATCTTTTGGTACAGTTCGCATCATAACCTAACAAACACAATTTTGAGACATTATATCTCGCGAACCACGTGAGATATCGAAAACTTTTATTCTTTATTTTCGATTTGTATCGTCGCGATACATAAGAATTTGTCCTCAAATTTGACTTTGGGGAAATGATTCTTGTGAATTTCAACCCAAAACACTTAACTTTTGAGACAGTATATCTCGAGAACTAAGCACGATATCAAAAAATTTTATTCTTCTCATCAAGTTACACAATAATCCATCATCAAATTGCGGTGCCACGGTTGTATTATGACTTCCTTGAGGTTTTTGTGCCATTTCCCGTGTTTCTTCGACCTAGCAATATGGTGGCCTCCCCACCCCACTTCTTTCCATGGAGGAAGGAAATATATGGAGACGACGCAAGAGACCTTCACCACGCATTGAAGTGAAGCAGGGCGGTGGAGGAGTGGGGGGGGCATGGCCGGAGTGGAGGGGGCATGACCGCTTCCATACAGACACGGGGAATATGTACAAAAACCTCAAGGGGACTCTAGGATAAAGGTGACGCCGCAATCTGGTGATGGATTATTATGTAACTCGATATGACAAATAAAACATGAACAATAAAAATTTTTAATATCCTGCTTAGTTTTCGAGATATTCTGTCCCAAATGTGAAATGGTTTTGGTTGAAATTCAGAAGAAAAAATTGGTCAAAGTCAAATTTGATGATGGATTCTTATTTAAAAAGACGAGACAAATGAAAAATAAAGAATAAAAAATTTCGATATCTCACCTAGTTCTAGAGAAATACTGTATCAAAAGTGAGGTGTCTTGAGTTGAAATGGAGAAGAAAAATTTCGCAAAAGTCAAATTTAATGATCGATTCTTATGTATCACGATGAGACAAATCGAAAATAAAGAATAAAATTTTTCGATATCTTGCTTAGTTTTCGGGATATACTGGGAACATCGCAATTGTTTGGAAGCGCAATATCGCCGCTGCCGCCACTGCCCATGCGCGAGTCTGCTTCACCAATTTAACGTCACTTCTCCTCCATATATTTCCTTCCTCCATGCTTCTTTCTACCCGGTTTCACTTCAGTGTGTGGTGAAGGTCCCTTGCGTCTTCTCCATACATTTATTCATCCATGAGCTGCGGGCCATAAACAAGTGCGTAATGTCCAAAGCAGATCAAATGCAAATACCAGAGACGATATATACACCCGGGTTTTTTTTTTATCTTTCGCGCAGATATTACGAGTTCAATCTTATTAAAATTTAGTATTGTCTGTGGTAAAATTGTTTTTCATACTACTATAAACAAAACATGTAGTTATAGTATATAGCTGCATATTAAATAGGCACTTGTCTAGATATTATTTGTTTTTGCTTCTAATGGATGATGCAAGAGTTGGTGGCTTGCTGTATACAGTTTAAATTACGTGTATGTTGGAAATAGCTGACAGCTCTTTCCTGCAAAATATTTTAAATGTGTTTAAACTTGAGTTTCGTAAATTAATACAACGCAAAGAACTGTGGATCATGTATAAGTGTGATAACCTGTTCCGTTAGCTATTTGAATAACCAGGCAGCATATGAAATTAAATTTTATCTTCTTGTAGTAAGAAACATGGCTGCAATACTTCGAGTTAAACGACGTTATGATGAAGAACCCCACGAAGCACTACTCTTATCCTGTAAGAAAAGGAAGAAAAATGAAATCACAGGGTCTGATGAAAGCCCTTATACAACACTGCTGAAATTTGCCGGCACTTTGAAGTCACAGGTTACACCTTTTTTTCCTTATCATAACTGAATTGTCTGAGTGGAATATTCCTTTCATTTTCCCACAGTGTTTTTGATTTATAGTTAATCAGTCATTTTCCAACAGGTTACTGGACAAACATGACTAATTTCTCTATATGTTTGGAATTCAGTACACCTGTTCCTTAGAAAATTCTAGAAAATGTGTGCTTTAAATCAAAAAGAGACTACTTGAAATATAATGTTACACAAAAGTTACCCAAAGCAACAATATCGGCTGATCACTAACTACCATTTCTAAACATTCTTGACGCAGACAATAGTGCCTCAAAAACAATGCTCCATGTTGTAAAAAAAAGTGCCAAGTTTTCTTTCTGTTGCATTTCAATCCAACCGCATCTTGCTGTGCCATTCTAATATGATAATAGCAATAAAATCAAGAAGTTTGAGAGCATTATGTCAGGGATATGTAGAGAGAGACTGTTTCAAAAGTATCAACACTTCATTAGTATAAATTTTTTGGTGGTAACAGTCTAATACACAAAATGAATTGTACCTTGAAATTTGTCACACATTGTCCTGAAGACATAGGTTTAAAAATAAAAAGTGTAGCCTACATGAAAGAAAAACTAAACATATGTGATGCCCTACAAAAATTATCACATCCAATTGCATTAGCAGTTCATTTCTAAACAGATGTTTAGTAGCAATGACAGATTCTGCACTGTGCATCAATGAATGTAAAATCCACTTGCAAGTTTTCATGATACTATATGAAACTATTGCTATTCCATTATAATGACTATAATTCAATGGCCCAGGCCGCATTACAACCTTATAACCACACCGGGATATTGTCTGGACCCAGAAAATAAGCGAGCTTAATTTATCGATGAAAACTAAGTTCCTCATATTTTGTGTTGTGTTCATTCTAGCCCAAGCTGCATTAAAAACTCAACCAAGCTAGTATACTGCCACCTTAAATTCAAGAGAACTTAATTTATCAATGAAACTAAATTCGCCACACCTTATGCTTCAACAGCAGAGTATTTAGAAATAGGACGCAGATGCCCTGTTTCAGCCACCATTTATTATTGTAGATTGCACTATTTTTACTTCATGATTATACATTTTGTGGTTTTAATTAACAGGCTTTATGAAATAATGCTGTGTAAGCAATTTTGCGCCAATTTTCAAACCACAGAACAGTATTATTTAAGAAAACATACATATTAAACTCACAAAATGAAGTAAAACAGCTCAAAATGTTGATAGTTTGAATGATCTTATCCATTTAGTATGTATTTGATGATTATATTATACAAATTTTCTTAAATCGTATCGCTCAAGCATCAGTTGTGCAAATTTATATTGCGAAAGGACCATTCCTTCCGAGTTGGTTCTAATTATGGAGGAGCCAATAGTTGTATACATGTTATTAAGCAACAAATACACTTTGTTACTTAATGAATAGGAATATATTCATATGTCATCATGAAAACTAGTCAACGATTTTGTTTGTTGCTGCAGAGTGCAGGTACTATCATTGACACTAAAGAAAAGTTTAGGAATGGCAGCCACTGTACTGCTTACATTATTGGATATGACAACTTTGATGTGGCATCACATCTAGGGTGCGTTTCTTTTTTGCTTCCACGTACACTATTTCTCGATAGGTGTGTCCTCACGATCATGAGTAACAAATTTCAAATCAAAGGCACAATTCCTTTTGTGTATGGCCTTGTTGGACCACTGCTTTGAATCTTACTAAGTAATACTTGTACCTTTCAAACGAAATGGACAAATCCTTGTGTTTTCAGTGCTATTGTCCCAAAACCTTCCATCACTTGTGCCCTTATTTTTTGTTTTGAAAAGCCTATTCTTTCAACACTGCCAATTTCTTTGAATTATGTATATTTCTTGGGTCAAGTTTATATAGTGATACAGTGAATGTGTAAATGCGTATATGATTAAAACTTTGATTTTAGTGGTGTTTGTTGAAATTTAGCCTGGATCAGAATGTCAGTTGAAACTTCGGTTTAATTCTAGATGGGGATACCGCTGCCTCGCGACTGTTAACGTCACGTCGCGTTCACGTACAGTCGTAAAAACATATATAATTTAAAGCTGTACAATATCAACATAAACTGATGTCCTGTAGGTGGATCAGATGCAGGCGGCCACTGGTAAGCGGCCGCAGATGTCCGATAACACAAACAGATGTTCAATGTTTAAGGTGAAACTCGCATTTCATCATCATTCGGCAGTGAACCCGCGAAGATTAGCAATATTGGTTGTATTATCGGACATCTGCGGCCGCTTACCAGCGGCCACCTGCATCTGATCCACCTTCGGGATATCAGTTTATGTTGATATTGTACGGCTTTAAATTATATATGTTTTTACGACTGTACGTGAACGCGACGTCACGTTAACAGTCGCGAGGCAGTGGTATCCCCATCTAGAATTAAACAGAAACTCTTGTTACAACATAACGGATGCAGTATTTCATTCATGTAAGCTGCTTTCAAAAGTGCCATATTAGTGATGTCTTTTTAATTGGCATTATCAGATCTATCCTTCAAGTTACTGCATTTCTCAAAGTGGTTGGGTTGAATGTCCTTTCCTGTAGCTAGTCTCTTAATTGTACGGAACTCCATTTTCCCAAACTTATTCTCTCTATAACATATTCCTTAGGATTATCTCTCCAGTCATTTATAATCTCATACATTTACTAGTCGTATTGATGAAAACTGAATTATTTAAGAACACAATACTTTTAGAATTGAAATAATGATATTTGTGATTCCACATTGCAAACAACCATATATATGCAAAGAAATTACATTCATGACTTAGCTACACAATTTTACAAGGCAGCTAACAAGCCTCATTTAGGCAACAAAAATAACAGGTGGTGAAAGAAACCTAAGCAGAAGGGCTGTGATAAGCACACGGTGAACAAAATTGTACAATATTTAATTTTAAAACCTTATTCATGCAGAGAGAGTGGTCCTGGCTTTTCCTTGGAGAACAGGGTGGGAATGGTAGGAGTTGAGAAGTAAAGTAATGCAAATTAAACTTTTGATTGCTCTAGAAAAACAATGTCCATTGTGGTGGGGGAACACAAAGATTTCCATAACTCCTGCCTTCAGCTGTGGTCAGTAACACAGGGTGTACCCAAATGAATATCAGCATTTTAACGCTTTGTAGTATTTATTACATGAAGGTGAGTCTTTCTTCCTTTTAGGGATATTTACAGCTCTGAAGCTCTTGTTTTCAGTTAATTTAAACTTGGAAGTTATATATTTTTTTCTCCACTTCCCTTACTATTTAGGTAAAACTATGTTATAACAAAAAGTCTAGAGCATTTTATTCTGAACATTTTGGTTTTTATTTTGTCTTGATATCTTCAGAATTACCAGAGTTATAAACATTTACGCAATACTTGTTTTCATCTAAAAATTGGTACAGAAGCGAAATTAAAATGGCCGCCAAAAAAAGTAAAAGCCTAAAAAAAATTTTTAACATAGTTTTGAGTTCACTTAGTATTGAGGAGTAACTGGTAAAAAAATTAAGAAAACAAAAATGTTGAGCAACATAATGTGGGTGATTTTTAATGGATTGACCCTAAAACGTAAAATTATAATTAATGCTTGAAATGAAAGAGCAACTCAAACAGTTCTGTTTGTTGGTACCTGTGCATATGTGTGCGCAATGTTTCCTCCGTCATCCGTTAGAAAGCGCTAGTAGCAAAAATGGCGACTAGTGAACAGAAAATTTTTTGTGTTCTGCAATTTGCAAAGGCGGAATCTCGTAGTTACTGTGCAACGTGCATTCCGAATTAAGTTCAGATGTGATCCTCCAAGCGATAATAACATCCATTTGAAAATCAGTTTGAAAATACCGACCGCCGTTGCAAAGGAAAGAGTACAGGACGACCAAGGGTAAGTGAACAGTGCATTGAGCGAGTGAGAAAAACTTTCATGTGTAGCCCGAAGAAATCCGTTCTGAAGGCTAATCATGAATTAGCAATTCCGGCAATGATTGGAAAGTTTTATGGAAACGCTTACAACTATGTCCTTATTGTTAGCAGTTGTTACAGCTATTAAGCCTATGTGCCAAATTTGCACATGAAATGTTGTTGCACGACAATGAAGATTTTCTGTATCATGTTGTTTTCAGTGATGAATCAACATTTCACCTTAGTGGACATGTGAACACTCATAATGTGCGCATCTGGGGCTCAGAAAATCCTCACTAGATGGTGCAATTGCATCTCCTAAATTGAATGCTTTTTACACCATATCTCGGCGGAAAGTTTATGGGCCTTTCTTTGCAGAAACAACTGTAACTGGTACTTCCTACCTTGATGCTCTAGAACTATGGCTATTTACCCAGTTGGTAAAAGACAAACCATATAACTTCATTTGTCAGCAAGATGGTGCACCACCTCACTGGCATAACAACGTACGCGATTGGTTGAACATCACTGTACCCAACCACTGGATTGCCCGCAACTTGTTTCGCATGGCCTCCACACTCTCCCGATCTGACACTATGTGATTTCTACCTGTGGGGGTTCATAAAGAATCGTGTGTACGTGCCTCCACTACCTGCTGATGTACCCGACCTAAGAAACAGGATTGAGGCAGCTTTTACAACAATTACACCACAAACACTAATCAATGTTTGGGAAGAAATGGGCTATTGACATGAGACGAGAGGTGCTTACAGTGAACACTTGTAGGCTTGTAGTTATAACTGTTTAAGTTGCTCGATTTCATTTCATGCATTAATTATAATTTTACGTTTTATGTAAAAATACTACAAATCATTAAAACCCTGATATTCATTTAGGTACACCCTGTAGATCTACAGTTCCTATCATTTGTTATATATTTATATAGGCCTACATTTGTGTGTTTATTACTGCCCTACTGTCTTATCTGATGGGTCCCCTTGCCTTGTCCTTTATATACACATATGTTAAGTTGAGCATTTGGATAAGAGAATATCCAATGCTTACCACAGTTAAATATTGTTGCAGTGTCGAAACATGGATTGACACATAGACACATACTGTTGACATTTTTGGATTATCTCTCTTCTTCAAAAATAGTGAGATAGCTGCACGATAGTAGTTGGCAGCTAACTGGAGGCTCAGAAAGTTGATCGGCAGATTGTGGTGGGGGGAAAATCAAAATAGCAAGAAGTATGAATTGGGATTTTTAAGTAGGGTTGAATATCTTTAAGCTTTTATTAATTTTTTAAATATATATATTTATATGTATATTTTATTGGTAAGTATTTTCTGCTGTCTCCTTCCATCTGCCGGTGACTAATTGCCGTGGTTTGCTTCCACTTTTACAATGCTTGGGTTTAGGATTTTCAACTCCCACTTCATACCTCTCACCACATTGATCTCCCCCCCCCCCCTCACCTCCTCGAGCTGCCAATAAACAGTCTGAGTCTCCAATTAACTGACAGTTGCCATTGTGCAGCTATCTCGCTCTATTATTGAAAAAGGGATAGAACCTGAAAATTTCAATGCTCTATGTGTGTACTTGTCTATCCGTGTTTTGACGCTGGAGTAATCTGCAACTTTGGTGGTTAGCTGCCAGCCTCGATCAGGCAGTTTACCTCACTGTATTGTTGAAGAACGGATATAAGCCTAAAAATTTCAGTGCTCTGTATGTGTATGGGTTTTTCCGTGTTTCAACATTATAACCATCTTCAGCCTTGGTAAGCAGTGGTTATTCTCCTATCCAAATGTTTAATGTATCTTCTTTGTAGCACCTTATATATATATATATATATTGAAAATTTGTTGTTTTGAAATAATTGAATAATTTTTCTCATGTTTAAGGATGAAGATGTGGCTACCCATATATCAAAGAAATTGAAAAAAGCTGACTTCAGAGCATCACTAAAACATGTTACAAATATAACACAAAAGATACGTGAAGAAAATAAGCAGATATCACAGGAGAATAGGTTCAAGGTGGGTGGTCATTATTTTCAAAACCCTAATTTTCCTCAAGACAAGTAAGCAAGTGGTGTCTCTTGCTTTTTTTCTCTTAAATGTAAGTTGTGCATTTTGTTAATTTTTGCATATTAATGAAGATGTTTCAATAAGAGTAAAAAATTTTAATTGCGTGCCATTTTGGCTATCATGATTCGATAGGTCGATGAATGTCATGGATCGATAGGAGACAGATAGTAAACGTGGAGCACTACATGATACAACAATTCATCCTTCTTGTTACACTTTGCTATCAAAATAATGAAAGTTTGGTTGCCACAGTTCATGAAGTGTGCTCAATTTTCATTAGAAATAATGTTCTGTATTCATCAACAGTAAAAGGAATAATCAAATTCAAAAGTATTGGCTTAGTTATTCATGTTAACCACATTTCATGAGCTTATAATTATCATTCAGAAGAAAACATGGTGACAGATCTTGAGGGGATGGCCGAGCGTCCTGGAATCTTGATTATTCATCTCGCACGAGAACCGGACTTTCAACGGCCATTTTTCATTATATTCTCACATTAGATTTGCATCTCCATGCTTAAGAAAACCAATTGACTCAAGAAATTTTGACAATATACCATGCAGAGTGAAGAGAGTTTGCCAATTGGATCATTGAACAACAATAGGTGAATGGTGATTTTGTGGAAAAAATCATCTTCAGCAAAAAGGCCCATTTTTATTTTGATGGTTTTGTTAATAGGCAAAATTGCTACATTTGGGGCTCAGAAAATCCATAAATGATTCATGAGAAACAAATATATCCTCAACACATCTCTGTTTTGTGTAAATTATGGACTGGAGAAATCATTGCACCATTCTTCTTTGAAACTGAGGCAGTTTATTCTTTAATGTTATCATAACATGATAACACTGTTCTTTGTGCCTCAATTGGAAGATGTTGCTCTTGAAGACAGGTTGTTTCAACAGGACGGTGCCACTTGCCATACCGCCTGTGTAACATTGATAGTTTTGCATGAGTCTTTTCTTTATTGTGTCTTCTCCCATGTTGGTCAGCAGTATTGGCCGCCATGATCCTGCGATTTAACACCTATAAAAAAATTTCTGTGGAGTTTCTGAAGTTCAGACCAAGATGCCCACTACAACCTGTAAGGTATCCCTAGTTATATTCTCTATATTCCGCGAGAATTCGGCCAAGTTTAAGGTTAGTTGGAGTCCACGATACCACATTTAAAATCAAGTTAACAACAATCCTAATACGATAAAGTGGATAAATAACACATAGTAACCATAAATAAGAAGTTTCCAGGAAAATATAAGCATAAACTCACCTAAAAGAGAGTAATCCGAAATTATCCATGAAGCAGAAGACACAGGTTTATTTACGTTACGATGGTAATAATACTCCACTAAATTAGACACTGTAAAGCATTTTCATAATTAGAATTTCACCAGTTGATATTAAATTCACGAGTAACTTGCAGCTCCAGACCGATTTAAAGTAATAAATATGGAATTTAATGCATCTCTACATGAGAGATAGTAAACATTTTATGCCACCACATTTGAATAACTTCAGAGCTTTAAAAGTAAAGGAAACCAAGTAAAATAAATAACTAGGTAATATTTTGTAAAGTTCCCTTGATGACCAACCGATAAACTGAAAATATAAGTGAATATTAGACAACCGGTTATGGCGTCGTAAAAACCGAAACTTTGGAAATTAATAACTCAGAAACTAACAGGTTTAGCCGACTAAAAACTTCGCTAAAAGGCTTAAAATAAATCAAGGTTCAATTTAAAAATAATCTCAGGACACAACCGGCTATAAATAAAAAGCAGAAGATTTGGTCTGAACAAGGGAAAATTAAGGAAATCAGTATCTTTCAAATTACCGAACAGATTTGAATAATTTTTACACCAGTAGAATCAGCAGAGACGGGAGAGTATTTCTAAAATAACTTAAAGCACGAAATCTAAAATTTTTGACGGTCTGTTTTTTGTACACAGATTTTTGAAATGACTACGTAATCCAGTGTAGCAACACACCCCAACTAAATAAATCTATAACTCCGTTCTGGAGCATTTAAAACATTATTACCAAGAGACACTAAAAACTTATTTTTGCGTGATCTACACACTGTGAATTTCTGGGAAACATTGGGAGATAAATCGAGAATTTCAATGTCTATGTTGAACACGTTAGTCCTAGTTTCATATAGGGAATTGCAGAGCTATGACGGTCACTTGGGTCTAGATTGTGCGAGAAGTAGGACGTGTTAGGTCCGAGAGCCGCGAGCTAGCCTCGGGCGGCTTGGTCACGAGGCTATACTACCGCCGGGCAGGCACAATGGCGGATAGGCGCCATATTGTGATTTTTTAGTTACATAGTAAAATGTTGGGAATTTGAACTTTGAATTTTATTGGGGGACTTATCGGTTTTGGTTATGCTTCACAACTTGCAATTTTCGTGTGATGATTTTCCGATGCCTTGCTAGCTGAACAGTTGTAATACAGTGACATTTTTGAATATATGTGAATAGTGAAACTTCAAACCTGACTTTCATTTAATAGTATACCCTTCCTGTTTGGGGAATAACGAACAGGTGGCGACCATCTTGAAAACCAGTTAGCATTTTTATTAGGCAAATTCACGGTCAACAAACTATTTTTAAGAACTTCCAGTATTTCCAGTGATAAGTAAGTGAACAATAGTTAAGGAACGTAAGGCTGATCCACCCCCGGGTATCCATCTTTGTTCCTTACATGGGACTTGTGTGATTCGCGCTTGGAAAGAGCGGTGAAGTATAACCGAACCGAGACCTACATTTTTTTTCAAGAAAGATCTCACGGAGAACTGTGAAGTGTAACTATCTGACTTCTACTTACGATGCCGGTTATTCAGTGACAGTTACGAATTTTTTTTTCTACCAGCAAGATTTTTTTTTGAAAATGGCAACCTGACACACCAACAAGGAACTTCCATCAACTACGCTACGGTGTACTACGCCTGCCCATCCGGTGCTGATATACGACTTTGACTGCGACTCCGCCAACTGGGAGGAGGCGTTTCCCTGTGCCCGGGAACACGTTTCACGACTACCTGGCCGACACACATCGCAGCCACAATCAACCCACCCTTCGCCTTCGTAGCGCTGACGACTTCGTCTGGGTGGATAGCTGTGTATGCAAGCACCACGACACAGCACCTTCGACATCCAGCCAACCGGCTGATAACTAAGATAAGTACATTCAACATTCGTAACCATCGTTTTGGGCCTCCTCAACCTGGCTTTGGTGCAAGTCAGTCTGCCTGAGGACGCTATACTGTCTATGCAGCAGTTTCTTCTGGGCGCTTTCGCTGCCGCATTTCGAGTTTCTTCCAACCATAGTTGAACTAAACATCTGCGGATGTCTACCACGCTACAATCACAGCAGCGGACATTTTTCTACTTTTTTAGCTGTTACGACAGCAACCCAGTGATATAATATCACTAACCCAAATATAACGGGTTTTATTTTGTGCTTTTTCACCTTTTTATTCGTCGAGATATTTGTGGATTTTTCATTGTGTTTATGTTTACGAAATCAGCTGACCAAAGAATTTCATGCCACAGAGATGCAACTTTGCCAAGTCAACGATTCTCTACTGAATGCCAGCTGGTGTTAGTGTGTTAGCATCGCTGCTTTGTTTATATCCCAGATTACGAAAAAAAAAAAAATTATTTCTATTTCTTTTTCAGGTTTGCGTGTGCTTATTTCTACATTATTTTTATATTATTTTGTGTGTGCATTTTGGGGGAAATTTGGAATTTTTTGTGTATCTTATGCCAACATTTTCGAAATATTTTGTGAACAGCTGTTTCTTACTCCATGGTGACCTATAGCCTTGGCTACTTTTATAATTGTTAAGAATTCCTCCAATTCATTTTTACTTCATATTCCCTTTTAATATTTCTCAATTTTTATTTGCATTATGGAGTCACATGGGGGGAATGTACAAACAGTTTCTCCTCCTATGGTGAATACACAGCCACAAGTGGTAACAACTCCTAACATGGATTTACAAACTATCCTTATAGCCTTTCAGTCAAGAACTTAAAGATACTATTAAGCAACGAAGTGAGGCTTTTCAGTCTTTCAGTCAAAAGCTTGATCAAAAATTTGAACAACATAGTGAAAAGTTTGACTTAAAATTAGACCAACAGTCTCAAGCCACACAGGCCCAGTCTCAAGACATACAGGCTTTAAGCACCAAGTTGGATCAAAAATTTGAACAACAAAGTCAAAAGCTTGATCAAAAATTTGAACAACATAGTGAAAATTTTGACTTAAAATTAGACCACCAGTTGCAAACCATTCAGGCTTTAAGCACCAAGTTTGACCAAAAATTTGCACAACAAAATGAAAACATTGCCCAAAAGTTGGATAAACAATCTAAGGTTCTTGCGGATATCAGAGACACCACCAACCAACTTAGTACACAATTTACCCACTATACCGAGGAATTGAAACAACTAAATCATACCTTCGTTCAAAACAATGCTTCAATGGCCTTGGTAGTTCAGCAGGTCCAACACCAAACTGATGTTACTAAAGATGCTATTGTAAACCACTTTCAAACTCACTCTGTTGCCATTAATGTGGAAATCCAGTACCACGAATCCTATACTTGGCATACCTCACAACAGGAACCCCAGACTTGTAAACAATGTCAAATTGAACCAGAGCCTTCACCTATTCAGGAGGATATGCAAATTTTGCAACCACAGCTGATGGTTATAGCTGACCTTTTTGCCATCCCCTCACAGCCTCCAACTACAGGGGCACAGCTTGGTCCACCCATTGAACAGCTGGCAGCTACAGCAGCAGAGCTTGTAATACCCACCCCACCCCAGACCCCAGCTGAGAGAAACATAATACCACTTGTAACCCCACTAATGGACATTTGTTCTGACTCAGTGCCTGACCCTCCAGAACAGCTGAGTCCTCTTATGCAATCAGTAGATTCTACTGTGCATACTTTTTGTTCACATCCCCCAACCAATATTATTTGTAAGAAACTCAGTTTAAGGAAGCCCACATTTGTGGACAAATTGAAAGTAGAAATCCACAACCAGATGTTCCCTACCCCTTTTCCCAGTATGTGGCCTTTGTTTTCCCCACAACCAGCACAGATTCTGCACATTCAAAGACATATCATGGCCACTATCCTTTTCCAATATTATTCCAGTCAGCAACAGACTGACATTTTGATTTCTTTACATCTTAAGGAAGATATACACTGCTGGGATGCCAGATTTTCCACGGGCAAGCCACCCAGTACCTACAATGCTGATCATTTGATGCATTATTCTCAAACTACAGCTGTAATTGAAATGTGTTCACACTCCACTTCTTTGAGCTCTCAACACAGGAAGGTTGGGAGGAAAAGAGTTATTTTTGAAACATTTTGTTTTGGGAGGGGACCCAAATTTAAAAGCTACCTCAACCCTTTCCCACCCAATGGGAATTCATTATTTGATGACAGGAGGAATGTAATAAAACTCAAAAGATTTGCCCTTAATATACAGGGACCCCCACAATTATTCATCCATGTTATGGTGTATATGTCAGTTGACATTTTTTCACAGGTTGCACCAATAGGCGACCTTGTTCATTGTAGTAATACAGTAACTATTGCCAGAGATTTTGTTTACTTTTTCCCTTTTGCCATGTTTAATATATGTTTTGTTGACTTCTTCATGAGGCTGAAAGTAATTTTTAAGGTTATATGGGAGCTTGAACTTTTGCTCAACCTTGTTTTTTCTTTTGTATACATCCATAAGTTATTTTGTGACCAGCTACCTAGGGAAGTTGTTTACCAGGCTGGGTTTGATGTGATGTTTGATACATTGGAGATGAAGCTGAGAGATACTGAAAGAGATTGTCAAGGAGGGGAAGTTGTTTGTGATGATAAAGAAGTAGATGTGTTTGTTGAATAAGGGATGAAGATTATACTTGTGTTTCTATGTTTACAAAAAGGGGGGGGCTGGAAGAGAAGAAGTACCAAAAAGGGGGGAATGCTACACCATTTTAGGACCAGGATAGGAAGCTAAGACTTGCCTGCGATCCATTATTATTATTATTGGCATTCCTACCCATCCACATTATTATTACCCTTGGGCCAGGAAGCGTAGACTTGCCTGCGAATCCCACTATATTATTATTTTCCCACACTATTATTGCCCCACTATATTGCTATTATCCCACATTATTATATGCTATGGCATTATAGGCATCGACCCAGAGAGGAGATGACCTCATTTATATATTACATTGCAGCAGGAACACGCAGGGTGACCTCATTTTGTGTGCATGACCATGGAGGGGGTGCAGTAGGAGAGTCAAAGGACATACCTGGTACATCCCATAGATGGGCGTGACACATTTCCCCATTCCCCACACTTTGAGAGTGACTGTACAGGAACAGCACGAGCCCATCACATTTCCCCAATAGGCGCCACTGTCGTTGTTCATACACACAACATTAGGATTAAGAAAAACATAGAACACACAGTACATCAACATACTCTAACGAGATTAGCGCTGACACAACTGAGTTGTTTACAGATAATGTACTTTCTGAGATGAGATTTCGAGGTGGATTTTAGTTTTGTTTTTCATTGTGGAAGATGGATCGGAGAACTTGTTTGAGGAGATATATTTACCCTTGCGTTTTAATAAGATGTAACATTGAGAAGACTTGGAAACAGCGAGATGATTGTTCCTTGCGCCGAGAGGATTATTTGAAGTTTATGATGATAGGAGGCATACATACACTCCACACTATTTGTTACAATGCTACCCATCATTTTTTATATATATATACCCCTCACACCTTTATATGGTTTTGAATTTTGTGACCCCCTTTGCATACTTAATGAGAATTAGAAGACATGATACTATTCTTCATACACTACATCACATCCCTTCATATACACATACATGGGTTTACAGTGGTACCCAGTCATATCGCATGGTGCGATTCAATATTTACCTATGTCCCTAGACAATTGTCACTATGAACCAGTGTACTGGTTCCTCGCAACTTTGTTGCCACAACTAACCCTATTTTGTCGCAGCAGTGTACTGCTGATAGGAAACTGCGTTTCCATTCGTTTCTAAGATTCTATTTTTTATACTCTATTAGTTTTAAGATTGACATTTTGAAGATATTTCTAGTATTTGGTTTTATTTCAATGCTTTTTCTAGTATTATGTATAGTCATTGGTTTTCTTATAACCTGCCCATCTTCGGATGTTGGCAATTACCATAATTTTCTAGGTTCTACAACTATGTGTTCAATTCCTACTATTTTTGTTTATTTAATTCGTAAGTTCACTTTTCTAGTTGTAGGTTAAGCTTAACAGGATGATATTGCTCACACACAGTGTTTGTTTTGTTTTGGATTGTTCGCAGACTGACTGACCGAGGTCCTCGGGCGACTGCTGTGACAGGAACCCAGGACATGAACATTTCTCGGCAGTGTTAGGGACTGTTTGAGTTTGTATAAATAGCACGTTCGTCTGCGATCGCGACAGGACTCTCCCATTTTGAGAGGATTTTGTAAGAGTGTGTGATAGAAGAATAAAGAGACGTTCTAAAAAGGACAATCTAAGGAAAAGATTGTGATAGATATATAACAGATGTTGTGTTCAAGGACTACGGTCCTATATACATATTCGTAGGTTTAAGGAGGTTGTATGGATATGATGTTTAGATTTAAGGTTTTATACTTTTGTGGGTTTTTTTTGGGTATGTTAAAATTTTCCTACACAATTTCACTGTTTACATTTTAATGTTGTAATTTAACAATTTTGTGTGGTTTACATACCACTTTTGATAAGTTGTGTTTTTCATAACACCAGTATTGACATGATTCATATTTCCTTTTTGAATTTTGTGAACTTCGATAATTTAAAGTAACTTTTGAGTATGAATGTGGTAACAATTTTATATTTGAGATGTAAAGTAAATTTTGGAGTATGAATGAAGAAGCATACCGACCGATAAGCATAGAGTTAGTTAACGTTTTGGGGGTATTTTTCTAAATTTTTCATGGGATTATCGGGATTTTTCTTGCTTTTGGGATTTTCTTTGGGTTTCCTTTTGTCATCGGGAATTTTAAGGGGAATTGTTAGGGTTTTTCTTTCTTTTTAAGATGTTCAGTAAGTTTTTTTTGCAAAAATTACTTCAATCTTCAGGGGGCATGTAAGGTATCCCTAGTTATATTCTCTATATTCCGCGAGAATTCGGCCAAGTTTAAGGTTAGTTGGAGTCCACGATACCACATTTAAAATCAAGTTAACAACAATCCTAATACGATAAAGTGGATAAATAACACATAGTAACCATAAATAAGAAGTTTCCAGGAAAATATAAGCATAAACTCACCTAAAAGAGAGTAATCCGAAATTATCCATGAAGCAGAAGACACAGGTTTATTTACGTTACGATGGTAATAATACTCCACTAAATTAGACACTGTAAAGCATTTTCATAATTAGAATTTCACCAGTTGATATTAAATTCACGAGTAACTTGCAGCTCCAGACCGATTTAAAGTAATAAATATGGAATTTAATGCATCTCTACATGAGAGATAGTAAGCATTTTATGCCACCACATTTGAATAACTTCAGAGCTTTAAAAGTAAAGGAAACCAAGTAAAATAAATAACTAGGTAATATTTTGTAAAGTTCCCTTGATGACCAACCGATAAACTGAAAATATAAGTGAATATTAGACAACCGGTTATGGCGACGTAAAAACCGAAACTTTGGAAATTAATAACTCAGAAACTAACAGGTTTAGCCGACTAAAAACTTCGCTAAAAGGCTTAAAATAAATCAAGGTTCAATTTAAAAATAATCTCAGGACACAACCGGCTATAAATAAAAAGCAGAAGATTTGGTCTGAACAAGGGAAAATTAAGGAAATCAGTATCTTTCGAATTACCGAACAGATTTGAATAATTTTTACACCAGTAGAATCAGCAGAGACGGGAGAGTATTTCTAAAATAACTTAAAGCACGAAATCTAAAATTTTTGACGGTCTGTTTTGTTGTACACAGATTTTTGAAATGACTACGTAATCCAGTGTAGCAACACACCCCAACTAAATAAATCTATAACTCCGTTCTGGAGCATTTAAAACATTATTACCAAGAGACACTAAAAACTTATTTTTGCGTGATCTACACACTGTGAATTTCTGGGAAACATTGGGAGATAAATCGAGAATTTCAATGTCTATGTTGAACACGTTAGTCCTAGTTTCATATAGGGAATTGCAGAGCTATGACGGTCACTTGGGTCTAGATTGTGCGAGAAGTAGGACGTGTTAGGTCCGAGAGCCGCGAGCTAGCCTCGGGCGGCTTGGTCACGGGGCTATACTACCGCCGGGCAGGCACAATGGCGGATAGGCGCCATATTGTGATTTTTTAGTTACATAGTAAAATGTTGGGAATTTGAACTTTGAATTTTATTGGGGGACTTATCGGTTTTGGTTATGCTTCACAACTTGCAATTTTCGTGTGATGATTTTCCGATGCCTTGCTAGCTGAACAGTTGTAATACTGTGACATTTTGAATATATGTGAATAGTGAAACTTCAAACCTGACTTTCATTTAATAGTATACCCTTCCTGTTTGTGGAATAACGAACAGGTGGCGACCATCTTGAAAACCAGTTAGCATTTTTATTAGGCAAATTCACGGTCAACAAACTATTTTAAGAACTTCCAGTATTTCCAGTGATAAGTAAGTGAACAATAGTTAAGGAACGTAAGGCTGATATCCACCCCCGGGTATCCATCTTTGTTCCTTACAAACCCAAGCATTAAAGGATGAAATTGAGCATTGTATCAACGAAATACTGCAACATTTATTGAATACAGTAATTGAAAATTAAAGAAGTTTACACCTGTGCCACCAAAGCCATTTACTAGACATGTTGTTCCATACATAATTCCCAAATGTGTACGTTATAAATCAATAAATACTTCAGTACTTTGTTCGCCGTTTTAAAGCTTAGAATCTCAATTGATTGGTTTGGCATATCTTATGTTTTAACGCTACATAATGCCAGAGCTGAATGTAAGGTGACAAATACCAAAGATGGAACCACTAGATGTTGCATACTCCACACTAAAGACACAACTAAAATGTCTCTGACCATATTCTTTAATGAAAGCAATAAAAGCAGCTTTATTTTTCACACTCCACTCTAAACAAAATTTGAAATATTCTTTCCTTCAATTCCGGATGTTCAGTTTTTAAATGCCATAGATGGCCACATTGAATGTGTTAAACTAATAACGAAAAAGCAACAGAGATTTTGTTTGATCACAATCTCTGTTAGCACAACTACAATGTCTGATGATCATGTACAGTTTAGGAAAACTGAACGTGAGTTTCTGGCATAATTTATCTTTTAATCTTATTATAATCTATTTAAATTCTCAAGATACCGAATTTCAGCCAAAATATCTGGCATTTGGAGCTGAAAGTAGATTAGTTCTATTTGCAATAATAAATGCTTAGGTTGATGGTTTCTAATATAAATAGAATGTTATATTAAGCCTTTAGTGTTGCAACTAAAAGCAGTTTACGATAACAAACCAGCTTTTCTTCATTTTAAAATTTATTGTGTCGTTTAGCAATGCAGTTTCTACGATAACCATGACGCCACAGTTTGTAACTCCCTGAAACAAATTGAAAGTAGATAATTTCTTTTTTCATATCTCGCTTAGTTCTGAATACTTGATATACAACTCTAAATACCTGATACTCAACTGTACAGGATTAGATTTTAATTTTGTGCTCCAGTGCCAGATGAATTAGCATGATGAGAACATTTTTAGCTCTAGCAGCAGATGAGTCAGCTTAATGACACACATCTAATTTTGGGTACTGTGAAAACTCTGTCAAAATCATTTCAGAAGTTTCCAGGTAATGTTAGACTATT
Organism: Vandiemenella viatica; assembly: GCA_031002005.1. NCBI lineage: Eukaryota > Metazoa > Arthropoda > Insecta > Orthoptera > Morabidae > Vandiemenella > Vandiemenella viatica. Next base: position 248,762,712 of record JARYHS010009186.1, read on the forward strand.
CGAAAAATAAATGTGTCTTAACGTCTCAAGATATATGTTTAATTTTCACCCCAGGCGTTCAAATTCTGAAAATCCATTCAAAATTTGTATTTTCTGTATAATGCTGGAACAAACAGGCCCATTCCAGATACATTTTTATGTAAGTGGTATGTATTAATGCACGTACGGTCCATGTTTCGATTTTCGAGCAACAACATTAGCAAATGTAACCTGTACTAAAATGAAAACTGACATTCCATATCAAAGCATCCAAACCACTCCATTATTAGAACTGTGATGCTAAATCACTGTTTAGTTTAGTACCGGAAATGGCCGGTACGAATTGTATGAAACTTGCTACACGTTTCTTACTGCGTGAATAAAAACGGTGTATGGGTAAATCAACACCAACTAGACCGGCGACACCAGGAACTCTGCTAGTAGTAAGAATAAAGTATTGTATTATTACCTTGTTATGGAGAGAGTATAATTACAAGAAAAATAATAATCCAAAAAATTTAGTGGTATTCATTTCATGAACGTCTATAAATATAAATTCACCACACCTCAGTAATAGAAAACAGTCAAGTACTGTAACTGAAATTCACTTTTTTATTTACAGAATATGAACTATGCAGCATTTTGGAACTTTTTTTTTCAGGAATATGCAAAATAAAAATTAGGTTAGGGAAAACAGTATCTCTTACCATAGGTGACTGCAAAATAGAAATACTGAAAACTGTCAGAATGACACATTGATTTTGTATGCTTGGACATTTCACGGTATGAAAAAGTTCACAGTTTATGGCAGTGTATCTCCAAGTGGGTTCGCTAGCTAATTTTACAGGGTTCACGGCGAAAGGCAGCTGACTGGCTATCTCAATGCAGATGCGACTAATCACTCTGTAAATTGTTCATAACTTCCCTTGGTAATTTTCTGATTATAATTATTCTTTCTTCAGTCAACTGAAATCCAAGAGAATGAGCATCGAGACAGTGAATATATCTGGTGTAACAAAGTTGGTAAACATAATAATCCAGAATGTTCAGAGAAATATTCCTCCTTTCACTCGATGTTCCACATTATTAGATATTAGGTAAATTTGGGAATGTCAAAAATGTTCGAAGGTTTGGATTGTACATTTAACTATTCCCATTATGGTACCACTGAATTAGGTTTGGCACATAAATCATTTCTGGAACTGTCCACAGATCTGACTCTTCAAGCAAAGTGATGAATTTCCTTTTGTACTTCGTGACAGCTTATATGAGAGTGAGTTTTCGCACCTGGTCATAATAAAAATGAAAAACAGGAATCAACTGAATGTTGAAAATGAATTGAGAACTGATACTGAAATTGTGACAAGAAACAAGTCCATCAATCACATTAATTACTAACATTATGCTGTTTGTGACTATTACTTTTTTTAAATAAAAATCCTTATTTTTTAAAATAAAGAACCAGTTTTTCACTGTCACTGTCTGGGAAATTTAATAGTGATACATGGAGCTACAAGTTTGAGAAACCCTAGTTTATGGTAACAGTTCTCAGTCTATATATGTATCACAACTATGTGCTGAGAATATCTCGGTTCTAGTAATCTCCTTGTTGCATCCAAGCTTCCTGTGAAGACGTTTTCACACACTTTTTTTACATGTGGATATTTCTCAGCAGTTATTCTCCCTTCCATTTTAATGTATAGCTATAATCTGTCTAGTATCATATTCCCTAAAAATAATTGGTTCAACCTGATCTTAAAAAGTTCTATAGAAAATTTATTAGTCACTTGATTATGTTGCCTTCTGCTGTCTTCCAGAAAATGTGCTGAGAAACTGATCTTGAGAAACTTGTTTCAACACGTCCATGTTGAATGATATTTGAAAATAATTCAGAACTTGACAGGTTTTTTGCAAGTATAATGTAACATATTTCAAATGGATGGCTTTGTAACCTTATATTTTTTCAATGCTGTATCTGTATTTGTCACCTTAGTTGTACTAAATCTGAAGAGTTCCTAAGACTCTTTACTAAAGATACCCTATAATTTTCACGCGGAATTTGGCCAGAAATTGTGCATTCGTCCAGTGAGTTTAACACAGCCATGTGTATAGTATACCTTGCAAGAGTTCATAATCTTAGAAATTTAACTTGGGAAATTAATTCAGTTATTCAGGGCCTAATTCTAATAAATAAATTTCTTTTATTTAAGCTGTATGTATAGAATATATCATCAGTCAAGAATTAGAAGTTAACAATTCTTTTCTAACATAATGTAGTTGATTTTGATTATTTTTCTTCTAATGTGCTTTAATACCAGGAACATAATGTTGCAGTTTATTTTTACAGGTCATTAACTTTTATAGAGCAATAAGTGAGACAGACGAATTACAAGACACTGATGAACCTGCCGGTGTGGATGAATGTGTATCGAAAGATGCTCTCAAAGCAATAACAGTAGTTGATATTGAAAAGGAACCAAGTAAAGAATGTAATGACCTTGATGACTTACCTCAGGTTTGTATTGTTTATGGAAGTAAAGTACAAGTTTGGTAATTAGTATTCGAGTAATTTGAGAAAGTATTAAATGTGATCTTAGTCAAGCCAATGGGAAATTGTTTTCCCTGAATGTTATGGGAAAATTCGTAAATCTTATGATGTAGTGAAAGTTTTGTTGGCTGGCTTGCAGGGCTAGTATATAAAATAATAGAGGATGATTTTTTATATTTTTCTACTTAAATGAGCATATTACAAAATTGGGAAACAATTTACTAAATAATTAGAAATGCTATGTAGATTAAGTAAGCTCAAAGCAACTGGCAGATATTTTTACCTGGCATTGTGCCACATCTAATAATATTATTTAAATTTAGTCAGGGACTTGTTGCACACCAGAGTACTGTAAGTATGCCATAGGACTTGTTGGGGAGTTTATTGTTCTCTAGTCTGGCTTTTGGTATGATGGGGGTCCGAACCCCCATCCAACCATCCTGACTGCAGTTTTCCATAGTAGCTCCAGGTGAATGCGAGGATGGTTCCTTTAGAAGGCCATGGCCGACCTTTTTGATCCTATCCCCTTAGGTCAGATAGGCTGGAAGGGTGCATGAGATGCCACAGCAACCCGCCTCCCAGGCTTCACTTGGGAGAAATGAACCTGTATTTTTTTTTTTTTTTTTTTAAAAGATGGAAGACAAATAGGCTGCAAACTGTATACCAGTAATGGAATGTATGTAAGGAATTTCATTTCAAGCATAAGAGAAATGGGAATGATTTCTTTGTAAATAATGTAGTCTGAAACTGGAATAAGTTATGAGGGGAGATGGCAAATAATGTACCTCTAACAGTAAAAGAATTTAAAGCATAAACACTCTGCACAATTAATAGTAACTGTAATAGCAATAAAGAATAACATAGAATGTAAAGATAAATCACTCATCAAAGTTCAAGGGCTTAAGTCAGCAGTGACAAAAAACACTCCACAGAAATAATATTTCAGGCTACGTTCTTCATCAAATTAGAAATGTGTTTGAGGTTGCATGGCTCCTTCATGTGTTTCCAGTTTCCTACTACATTGGTGCTGGGTAATATGTACATATAATAAGACTGGAAAAGGGCAAAAGTCTCTGCATTTAAAATACTTTTGAAAAATTAGTTTGGGACATTAACGACCTGTAGAAAATGAATCTACCATTTTTAAAATTTATATATGTATGTCTGGATGAACGGGATTCATCCAAAAAACACTGGTCATATTTTGATGGTGGTTTGACTAATGTACAGTCCCTCTTTCTGGGGGTAAAATAGGGTAGCTTTCATTTTGATGTGAAATCTGAAAGCTGAGAAATGTAGTATGAAATGATAAACAAATAAGCATCTAATCTGTGCTGCATGGGATGCGCACAAAAATCACTACTTGGATTTCGATGGCATTTTGAATAATGGCCTGGGAGTAAAATAGGGTATGTTTAATCTCGATGTGAAGTCTGGAAGCTGAGAAATTAAGGATAAGAGGATCGGAATTTTGATGAATTTGATTCAGACAATACCATTCTCCGATTTTAATGGTGTTTTGAATAACATACAGCTTATGGTCCCAGGGGTGAAATAAAGTATTTTTCATTTTGATGTAAAGCTGATAAATTTAAAACGAGTTTTCAAAATTAATTTCTATCTTTTCATTGTACATATTCACGTAAGAATTAGTTGTTAGATTTAGTTAATTCTCACAGCCAAAACACATATTGCGGCATCGTATTATTTGGAAGAATTGGGTTACTGTTTTTTTTCTTTTTTTTTTTTTCTTTCTGGTGATATGTTAACTGTGACATGATTGGTTTAATTCGTACTCGCATGCGAATGAAGTTGCAGGTAACAGTAAGTAACGCATTCAATGAAGTTCAAGTAAAGAAAGTTTCATATTATGTGGAGATTCGTGTGTGCTACTTGTTCACGTACACTAGTTTTGCATGTTCAAGTGGCAGTTGTCTTACAGATTGAAGATTACTCCTTTGGTTTTAATAATCTTATGGTTCGTTCCTGGAGACTAAAATCTAAGGTTGGTTTGAACAGATGAAAATTCCTTCAAATTGGACGTGCAAACTAAATTTCACTGTTCCTTGTAGAAAATTTCAGGCACGAGGGTGTAGGAGATTCTCTTTTTTAGGTAAGGGTGTCAGGGATTTGAATAAGTTACCAAAGGAAATTATGTATGATTTACCTAAAACATTTAAATAATTTAAAGATAAAATTTGTAGATGGGTGCAGGAAAGGGGGAAGATTGATGTGTAGGGAATTTGTCACCAGAGCGTACTCTTCATTACAATTTAATTAAATATAAGCTGCTAATTTTGTTGAACTAAACTCAAAATGTTTCTCACAGATAAGGATAGAAAACAATTTTCTTAACCCATTTAGTCTATTTTGTTTTGGCAACATTAAAAGACCACCTAAAAAAGTTCTATTTGCAAATTGTAGGTGAGATTTGATGTGGAATTTGTATATGATGGTGTGAGTCACCATTTCTTCTCACTGTAAACATTTTCAAATTTGCTTTATAAAAGTTTATTTTTCTTCCTTTAAAACAACAAAATTTCACTTCATACTGATAACCTCAGGGGTCTGTTAATACCTTCAGAAATGTTTTTATACAAATAAAATTATTTCCGACTTTGAATCTGCTATAATTTATCCAAAAATCGTTAAATTCGGGAAGAAGGATCATGCCAGCAGCATAAGTCTATTTTTTGGGTAGTTACTTGCAAATTTAATTTCTTCAAGGAAATACAGAAATCCCCAAACCTTTATTTGGATTGAAGTATGATATTTATTTATTTGTTTTTTGTTCATATTTGCAATTTTTAGATGGAAACTTATAAAACGGGGATGTTATTCATTCACTGAAAATTGACCAACTATGTTGAGAAAGTTCTTTTTTCTTTTTACCCTCCCTCATACGAATATTTGTTTCATCGAAATTAATTCTTATTTCCTGTATGAAACTACAAAATTTTCAGTTTAAACCTTCCTCCCTAACTTTGGAGGGCTATTTCATTCCCAAAAACTGTTTTTCTGCAGATAAAAAAATCCACCTTTGTATAACAGATTTATTAAAATCAGTGGGGGATGAAGGCTCAATTGTGGAACCTTGCTTATATGTCAATTTCTGGTTTACATTCTTGCTGAAAAAAACTTTTATTTTTACCACAATATTGCATCAGTCTACTATAATTAAAAATGGGCTTGTTGAAAACAAAATCTCCTGCTGCTTGTGAAATGATTGCAGAAAACATTAATATGCTATGGAAATGACATGAAATTTACAGACTATTGTAATTATTTTAATGTGGAACTGCATTGGACTTTTTGCATTGAGAGACCGACCAGGTTTGTGTGTCAAAGCATAAAACCTGATTCTTGACTTAGATGGTATTTTGTTATTACCCACTTCAACTTAAAAAATGCAATTTTTATTAATATTAATACTAATGTATAAGATATATACATGGAATGGGATGTGTGTTTCCTTCGTTCAAAATGTAATTGTGTTTTAAAGACTGAAAGCAGACGAACTGTAAAAACCATGTATTTTCTCACTCCATACCCTGTGATGTCACAGGACATTTGAAGCCATAATTAGGAACTTTAAGAAATAGTATTTAATTAGAATAAGGATAGGATTATGTAATTCCAATTAGGTAGCGAGAGTGAGGCAGAGAGATTTTTTATTTTAAGATTTGCAAGTGGCTACAGGCTACTATCATGGCGGTTAAGCCATGCTGAAGAAGTTCAGGCACTCTGCTCCCACTCAGAGTTTGGCGGGGATAAGGATGGTACAGTAGCCACCCCACAAACACAAAAGTTACCTCTCGGGTGGGATAGTATCGGTGGAACTCTGTGTTCCCTCCCATTTGGCAGAGATGGTCCTCCCGCCAACGGGGAAGTAAGAATCCAATGTTAGTAGTACACACCCTAGAAGAGGATCAGCCCACCCAAATTCCATTAGGTGGTTATTATATAGGGCCTCACAATGGATTCAGAGGCCCTCAGTCTTGACCAGTTTTTGTCCAGTGCTATGCGGTGGAAGTTCGAGATTTCGCTTCATGCAGGTTCATGATGTAAGCCCATATTATGTTCTGTCTCTCTCTCTCTCTCTCTCTCTCTGTGTGTGTGTGTGTGTGTGTCTGCCATACATCACTCTCGCTCACAGTTTTGTAAAGTAAAGTAAGTGTATAAAGAAGGAAGTTGTAATTGTCTTATCAAGTTGATGATTTGCAGATTAAATATATGTGTGAACAGATAACCTATAGTGTGTCACAGTGTACAATTTATCAGAATAATTCAAATCAGTGTGGTGCATCTAACTAAATTTTATTTGTAATTGTTCTGCCCCTTTTACCTGGATTAAATAATGGAAAGAATGCAGTCAATCTTCGGCAAAGAGGCTCGATAATAAAACATTAATAAATTAGCCAGAAATCAATTAGAAGGAGGGGTGGGAAAGTTACAACCCATACACAAAAGTAAATTGTCTACATGAGAAAACATTACAGCATTGGCTCTTAAGATTACTATTCAATTGTGATGTTACCTTAATCATTGTGGCTTATTCTGATGTTCAAAAAAAAAAATCCAGTTTTATAATTTCTTCTTCTCAGGTACAAATCTTTGGAGATATCTGAAACTTGTGGGTGTCAGATGTAGACTATTTAGTTCATGTTTTGAAGTGACACTGACACTGATAACATTTTCACCAAACAAATACTGGATCCATATTCAAAACATGGGTAAACAGTCAATGTTAAACATATCAAGCCAGTAACTGCAACCTGTTGTAACATATTTCTCTGATTCCATCTGCACATATTGATGCTGAACAGGCAACCAGTGGATATAAGTTTCTAATTTAAAAGCTTCTTGCATGTCTAATCTTGACCTTTAATGTGCGAGTCAAATGCAAATGTCCGAGTCATGGCCTGATACTCCCTACACAAATAATGTTTTAAACTGATATATTGTACGTTTGTGTTTGACTCGTGTGTTATATTCTCATTGCAGCCCTTCAACTTTGGTGAGTGATTGGTTATTTTTCCTATCCCTTGTTATTGTATTAAAGTCACTTTCTTTTCCTTAGTATTGTTAATCTTGGGGCTTGTGGTACACACTTGTGTTTCTAAAGAATGAAGTAAAAACTTTGGCATATGTTCATATAGCCCACACCATAATGCATATAAATAGCTGTTATCGTGCAGCCTTTTCATAAAAAAGTTCAGTATAAAAGGAATTTATTTGTTACTTTTCATTTTGATGCTACATACATTTTCTTTTTCCAGGAAATTAAAGCTTCAGATGATGCAGATGAAGGTTACGTTTATGATTTGTACTATGCAAAAACAGTTGATTTAGATGACAACCTATTGGATGTTCATATGAGTATTCATCCATTCGCAACGGATCTTATTTTTGATAGAGATCCAGAGGAGGAGAATGAATATGCAGATGACGACAGTGATTCAAATGATGAAAACAACTGGCGTAATGATTATCCTGATTCAGATAATAGGTGGGAGCTCTTGATTTTCTAGTTACTTCTCTCTAGTTTAACTTTCTTTTATTACTTCAAAGCCAAATTGTAGGTTCAGATACATTGAAAAACAAAAAAACAATAGTGTAGTTAGTTCTTTTTAGTCTTTTGATACTTGTGGTTCTACTTTCTTTTATGTGAGTGTCAATTTTGATTTAAAAGCTGTGTTATTTGTGTTAGGTTAGTTATTCAATTTATTCAAAAACAAAGTTGTATTTTATTTTTAACTACCATACCAAAAAAAAATACATAACAAAGGATAGGGAAAATGACTCATCACTCACTAAAGTTGAAGGATGAGATGGGTGAAAAACACACGTTTTTGTTCATCACACATTTTCCACTCATCTCAGCCTATCCTTTGTTATTTGTAATACCAATAAAAGTTACACCACACAAAAATATTCAGTATACAATCAAACAGTGATTAATTTAATGGGTGAATAATATTCATGAAGTAATTAGCATGGATACTATTAGTGCCATGTTTGTAGTGCCCTTTGTTATGCTGGCAGTCATGTGAACTTACTGTATAATGTTTTAGGCAAGTGAAATTTAATTGTCTTTTTGTATGTATTCTGTCAACTCTTTCTTGTTAGTATGTGGGACTAATTAACAGTTTTCTCATTATTATTAATTCGGTAGGGATAAGCCATATCGTACTTCTGCTCCTCCGACTTCAGATTCTGACCACACTTCAGTCTAGCTAAGTTACACACTGTGCTCCGACCTGGAAATACTACTGGCTTGTCGTTCTTCACAAAACACTTGTTCAAAATAGTTAACAGGCAGCATCATATTGCTTTTTTGTCCACTCAATACTTAATTAAAGGAATCGAAGCTCATTTTCCGACTGCATCTGCCGAGTTGTGACTTTGCCGCCATCTCTCGCGACTCCCTCAATTACTTTACTACACTGTGCCTCCGCACTCAGCAATGCTTCATGGAAACAACTTAGCCTTTACAAACAATTGGTTTTATTTACTTCTCTGATTATCTTATGCTTCTCAAATGTTTAATTAATCCTCAGTATCATTCAGATCCACTAGATGTACGATCGCCTATCCACTCTTTCCATGCTTAGGTTAGCTATTACTGTATCACTACAATGGGGCCCACATTTTGGGTATCAAATAGAAAAGTTGAAGGGGCAAAGAAGGCCTGCTAGGTTTGTCTTGGGAAATTAGCACAGAACACAATCAGTAACTGACAATGGCATAGCGAGGATTAGCTTCAGGATCGGGCAAAAACAAGAAAACCTAATAAAAATACTTATTGAAAATGGTTTTACTTGAAAACAAAATCAAACATTCACTTACTTAAGCACTAGTCTGCAAGGGTTCTGGCTGAATTTTGACAAAATTTATTTTTCAATATTAAAAGTGGTAATTTTTATTTTCATATATTTTTTGCTCTACTACTTGATGGAGGGAGAAAGGGTGGGGCAAGTGCCCCAACCTGCCCCATTCTTGCTATGTCCATGGTTACTGATTAATAAAGGAGCTGAAATGGGATTCATTGGAAGACAAGAGGGTCATAGCAGTGTACAATGTATATATTGGTGTTGAGGCATGGAAAGATATTGGTGTAAGAATTAGGACTAGTGCTTGAAAGGGAAGAGATTTCCATGACCACAAGCTGACACTCAATTTCAGGAAAAAAGTGTGCGTAAAGTTTCTTTTGTGGATAACGGTGTCATGGATTGGAATAAGTTACCAGACGAAATGGTGAATAAATTACCAAAAACTTAAAGAATTTAAAGCAGAAATTTGTAGAGGGCAAAAGTATGCAGGTAAGGAAAGTGAAATAATTGGTGTGTAGGAAAATTGCCAGTGGAGCCTACTGTAATGATACATCTATTCTTGCCGCAGTATATTTTGGTGCAGAGACAAGATGGTGAAAGACGATTGTGAGTGTAAGCGCGCGTGGTGATACTTGACTGTACCATGAGCGAGTGAACTGTGTGTTAGCTATAGGAACTTTATAAAGCGTGACTGCAGTCTTAATTGCAGTGTCGGTGACAGTTTCAGTGTGATGTTGTAATGGTTAAGAACTGTGAACAATGAAGTGTGGTGCAGTCACATGTGTGGCAGCTGTTGCGATTATAAATAGTCTTATTCACTGCTTAATTGAACCATGCAATCTTCAGATCTACGAAGTCCGATTAGAATTACGCATCTGGTGGTTCACACGGTGTCCTGTAGCAGCTTGTGAACTTTTGCGTAATAAATAAGTGTTAACTGTGTTGCAGGAAGGTTATTTCATTTTTATGCTTGTGGCTTCTTTGAGTGACTTAATTTCGGGTAATCTACCCGTGGTGACTGTGTCTAGACCGAATCTGCAGTAGATTTAAAGCAGCTCAGAACTGAATATAACTATGAACTCATGCATTGTCCTGATCAGTGCTAATTAAGTAACCAAATAAGGACATACCTATTTACTTATTTATTTTTTTATTTACGTCGTTACAGTATGCTCCATCACAGTTAAATTAAATTTTAAGCTGGGAAAATAGATTTCAGCTGCTCTTGTTCGTAATACGCTCTCCTTGGTCGAATCTACTCGCATGACTATGCTGGCAAAAATATAATGGATGCTTACCACTGGATCATTACGAGTACCAACAATCTTTTCCTTTTCTCGAAATTCAATTCTTCCCATAAGTCAGTCATACATATTCGCACATCATCTGTAGTTTCCCATAAGAAATTTTTCTTTTGATTTCATCTACCAACTGAAATATTTTCTTATTGCCCAAGTGCTTAGTGGAGCTTCTTTCCTTATTCCTAAAATTTCTTGGATATACTTTCATGACAAAAAATTGCATAATTTTAATTTTACCAAAACTGATGGAGGAAGATACTGAAACACAAACATTATTTCACTTAACCTGTAACATTGAGAGGCAGTAAATGAGATACAGCAGCCTAATGCTGATCCCTGTGATAAATTATGCAGTTTGTAGTGTCCCGCGCTGTATGTCTAGGGACTAACTACTTTATAAACAGTTTACTGATTAATACAAAATAAATGATTGTGGGTGGGGTTCTCTTCCGAGGTGGTCCTTCACATTAATACAAGTGAAACATGAATTATTAATGAGAAACATACTGATTTTATTGATTTTATACATAGAAAGCAAAGTTATTTCGATGAAACAGTTACTTGAATTGGTAAATGGTTGTTCCCTCTTTGGTACTGGAATTTACAGTTCTTTAATTTTGTTGGAGCTCGTTGTGGTCTCTGTAGACGATTGCGTTACCGTAATGTTGAGCAGCGTAGGCCGTGCGATGCGTCGTGTCGGTGACCCGCGAGGAGGGCTGTGTCGACGACCGCGGCGGCGGCGGGCAGAGCTGTGTCGTGTTTCGGCAGGCCAGGTAGTCGCATCAGCTGAGCGAGGGTGGAGTGGCGTCTGGTGTCTCTCCTTCTCGACAGCCGGCAGCTCGTCCTCAACCCTGGGGACCTCAGCAATGTGCCTCTGTAGCGCAGATCGCCCGCTGCTGTCTGGTCGCGCCGAACCAGAGTCCCTCTCGTCCAGTCTCCGCCGCGCCGGTCCGACATCAAGTGTCCGTCCTCCGTCCATTCTGCCTTCCTCGTAGACTCGCCTTGGGCGGAGTTCGTTCCTCTTCTCTCTCCCGATTGGTCGAATATATAATAAAGAAACAAAAAATATCAGCAACCAGCTAGAATGAATTCCATTGGCTGGGATAACCCCACCACCAGCGTCATTTTCTTGGTAGGTCATCCCCCTCCATATAACCATAGTCTCTGTGGGCTGCACTTCTTAAGAACAAACAGTTTATTGTTAATGAATGTTTCTTCGCCAGCGACGTCTGCGAAATGTCTGACAGCTCCGCTGGAACATTTTATGATTGGGGCTCTCAAAGAAACCTTTCATTCGTCGAACATCCACACAGGGGAGCTCACAATGTAACACTGTGTCCATTGTTTTAAACAAACCTCTACTATATTCGAGAAGCTCTCCATCACTTCAGTAAATTAATGCCCCAAAACACTCAGTAACACAAGGGAAGTCTGTTATTTTGAACGTCAACCAGACCTCAATAAAGTACATTCTTTATTACTCACTAGCCTGTCCACTAGGTTACAACCATTATCCTTTCTATGACAAGTAATAATATTAAACATTCCTCATGATAACCTTGTCGGTCGAGAACCGCACTCAAATCAAATGATATGAACTTATGTAAATTAAATACATTATGGTAATAACACTACTGAATCTAACAACAACATTTCTAGTTACTGATAAATAATGAGATCTACAGAATGGGACATCTCATTTACCCACGTTCCCGGTTTTTCAAAAATTTCTTTATCAATTTTTGAAAGTTCTTGGTTCTTTATTAAAATATTCCTCTTAAAAAAAATACTACAATGCGAATCTAAACATTCCCGAACATGATGCTAGTGTCTATTCATCTAGCGGGGTGAATCGTCTGTCATTAGCTCAGGTTTATCACACATTCATACCACAATATTGCTATAGATCTAAATCTACTTAAATAAAACACATAGTTAAGTTCTTACCTATTCTACACATGCACTAGTCTACAAAATTAGATGATTTTGCGTATTCCTTTTAACAACGCTGCCAAAACAGTTCAACGCTATTTCAGTAACCATTAACGTGAGTGCAGATAAGATGAAATGACTACCATTTCTAAAAACTCAACTTTAGCGATAAATATCTTTAAGAAATAGTTTTCTGTCTTTGCAATATATTGTTAGATGTGAAACTTGATCTCACACGAAAAGGGGAATTAGTTAGCTAGCATGCAATTACTCCACTAGTTAAGCATCATATTTTCTTATGTCCACGGTACATTTATTAGACGTACTTTGCGAAGCGCTAGACGTAGAACTGCGTATTCCTGTCTGACTATAACACTTACTGTATCTCAGCTACCAACATGATGCGACTTTCCATTCGCAAATTAATTCTCTCTCACTCAGAGAATTCATGACATTTATCGTCATTACAAAGTGAAACGAAAGGTATCAACCTTCGTTCATTCAAGCAACACAGAACGCTAGAAATGCACAACGCTCTCTAATCATGGTCTTACCTTATTTGCCATGTAGAACATGCTGAAGGCATCTAGACCTAAACGTCCGTAGCTTACTCAATTACATTGCACCATATTTTTATTACCATGGGCAAGTAAATCAGACACAGGAAACATGTACGCTTTGCTCAGTTCTAAATCCTACTCTCCGTTTTATACCGCATTTTACTTCGCTCGTCACAATACTCTCGATTATTATTCACTGCTACTAGCTTTGGTGTTGTCATATAAATTATTTATTAATCTACTTCCTTTCCCTGCATGTCTTGCAAATTTAAATGACTGATTGACCTTGTTAACCACTCGCCTTTTTTACAATACTGCAACTTATTTCTGGAATTACACGATTCAAATCCCTAATTCATGAAAATATTAATTCACAAAACTGTTATGCTACTGTGCATTACTGTCCTTTGAACACATGATTAACGTTAGACGAAGTGTTTCTTTGAACAGAAAACCTTTTTATAGATCATCCCACTATCTCTGCTTACTGAATTTTATTACCGGAATGAAACATCGATTTCTACTGTTGCCTCATAAAAGAGCAAATGATTCCCTTTTATTTTCGGGTACAGCGTTTCTTTTAATCTACTGGAGATACGTAACACAGCAAATCATAAAATCTGCAGCTAATTCATAAATGCAACAAATTTACTCTTTCCTCCAAAAGAAAATTATATAATTTTTAGATTCTCTGCATCTACAAAATTATTAATATCACTCACTTTCGAGTATATTCCTAGCAACTATCTAGAACTAAACTTAAAAATCCTTATTGCTTAATCATATAAATTTATGTATCAAGGTCACATGTACGAGCTCAAAACATCATGAATCACCAGATCATATTTTCCAGGTGCACAAAACCAAGGAATCTTGATTCTATAGCCTCTTTAATCTACCATGAACTACCTGAAACCATTTCTCACATTCTGAGACTCTTCCGCCAGAAGTATTTCCACACCCGGACACACTGTGCCAAACAGAAAAATTTTTGGACCTCTTACTGATTTTCCTACATTTTTGCAATTTCAATAGCATTGAAATAACCTTGCAATAAGCGAATGCGTGTAAAAATTCTGACTGTTCGGTTTGTTGGACAACATGAACACGGAAAAACTCGCATTCAGAGATTTTTCCATCCACGCTTACACAAGGTGATTCCTTATGATTCAAAGAATTTTGTTTGCCTGTTCGGCTCGCAAACGAAATCATGGATACAGCAAGTGTCATCGCATTTTCCACTAAATTTACATACTGCGAGTCTTTTCTTTCTCTGCCAAAAACCAATACTTTACTTGCTAGAAGAAACCCTTTCTTTGATACGAATGCAACACTAATGTAATCCTGATTAACCATTTTTCTCGATTTCATCACAATCTTCGGACTGCTATACACAGTTGGGATAACTGCACTGACTTTGGCAAACGATTCGCTCGTGACAAGAATGAGAGTGTCTGTCTGCTGACATTCACATTCAATACCTGTTTCTAGTGACTGAACATCGTAATTCTCCGCTTCCCGAAAGCTTTCTTCTCCGATGCCTGCACAAATTGAGTCTGTATTCTCAAAATTGTTTATTTCCTTAGTGAAACATGAAAATTCTTCCCTCCCTATTGAGCGAACTTCAGACTTCAAATCTGCTTTCAACTCAGCAAATTCTCCTCTGACAGTTTTCATTTGAGAAGTCATTTTACCTAATTTTTGATCAATCGCGTCACATTGCGAATCTACTCTATCCAATCACGAATCTACCCTTTCCATTTGTGACTTGAATTCTGTGCGAAAATCATCCATTTGTGATTTTATTTCGGACTGCATGCCTCTCAAAAAATCCATTATTGATCCCAAACTTATCGGTTGGCATTCAGCAACAGTTTCTTCCCGTGAATTAAAGTTATCGGTTGGTAATAACGAATCTACAACTTCGTGTATTTCGGATTGATCAACCGGTTCGACTCCAACACTTGTCCCCGGTAACACAGAATTTTCCTCGGCATTCATATTGATGATCCTATTCCTTAATCGCATTAATGTAAAAATGGACTTCAAAATAATACAGAATTTATCCCAACAAGCAATGAAATTTAACACAGCAACAGAAAACACGGCTCATATACGAAACAATTGTAATCAGTCCGCCATACCATAAGAAATGACAATATAACCCCACGTCAAATCACAATAAAGCAAGACAAACAAATGAAACAACGCCGCATTGCAACGAACATAACGCAACAAATTTCAATGAGACCAATATACCATCAGAAAACTCAATACATTAAGACACAACAAAATGTGATAAAACAAACGAAACAGTAGACAACATCTGAACACCGGACTGCATTAAGCTGAAGCTGGAAAGAAAATACACACTGTATATTCTACAAGCTCTACAAAAGGAAAACAAACATCAAATACAAGAAACACAAATCATTCATCCGCCAAGACAGAAGTTCACCTGCTTCGCCATCTGAAATTAGCTGACATGCATATTCAAGCATTAACTAAATATCTCATGAAATGAGAAAAATTAAACTGAACAAAACAAGCTCCAATAAAAATTTTGAATTCAACTTGAGGGTTAAAATGTGAATTTTGACCATCGGAAGCCACGAGTTGGGCGCCAATTATGTAGTGTCCCGCGCTGTATGTCTAGGGACTAACTACTTTATAAACAGTTTACTGATTAATACAAAATAAATGATTGTGGGTGGGGTTCTCTTCCGAGGTGGTCCTTCACATTAATACAAGTGAAACATGAATTATTAATGAGAAACATACTGATTTTATTGATTTTTATACATAGAAAGCAAAGTTATTTCGATGAAACAGTTACTTGAATGGGTAAATGGTTGTTCCCTCTTTGGTACTGGAATTTACAGTTCTTTAATTTTGTTGGAGCTCGTTGTGGTCTCTGTAGACGATTGCGTTACCGTAATGTTGAGCAGCGTAGGCCGTGCGATGCGTCGTGTCGGTGACCCGCGAGGAGGGCTGTCGACGACCGCGGCGGCGGCGGGCAGAGCTGTGTCGTGTTTCGGCAGGCCAGGTAGTCGCATCAGCTGAGCGAGGGTGGAGTGGCGTCTGGTGTCTCTCCTTCTCGACAGCCGGCAGCTCGTCCTCAACCCTGGGGACCTCAGCAATGTGGCCTCTGTAGCGCAGATCGCCCGCTGCTGTCTGGTCGCGCCGAACCAGAGTCCCTCTCGTCCAGTCTCCGCCGGTCCGACATCAAGTGTCCGTCCTCCGTCCATTCTGCCTTCCTCGTAGACTCGCCTTGGGCGGAGTTCGTTCCTCTTCTCTCTCCCGATTGGTCGAATATATAATAAAGAAACAAAAAATATCAGCAACCAGCTAGAATGAATTCCATTGGCTGGGATAACCCCACCACCAGCGTCATTTTCTTGGTAGGTCATCCCCCTCCATATAATGTGGGCTGCACTTCTTAAGAACAAACAGTTTATTGTTAATGAATGTTTCTTCGCCAGCGACGTCTGCGAAATGTCTGACAGCTCCGCTGGAACATTTTATGATTGGGGCTCTCAAAGAAACCTTTCATTCGTCGAACATCCACACAGGGGAGCTCACAATGTAACACTGTGTCCATTGTTTTAAACAAACCTCTACTATATTCGAGAAGCTCTCCATCACTTCAGTAAATTAATGCCCCAAAACACTCAGTAACACAAGGGAAGTCTGTTATTTTGAACGTCAACCAGACCTCAATAAAGTACATTCTTTATTACTCACTAGCCTGTCCACTAGGTTACAACCATTATCCTTTCTATGACAAGTAATAATATTAAACATTCCTCATGATAACCTTGTCGGTCGAGAACCGCACTCAAATCAAATGATATGAACTTATGTAAATTAAATACATTATGGTAATAACACTACTGAATCTAACAACAACATTTCTAGTTACTGATAAATAATGAGATCTACAGAATGGGACATCTCAAGTTTGAAATCATGGCCATAACACCTGCACCCAGAGACCAACCCATGCCTGATAAGAAATTGGAATTGGTTACTTGGGAAGGAAAAGGTGATTGTTGGAATAACAACACTAATGATTGGGAGGAAAACAATCACTTACAATAATAGAAGCCATAATGGCATAGAAGAGGACTCTAGGACAGGCAAAGGTGACGACCACTCTTCAGTAAACTGGAGACAGAAGATGATGATGATGATGATGACATAGAAAAAGATAAACATACAGAAAAGGTTTTTCAATAAGAGAACAGGTTACAAGACTTCATTACTGCAGTAAACTACAGGAAATGTTAATATGTAATGTTGTTTATTTACTTCTGCTATTGCCTCCATAGCACTCTACATATTGAATTGTAGTAGAGACGTAACGGAGCTCCGCATACACAAATGTGGAACTTACGCGTGAAATCCTACTTTCACATCCGCATCCACAGTTTTTTATGCCCGTATATAACAGGGTTTTTATTAACATTGCAATTGCTTTTCTCTTTATACCAGATTCGGCCCAGTATCACTTAGCTAACAACAATGTGTTTTTTTTCTGACAATCTTGCAATAAAAATAACAATTAACTGAACAGTGTTCTTACCCAAGCGACAAATTTACAAGTTTCAACTTGCATGTAAAGTAAAGTGGCCTATTAACAGCCCAGCGTATAGGACATTCATGTAGAACTACTGTGGTGTGTGCTCACCCAATCACACTGCTAAAAGGGGTCCCACAAAATGTTCAAAGCAGTGTATTCCACTCGTACTTTCCTGCGGCATATCGCACACTCATGTTTCCTCCAATGCAATCCTGCGCCATGGCTTATGGAATGGCAGGGACCTGTGGTGTCCAACAATATCCAACACATCCTGGATGTAGTCCTGCAACCCCTTTCATGGGTCAGCAAGAGTCCTTTATTGCAAAATTGGATCATTGTAGGTCCTACAAGTTGAACTGTGAATGGGCCACTAGAGTGGTGGAAAGACGGGTAGCGGGAATGGAGATGTGTGGGGAAATCGCCTTGTGCTTAAATTCGTCGAACCATAAACTCTGCAATGTTCATAGGATGAATATTGTTTGTTTACCCGTGCATAGTTATGTTAATAATTTAATTCACTTTTGAAATCATCCCACATTTTTTGTTGTTGAAAGATGAGGCAAAAAATAAATCAGTAAGGCCGTATTACATGGACTTTGTTTATGAAAAAATGTAGAAATTGGCTTAAAAAATAAACTTATTTTAATTTTGATAAAATATTAAATTCTAAATAATTATAAATTTATTTTTCCACCCAAACTTCCACAAAACATCTGCATCCGTGTATGTCAAGCACTGAACATCTGCCTCCTCAAAGATGACTTCTGTTACAACCTTAAATTGTTGTTTGAATTATATTAGTGTTAAAGTCAGGGGCGGATCCAAGGGGTGGGGGGCTGGGGGGTTCAAGCCCCCCCCCCAAAAGTATCAAGGTCCACCTCCAACATTGTAATTTTGGAGGCCCTTTTATTTTTTTTATTTTCAGGTCTACGGATTCGAGGATGCTATAAAATACTACCCTTTTCCCAACTCAAGCCCCCCCCCCCAAACCAAAGTCCGCTCAAGCCCCTCCCAAACCAAAATCCTTGATCCGTCCCTGTTTAAAGTGTTTTTAATTTTGTGACTGATGTAAAACTATTATTCATGATATTTATGTGATCATTGTTTATGTTTATAGTACTAACACATCATTTATTGTATTACAGTATAAATGAAGAAGACATGATGCTTGCAGTTCAGATGGATGACTTAAATTTAGGTATAGTATCCTTTACTTTGTAATGGATATAATTCTTTTTAGATATTAATTGCCTAGAAACAAATGTGTTGAATGATAACATATTTGTGTTATTGATAATTGTAACTGGTGGCCAACTTATTCAGAGTCCTGGTGCTGTCTGGATTGTTGAAATGGTTTGTTAACATCGCCGGGCACACTTTTTTTGAGTTCCCAAAACTCAGTGATTCACTTCTGTTTCTTGAACATGATGATTGGTTCAGAACCGTACTGCCTATTGGAATTGCTTATTATCTTCAATTGTAAGTTAGAAAACATTCCTTTTTGTTATTCTGAACTTTTAACAGGTTGAAATTTTACAAGAGAAAACACCGGTTGTCTTTGGCTATAAGTGTAAAATTTCTAGATATTGGAGGAGGCCGTTGTAGCAAAAATAAAACTGAAAAATATATATTGTATTTAATATAGCTTCCCAACATAACAATTTAAAAGGTGCAGTATATTACAGAAGGTGTTATCATTTTTGCAGTCTGTTTTATTTTTCACAATAGCTATGTATGCATTCCAAGGAAACAAAAAAGGCTGTATAGCAAATTACAATTAAATTTGGGTGGAGAAAGAAACTGCTGCTTACTGCAGAACATGAATGTGAAAACATCTTTCCCCTTGATATATGTCTCGTCTCTAAGATGAGAAAGATTTTTGACTGAAATATTGTAATGTTTTTTCCCTGGTTTCTTCCCCCTCCCCCCCTCCATTTTTCTTCTATGGTGACAGGTTATTTTCCCCACCCTTCCTTATTTTCATTGCCCACTGAATTTTGTTGTCACTTTTATCCACTTCAGATTGTATTAAACACTATTTCCTTTTCCAATAATATTTTCAAATTATATAATGGTTTATATGTTACTTCAGAAAGCCAAAGAATATGTTTTGAATAAACTTTTTGTTGCAGATAATGAACTGTCTAGTGATGATGGTGAAGAAGATTATGTTTATAGCAAAGAAGCAGATCCAAGGGACATCATCCGTTATGGGACTCGCTACGCCTGTTACAAGGCAAAAGTAGTCAAGGAGCTAGAAGACACAGATACAGATAATACCAGTGAATGAAGATCTTAATTTATTTGAAAATAAGTCTTAGAAGAATTGTTATTGTGACAGTTATTTTAATTTATTTGTATACATATTTTTCAGATGCAGATGATTTTTACATTTTATTAAATTAAGTATAATGTTTCTTAAAAAAAAGTGTTTATTTTTTTATTTTTGTTGAATCCCTCTGTCACAATTGGCTTACATGTGATGTGTAATATTTGAATATTTGTATCTTAGTCAGTGCTCCATGCACACAACAGTGAAAAGAAATTTTTGTTAATAGTCTGTTCTTTGAAAAACTGTTTTCTTTTCAATACAAAAAATTGACAGAAAAATATCAAAGGAAAAGAGTAAAGCTACAAAAGTAGTACTGCACAGTATATGCACACACTGAAAATTATACAGAGTCAATAAGAGAGTTTCCTGTGTTGTGTTGGTAGTCTGGTTATATTCGCACGATATCTCATTTCTTTGACAACTTCTGCCATGTGTCATGTGTAGAGTGTAAAAAAGGGTCTATATAAAATGATTTTAATTGGTGGAAGGGTTGAAATATATGGCTGAAAACAAAGAAAATTCTGATGATTTTTGAGATAGAGAGAAAATGTGGATAAAAAATGAAGATGAAACTCTACTCTTATGGTGCTGTAAGACTGTACATGGTCAGCATCATTTCTGACTTCACTATTGATTAAATTAATTCAGAAAGTATAATTCCTTAATAACAATAAAATCATTTGGGTTTCCATAATCTAAAAATTTCCAGCTCTTGAAGCACTACTGACTTGGAGCAATGAGGATGCCGTTGATGACATGGCTGACAGCTGCAAAGCCCCATTTTGATATTTGTTGTGGGCCTCTTATGGAGCGGCAACTGCGTTGTGATTGCTTTTGTGCTGGGCACCCACTATAACAAGCAGCATTTTGCACATCACTATTGCGACATGTGGCATCCTGCCTTGGTCGTTGGCAGTTGTTTGGACACTCCCCCATCGAATATACCTTAATGTGTCGATAAATTTGTATGTATAGTGCTCCAACAATAGAAATAGTACAAAAACAATTAGAACTTATACAAAATTATTTATAATCATGCTTTTTTTGTAAATGAAAATCTGAAGTATTTACAAAAAAAGGTAACATTTAATCAAAGATTATTTGTTTCCAACACCAATGCAACCAATTAACAAAACTGAAATTAATAGGTAGCTGGGTATGAGGACTCACAACACGATTGGTTTGTGCTGAGGATTTTCTGTGGTCTGCTGTGTTCCAGCTGTGGGCTTCTTGTGGTAGCAGCATGATAGGTTGACCTCAAAGCTAGTCATTATAGGTGACTCTCTTTATATGTCTTTGGTGACAGGACTGGCGTCGCTGCACTTAATGCCCAGTTTTTTTTTAATTATTAATTTGTTAAATTCACGGCACATAACCAAACCACTCTCCTGCCTGTACAGGAGTGTACAATCACTAACCGACTAAACTAAGAAAAGTGGTAACAAATCTTCCTGCTAGTAAGATCATGTGATACTGAATGATGCGCAGGGCGGGCATTTTGGACATGTTATAGGACTTTCCAGGCTCACAGTATCAAAATTCAACAATGACAGACAAATTGGGCAGGAAGGTATCAGTATTGCTAGTGCGCAATGTCCTTGATTTTGCTTGATCGTTCATGACTGTGGGAAACTGTATACCAAATAATTTGCTTAGCTCACTCACTCATTCGCTCACCTCACTAACTATTGGCCGGAGTACGGTGTCATGAGTGAGCCTTCGCTCGCAAATTAATAGCCACCACATTTATCATTAGAAGAAATACTTGTTTAATTTAAATAAAATTGCAATGGACTGCATGCTCCAGTGGCAATTTCTCTACACACCCATCTTCCCTCTGTCCTGAATCCACCTACATTTGACCTCTACAAATTTAAACATTAAATTCTTTTAACGTTTTTGGTAAATTATTCATCATTTCTCTTGGTAACTTATTCCAATCCCTGACACCCTTACCTAAAAAAGAGAATCGAGAAGCTTCCTACACTCTTTATATCCACAATTTACTACCTAAACAACTGTTACCAAATTAATTGCTAGAATACATTCATTAAGTTTGTTTTTACTAGCTTTTTTACTCCTTAAAAAAATATGGAAAAACTTTGTGGCTGATACAAACGTGGAACTACGAGTACATTTCAGTAACATGTCAGTAATAAAAGTAACATAAAAAAAACTCATGGTATCTGCTGTAACCACGAATGCCAATTGTTACTCCGGCCTAGGCTGAATTTAAATTTAATTGAAACTTTTGTTAACTGTTTGTTGCTGCTTGACCAGAGTTCATACATCATGGTTTATTTGCTTTTACGTATTTTACTGACCACTTTCATAAATGGTTTTTGTTCATATTCGCTGTATGTGAGATATTAAGGTTATTTAAAGTTGACATCAAATATGTTACCGAATAGAGTATTCTAGCAATTCATATCTTCAGAGTTGCTCAACTATTTAATAATCTGGAATCTGTATTAAGTTCTCTGGCCGTTAGAAACACTGACAAAAAAATTACAGCCTCAATAATAAAACAATGTAATGCTTTCAAAGCAAACAGGAATTCTTCAAATTTATAAAATTTGAAGAATGAACTTTAAGGGTCAAATACAAGATTGTATTTCAGCAAGTTTGAATCTAGCAATTTGGAAGCTAGCAACCATGACCTTTGAAACAATTATACGATAGCGCAATCATCCCTGTTCATGTTTAATAAATCTATTAATACTTCTGAGTTCAAGCTCAAGAGATTTTATTCCCCCTAAGGGTGAAACATAGGTCAAGTTCGTAATTGGTCAGACCCAAAAAACTGAAACATTCTTAGACCCGTGGCGATATGCAAAATACAGTTATGACATGCTAGTATTATATAATGCGGGGGAAAGCATTATTTTGACTTCAGTGCTACTATAGTTGGCACATAGCTCGATTTCCAATTATGAGGAAAGAAAATAGTTTGTGTATCAACAACATGGGATTGTTAGAGATTATTTGTGTGACTCTCATTGGGTTATGTGTAAGACATTCAGGATAAAAATGATGAAGGCCTAGTAAAATGCGTGGCACAGGATATCTCTAAGGCATCTGATAGTATGGCGATAAATAAGATTCAAGCCATTTTTATTTATCGAGATGTTTCCCTAAAGAAGCGAAGAGAGTCGAGGGAAGGGGAGCCAAGAAGTGCAGTTGTATGTAAAAATTGCTGTTAATCATTCCAATGAATAATCTGTTGATGGTTAAGTCAGAGCATTATCAGCAGCTGCAGGAAGCCTTGGGTGGTTACGCGATATCCAGTTTGGTAGGTCAGCATGAAATGAAGGTAAATACCATGAAGAGTCAGCATACTAGGAACACAGTTAGAAAGGCAAAGACTTTGTATGGCAGTGTGATGGAAATATGGTGGAAGCCATAAAATATAGATATCTTGGCATATTTTTTGATAATAAGCTCATTTGTGCAGGACATACTGGGCACATGGTAGTGGAAAATACTGGTTAGAGAAGGTAACGAGTGGACGTACTGAGAAGAAAGGGAACTGTGCTATGTAGATCTCAACTGGATATGATGGCATGGTATCACACCAATATTATTGATGTAAAATACAAGATTGTATGGGGTATAAAAGATGGCAGCTAGATTTGTCTGTGTAACTGTCTGAATAACAATGATTGATACAATTGTGATGGAGAACACACTCTGGTGGCAATCTCCCTACACACCCATCTTTCTCCTTTCCTTTTCCCACCTACTTTAGTCCTCAACTAATTTTTACTTTAAATTCTTTCAGGGTTTTTGTTAAATTGTTCATCATTTCTCTAGGTAAATTATTCCAATCCCTTTCACCCTTTCGTATGAAAGAAAATTTTCCCACACATTTATGTTGGAAATCAAGTGCCAGCTTGTGGTCATGGTCAGCTTTACCCTTCCAACCTCACTTCATTTTTCCACCAATATCTTTCCATGCTTCATCACCAATATATGCCTTGTACACTCCCATGACTCTTTTCACCCTCCTTCTATCCTCCAATGAATCCCACTCCAGCTCTTTTATTATATTAGTTTCCAATTGTGTTTTGCTGTAATTTCCAAAGACAAATCTAGCAGCCCTTCTCTGCACCCCCTCAAAACGTATTTGATACCAAAAATGTGGGTCCCATACTACACCACCATATTCCAGCAGTGGTCTGGCCAAAGTTTTGTACCTCAATTCCCATTACTTCTCTAGTGCATCCGCTCATCACTCTTTCCAATAGGTGAAGGATTTAGAACCCTTTTCCTTCTACCTGTCCAATGTGCCCTGCCCAGCTACGTTGCTATGATTCTAGGAGGCGACTTCAATCTGCCTTATATTGACTGGCGTAATTATGTTCACATTACAGGTAGCAGGGATAAGGCAGCTTCTGAAGTAATTCTCGAGTTGTTCTCAAATAATCATCTCGAGCAGCTAGTTAATGAACCTACGCGGTGTCATAACGGTAGCGAAAATATTTTAGATCTGCTGGTTACCAATAGGCCAGAATTATTCACCGAAATTTAGACGACCACAGGAATAAGCGATCACAAAGCGGTAATTGCAACTATCAGACTAATGACCAAGCGAAAAAGGAGAAAACGGCGGATTGTATACAAATTCAGTAAGGCCTCTAAGGAGTCTTTTAGAACCTACCTGAGGAATAATTACCATAACTTCAAGTCAAAAAAGGACACCGTTGAAGAGATGTGGCATCGATTTATACGAATAGTCAGGGAAGGTATGGATATACATATACCGAAGCGGATAATAAATGGGGAGGATGATCCACCGTGGTACACCTGCGAAGTCAAAAGATTACTCAAAAACCAAAGGAGGATACACGCAAACTCAAGAAGGAAGGGGTGTCGCAGCGATTTAGAAACCTTAGCTGAGTTAAGAGGACGTATTAAGAATGTAATGCGTGAGGCCTTCAACGATTTTCATTCCAACTCTCTCTCTAGGAGTCTCACAGAAAACCCAAAGAAATACTGGTCGTATGTACGAAAAGTCAATTGTACCAATAGCAATATTCCAGCACTAATTCGTGAAAGTTCAGAGGTTAATGAAAGCCGCGATAAAGCTAACATACTAAATACTGTATTCAAAAATTCATTTACTGATGAAAATAAGGATAGTGTTCCCGTTTTCCCATGCCGTGTCGAGTTGGTGATGGAATCATTACGGATAGATACTGCAGGTATCATAAAGCAATTAGAGCTCCTGAAATGGGGGAAAGCACCGGGCCCAGATGGAATTCCAGTTAGAATATTTTCAGAATATGCGGCGGAAATCGGGCCATTTCTGTCCGATATATTTAGTAAATCATTAGAAGAGCGAAAAGTACCTTCAGACTAGAAAATCGCGCAAGTAACTCCAATTTTCAAGAAAGGTGATCGAAGTGATCCTGGAAACTATCGTCCAATATCTATAACATCTGTTTGTAGTAGAGTTATGGAGCATATTATATGCTCGAACATTATGAAATTTCTAGAGGATAATAATTTACTTACAGCAAATCAACACGGATTTCGGATGAAAAGATCATGTGAAACACAGCTTGCCCTATTTACACACGACGTAATGAAAGTTATTGATGCAGGTTCACAAGTAGATGCCATTTTTTTTAGATTTTCAGAAAGCCTTTGACTCTGTGCCACACAACCGCCTTTTAGCGAAGCTACGAGCGTACGGTATATCGGATCAGCTTTGTGAATGGATAAAGGATTTTCTAACTGGTCGGTCGCAGTATGTCGTCGTTGAAGGAGAAAGTTCTTCTAGTCTAGATGTTACATCGGGGGTACCTCCAGGAAGTGTAATAGGACCACTTCTTTTCTTAATTTTTATAAACGATCTCGGAGACAAAGTGAAAAGCCTTTTTAGATTGTTTGCTGATGATGCGGTTATTTATAGGGAAGTAAGGAATTTGGCCGATTGCTTAGAAATTCAGCGTGATCTGGATATTATTTTGGCATGGTGCGCTGAGTGGCAGCTTACGCTAAATTGTAAAAAGTGCAAGACAATGAGCATTACTAACAAAAAGAATCCAATTGTTCTGAAATATGAGTTAAACAATTCAGTTATTGATATGGTCGATTCTATGAAATATTTGGGAGTAACAGTACAAAGGAACATGAAATGGGACTTACACATTAATTCGTTGGTAGGTAGAGCTAATTCTAGGCTGCGATTCATAGGTCGAATATTGAAAAATTGTAATGAACAAACAAAGGAGATAGCGCACAGATCTCTTGTGCGTCCACATTTGGACTATTGTTGTGCCATTTGGGATCCGTTTCGTAAGGGGTTGATCGAAAGTATAGAGAAAGTACAGAGAAGAGCCGCTCGATTCGTGACCACTTGCTACAGTCCTTATGAAAGCGTCACAGAACTGATTAGTAGACTAGGCTGGGAGTCTCTGGTAGATAGACGACGCACGTTTCGTTTAAACTTATTGGAAAACATGCGTACTCCCACTTTCACTTTTGAATGTAGTGAAATACTTCTTCCACCAACCTATTTGAGCCGTAATGACAGGAAAGATAAGATTAGAGAAATAAGGTGCCGCAATGATTCTTATATGAATTCTTTTTTCCTTCGTACCATTAGGGATTGGAATGCAAAACAAAGAGATTAGCTTTGGTGCTGAGCACCCTCTGCCACCCACAATTTTGTGAATTGCAGAGTATATATGTAGATGTTTACTATCAAATGTTATGCCAAGGTATTTACATTTCGAGTCTTCAATAAGTAGCTCCTTCCCCTTTTTATAATCATCATCAACCTTTAGCTTTTTATCTGTGTACCGGTACCTAATAAGCTGGCTGTTCTTTGCACTTATCTTCATTCCATCTTGACACACCCAGCTAGTTATCCTATCATTTCATCCTACAGTTGTTTACAGTGTTCTACGGTTTTGATCATTTTATATAACAGTATGTCATCTGCAAACAATCTAACTTCTGACAGTAAACCCTTAAAACAATCATTCACTAGATGGTCTCAGTACACTATCCTGTGGAACTCCTAATTCTTTTGATGCTGCATTTCCTGCCCTAAGTTTTTGCTTTCTACCTTTTTGGAATTCTTCTACCCAGCAAATCACCTTTTTATCAACTCCAATAGTTTTTACCTTATTTAGCACTATTTTATGGCTCACTCTGTCAAAAGCCTTTGAAGGAACCACTGTTATACTATCAACTTGACCTCCCCTGTCCATTTCATCAGAAATATCTTGCATATAGCCTACAAACTGAGATTCGCATGACTATCCTTGTATAAAACCATGTTGCCAACTTGAAAGCCACTTACGTTCCTCATAGACACGTCTAATATGGATGCATATTAATCTCTCCATTAAATTACCTACCACTGATGCCAAGCTGATTGGCCTATAGTTTTTGACCCTATTTGTCACCCCTCCTTTATGGACTAGTACTATTATCGCCGTTTTCCAATCATCTGGTAAACAACTAGTATCCAGTCTCAATTTAAATAATGTTTCAAGGTAAGGTATAATGTACCATCCTACTATCTTTAAGACATCTGCAGTAATATTATCAACACCAGCCCTCTTACATTTTTATAGATTGTTTAGTTTCTTCATGATATCTTCATATTTAATTTCAAATTATCTAATATGCTCACCTCCAACTAGGCGGATGTAGCCCCTGACTTATTGTCCCTAATGGACTCACTGAACCAGTTACTCAATAACTCTGCCTTTTTCAAATCCTCAGTTACTTCTTCTCCATCCTTACCTTTAATTGTCTCAATACCTTCTCTTCTCCTCAGTTTCCTTATATAATTATAGAAATTTCTAGATGTATCAGTCAGAGGTCCCCCTGCACCAATGATATTCTTCATAAACTCATCCTTAGTTTCTTTGATATTATTAATTCCTTGTTTAGTTTTTTCAAGAATTCCCTACTGTCTCACTGTTTCTTAACTCTGCTATGTATTTTGGAATAAACATTTCTTCACTCTTTTTTATTATTTCCTTGAACTATTCCCACTTTGTCTCCACTGTTTAGTAGAGAATGTAGTGGAGAAAAACTTATGTGAAATTGTGTTTTACTATTACTGTTAGATATAAGAAAGGAGACTTTCCCAGTGTACAGTTGCAATTATAACTGTTAAGACTTAACACGTAAAATAGTATCTGGAAGAGACAAGTGACCATTAAAATAAATAAGCACTTGATTAAAAAAAAAAAAAAAAAAAAATGTAAACTCCTGGCACGTTTCGATGGACCTCTTCTCGAGCCTCATTTTCAATAGAGTGCCACATACTGATACGGCTGCAAGTTTGAGAATTTTTTTATCAATTTACAGTGCCATTAAATTCTTCAATCTTACATAAATAAACACTTGTTTTCATAACATTAACCTTAACGCATAATTTATTTAGTATGTGGAAAAACGGGAAGGTATGAAAATAAATAACCACTTGTTTTGAGGCATAAAAGATTGTTTTTTTTTCAGTTTATTGTTAGGGATATCGGAGACAGGAATGCAATTGTGTACTTAGGTGCTGAGCAATATACCTTTTAATATTGAAGGAACTTAAGCCAAAAAAGTGCAAAAAACATAGTAGATGTAAAGGGAAAACGACACCGCTTGATAAACTCCCTCGCATTTAGTAACCGTAATAAAACAAATAACCATACAATTTTATTGATAAGTGGACTGAAACAAAGATAAATTAAAATTTAATGGAAGTAAAAATCCATAATCAGACGATACTACCTCATTTATTTTACCGATGGAAGTTTTTGGAAAGAAATTATTACTGAAAATAGTCTAATAGTTTGAGAGACCTCCCAAATCGGTAAGATCCGCTGAAATTTAAAACTAAAGATTCCGTCTGATCTGTATTCTACTGGGATGTCGTGACTAAAACTTATTACAGTGATTGTTGTGTTATTTCTTGAGAATTGGTTTCCGGAATAAAGAGAATGTATAAAGAATGACTCTATCTTATTATTATAAAATGAATTAACAACCTAGCAGTCGCGTATCTCATGTATTCTGCAAACATGCTGCTATCGCGTGTATAAGATTCTCACAGTTAACGATATCTCCTTCTCTGAGGATAAATAATCACTTTGTCGGTAAGCTGTCATCAGTTATCATAGCAAATCTGTCACTATCACTTCTCCAGGTCCAAAAATACGAATGACTTCTCACAGATCAGCATTGTGGGTAGCGGAATAGATTTTAACTCGCTCTGAAGGTAAACTATGGACTGATTTTCGACAGTTAAAGCCAAGATCCAAACTTTGGACATCTCATTCTCTTAACAACTGAGTTTTTTAATTTACGAGTACTGGTGGATCACATTCCAACAGACTTTCTTATCCAATGCTTGTACCTGAAACCAGATTCCTGGGACGTGTTTTTTTTTTCAATTTTAAAATCATTTTATTCCTAAAGGAATTTGAAAGTACATATTGACACTTTTATCTTTGAGATCACATTAAGCACATGCGATGATTTAAAGATAAAGGTGGCATGATATTACAAAATTCTGCGAGGAATAACAGCTTATGTGGAAGAAGAATGACGTAATGGACATACCGGTACACAGAATAAATTCGCAAATCGTGAGTATTCATGACGGACATCGAAGGCTTTAGGTTTGACAGTATTAGGTGGGGTTAGAAGTACGGTTATCTTTTATTTATCCAATTCAGTCATATCAAATTTTTAATAATCTTGTAAGATTGACGAGTAAAATATTCTTTACTCCTTGTTTCGGACAGCGTCAGTTATATCTGGGAACTCTCTTTCGCATTTCTCTACTCTGATTTCTTCTACTACATTAAAAATATTATGTTTTAAAATAAAAGGAGTTTACAGTTTTGTTATTTCTATTGCGTGGTGTGACACTGATTACTATCAGTCTGATATTGTTTAGAAGTCACGATTCAAAAACTGACTATGTCGCACGTCTTCATCTCTACCTGGCCAGAGAAAAGCAAAGCAGAGCTTGTCTCGATGCGACATCCACAGTCGATCCGTGCAAACATGTGTTTTATCACAACTATCAGTACTCAAAATATTTGGACTTTGTTACATTCATATTTTTTGAAACATTGGCGGAACGAAATTTGCTTTTTTATGTTAGACGGTTAATTCCAATTTTCCTACATCAAAAGTTCATCATTTGAATTTATAAATTATTCGTACAAAAGTAGCAACAGCAAACCAGAAGATTATCCAATAAAATGATTTGGAGTTGGTAACAACTAAAACAAACTCAGAATATATGCACGTGATTCGTTTGGATTCGTACTTTGCTCACATAGACTACTATGCTCTTCTATCTACCTGTTTTGTCAATAGTCTTCCTGCTGTCCTCTCTTCCATCAAGTATTTTATGTGACTGCTGTATTTTCTATTTTGTCCGATATTATTTCATGTAATGGAATAATTGATCAACTAATTTTGGGTATCATCATGATTGGAACTACTGATCATTGGCGGATCGAGTAATTTTCCGGAGCGCGGCAAAAACGGTAAGATTGCCGTTCCATCGAACATTATTTTGCCGCTTGCATTGTCGTCACCCCGAGTGTCGCTGACTGGATTGTCGCCATCCCCACTGTCATTGCCCACGGTAGTAGTAGAGCATTATATTATTATTATTATTAAAAAAAAAAAGAAAAGGTCGCTGCCACTTAAATTGATGCACTTCAAACACGATTTTGCCGCCCGGGGCAAGCGCCCCGGTTTGTCTCCCCCCCCCCTCCTCCCTCGATCTGGCATTGCGACTGAATCAAAGTCTAATACTATATCGACGTCTAAGTCACATGAGTGAAAACAGATGATTAAAAAGAGGTATTAGAATGGGTTCCACCAGAGAAGAAAAATTGGATGGCCAAAAAGATCATGGCAGGAGGATGTCAACTTGGTTAAATAGCGGAAAGGAATGTACAAGACCAAGAAATGTAGATCGGACTAGGTTACGAGAAACGACTGAAATGTGGTAAAAATATTAATTAAAAAAAATAAAATAACGCTCCAGGAAGGCTGACTGTCTCAGTTTCACTAATGTAAATTTGTGTATCTGTTTTACTTGCCGTCTCATGATTGCACAGAATGGTAATGAGTTGCTGCAGAGATTCCTTTCGTTAAGGAGTGTCCATAAACTACATGACTTGGTTTAGGGTTGGGGGAGGGGTTGGGTAGAAAGCTACGCTGGAATACGTGGGAGGGGAGGGGTAGTGGTTTCGAGTAGAGCCACGTAGATTTTCATTCACATTATTCGTAACAGTTAAAATAAGGTATAAAACACACTACAGCATGTGGGTAGTTATTTCTATCATGTAATTTAGATATCCAATATACTTACAGTACCACACATGCGTGTAACTTGAAGTCATAGCGTTGTGTTGCACGCGACTGGCGCATTTGAATCAACCAACACGCGGAGGCGCATTAGACATGCTGTACGCAAATTCGCTTATGGATGACACCCGGCATTTTACAAGGCAACGACAGATCGTATTATTTTGATAATCTGAAATAAAGTTGTTTCGATCACGATCGCCCGCTAATCATCACTCCACTCGACGATAAAATAATTCTAATTTTGTTCTGTCAAGTGAATTTCCGCGCATCGGTAAATTATAATGTTCGCTAAAGAGTTAATTCAAGTTCAAAGTATGGTGTGAAGCAGTGCTGTACAATAAACTTTGCGAGGCTTATCGAAAATGCTGTTCCAAAGAATTTTCACTATTGAATGAGTAATAGAAATCTTTTAAGCAGATCAAATAATTTTTCGCTGATAATGCGGAAAAAAGTGACAGAACTGCAACAAAAGGAAACAAAGAAGGCCGCTCTTTTGTTTGTACGGGTTTCTTTTTTTTTTTTTACGCGGCGGATAGAGTTCTATTTTATCAATTAACGAACAATGATGAATGAGATAAGGTGAATTTTCTTAATAACGCCTCAAGAAGAAAAGGATCCCTGACTGTACTTGGTAAAGAAGTTTTTCAATAAATGATCATTTGCAGCAGTGGCTGGTGTCAGCATTTCATTCAGAATATTTATAATTATAGAAAATTACATAATGCAAATGTATACGCAATAATTTAACGATACTCTGTTAATAGCAAACAGTACAAAATGTCTGCTGGAATTAATAAGGAAAAATGCTAGGTGCCACATAGGGTGTTTGGGGGGGGGGGGTTGTCAAGGCAAAAGCTAGGTCAGGCAATTGGGAGAGGGGAAGGAGGTTAAAAGGGAGGCCCAAATGGATCCACGCAGTTTATGGACGCTACCTTAAGGTACGCGCTCACTAGGGCGGGCCGCATCGCGTCGCATTGCATCGCAGAAATGCGTCAGCAATGGGGTAACGCACATTACAGGCGGGTCGAGTAGGGTCGGGGCGGGCCGCGTTGCGCCCCATTGACGGATCACCTCCCGAGGCGTATTTTTCCGCCTGTGCGCCTCCATGCGCTCAGTCGCGACCAAGTTTGCGATAGGAGCTCCAACAGCACTGACTGACTTCTGTAACTTGTGTGTTCCTATTTCTGTGAACTAACTCCATTACTTCAACAAAATTGGCTGCAAATTTGCACACAGGATGGTGAACGATTTTTGAAAAAAAGTATAAGTAATTGCAATCTACAAACGTAATGGATAAGTAATGACTTTCAACGAGTTTTATGATTTACAAGACGCAAAATATAATAGGCCTAACAAAAAAAAAAAAAAAAAAAAAAAAAAAAAAAAAACAAAAAAAAAAAAAATTGACTGAAATAGGAAACTAGTTAAAACAACCAGGTATGTCATGTTTCGTACTTTAATTTTTGTTTATTTTCCGCGTGTATTATAATTTTCTATCACTTTCTTTGAATCCCGCTTGTAAAGCTTCAGTGTTACCAATTAACCTAATTGTTTAAAAATATTTTGTGAAATTATTCCAAATCTTAATGATTTCTGATGTAACCTAGAAACCTGTGTAAGTCAAATATTGAAATTTCTTTGCTGTCACTATCGTTATTATCTTCTGCAATCCAATTCAGATATCGTTAATCAAAAGGTTATGAAGGCAGCACGTGGCCAGTATTACTTTATTTATCTTATTAGGTAATACCGACATTCTTCTTTCACAGATTTGAAACCATCTACCTATAACACCAAAGCAGTTATCGATCACCCTCCATAGTTTATTGAGGCTGTAATTGAAGGTTTGTTTCTCTTCATTTCATTTTATCTGATGTTCTCGAAAGTGGAAAAGCCTCATCCACTACTATTACATACTGCATTTTATCTCATTTGTCAACGTGCAAATTCAGTTTTCCTGCAGCAATTGCCTCACTTAAATTGTTGTGGTTAAATGTTTTGGCATCTTAATTTTTTTCACAACCCTCCGAAGACCAAAATACCAAAACGGTATTCAGAAACTGCAAGGGCTGATAAAACCATGGAAAACATTAATTTTTCTGAATTAAAAATAAAGAGAACCGCAATTCGGTAGAACTGTTATAACATGTTTGTCATCTAATGTGCCTAATAAATGCGGAAAATTCCTTTTTAAATTAAACCCATTGACTTTTCTGCTTAATTTTCTTCTTCTTCATTGAATATAAAAAAATAAGAGCCCTCTGTCTGATGTGCCCATTTGCAGTGCAGAAGCGGCTGAATAATCGTCGAGAATCGAAGGCGGCGACAATAAAAGAAATGCGACTTGCTGCGTCCAGATGTGCGTTGCAGTATTTTCGCTCAATGCGATGCGACCCGATGCGATGCGGCCTGCTGTAGTGTGCGCGTACCTTTAGTGGTTTGTTCAAAATGTCTTGCCGGCCTCGGTAGCGTAGGGGCTAGAGTGCTAGCTCCGCGTGCCGAAGGTCGCCGGTTCGAATCCGGCCGCGGGCATGGATGTTTAAGTGTTGTATGTCTGTGTGAAAGTCCTGTCCGTCCTGTGGTGTCCATACTTAGGAAATAGAAAACGTACAAGAGAAATTAATTCACTGGAAGAGATATAATAAAACACATTGGGCTGGCTGAATGGCTTAGTTGCAGAAAGCCATTAAAAAAAAAAAATGTCTTCAACAATCTACAGATTGTCTGAAAATTTCAGATTTATTTATTGAAACGTCTCAAAGTTCATTTTTAGATATTCCTTTTTAAACAGTTTGTCATATTCATCTTTCTAATAAGTTTTTTTTTTTATATCTTTCTCACTTTGATAACGCGAAACGTTTAGAGAGTAAATTACTTTCTTCATTTAGCTATAACGATCTTTTTCTTCTTTTTTTTATCACATTTCATCCTATACAAAATATATATATTTATTTAATTATAAAGATCTGACTGGTTTGAAACTGCGTCTGAGCTACGCAGTAGACTTGTGATCCATTCGTAAATTTGAATTGTTGACTTGGCCCCTCAGCTACCCGCCAGTGTGCTCAGCACTCTGAGTCACCACACAGTGGATCGCGGAGGTACAACGGACCGGGCACGAACCAACGTCCCCGCATACCGGCCGTCCTGACTGCGGTTTTTAGGCGGTTTTCCTCAGCCATCAGGACGAATGCCGTGATGATTCCCAATCTCCGCCTCATAAACAAAACATGCAACTACCACACACACACAACATAGTTACAAGTTTCACAGACAGATGGCAAAATTACACTTCCAATAATACGCAGCGAGGACATGTGACCACGCCAACGATAAGTAAAAACTCACCAAATGCTGCCGAAACCAAAATGTTGAGAAAATGAGGTGAAGAAAAACAAAACTTAGCCCGTCACTTATTTCACGCAATTTCTTGAAATCTTGCATATGTATTTCGTGGTTTTGGTACACTTTGCTTTGTCTTCTTTTTCGTACTGGTCGAGACTCAATCGTGTAGTGTGTCTTTCACGTGTTTCAAAAGTTAAGAGATTCCTAGCCCCAGCCAGGAAGAAATATTTGCAGAATTTTATTTCGAGATTATCTCCTTGCTATTTGCGTCAGTACTTGACAGTTTGCAGCCTTCAGACATAAGTGTCACATCTTGATAACGATTTAAAATCGTATATGATGTCTTTCAGCTGAGGTGACATATCGTTCCAAGAATATCGTTAAAAACACAGTCATATCACTTTTTTAAACTCTGTTTGTCCGCAAGGATTTTGAATCTACTTCTACCAATTATTATTTAACTGAAGGAAAAGGAACGACGCGCCTGAATAGTCGGCAAAAGACAGCTGAAGCTCTTGAAACATAACACGATGATGTGAACATCACTTTGTCTCGAAGCTTCTGAAATTTACTTTTGTGAATGGAAAGCCTACAGCTAACAAAACCCACTGTAGAAGTTAACACATCGGTTTATGTGGTTTTACATAACATGTCACAAAATATCTGTTGATTTGAAAATGTTAAACAAAATTGTCGTTCAGAGAACTACTCAGATCATTTTAAATCTGTTCAATGTAATATTTTTCTTAGTGTCTGTGTGATATGAATTATCGTAGTGTTATCCATTGCAATTGTCTACTGATAATTAGCATTTAATATTAATAGAAGTATTTTTATAAGAATAGCAACTTCAACGGTAAACAATTTAATTTCATTTTTAACTTCTCTCCTAAATATTGGGATGTGGAAAAGAAATTACAATAATATTTGGAGCAATTGCTACGGTGGCAATTTCTCCGCCCAACTAATTTTGCATGTCACGAATTTTTATTTTAAATTCTTTCAGTGTTTGTACATAACATCCCCCCGTAATTTATTCCAGTCTCTCAATGCCTTAGACACAAATGCGAATTTTCCATACCCCTATCCCTGAAACCTTGAGACAGTTTATGATCAAGGTCATCTTTACCCTTCCTTCAACCTACTAGTCCAATATCCATAGAGGCCAGATTATTATTATATACTGGCGAAAATTAAAAGTGTAACACAATTAAATTTGGCCGCAAGTATCCCCATATAAACAATACTAAATGATTAAAAAAGGAAAGTTTTACATGTGATAGTATGAGAGTTACGGGTCTATTTATTATGCAAGATTGCTCTGTTTTTAGCTTATAAGTGGTATTACATTGCACTTGTTTTTCCTCAAGTTCTTGTTGACCAAGTATGCCAAGGCAAAGAGTGACACACCCAAATGTATAACTGTGAGAGAGGCCAGAGAATTGCCGTTCATCAAATGAGTGTAAATATCGTTAAATCTCCCAAAGGATTGGCCATAGTGCAGTGTCAGTATATAGACCTCTTACACAGTGGATGAAAGAAGGCTCTAGTATTCCTAGAGCAGGTACAGGTCCATACAGAAGGACAACAGGACGTAAAAACCGTCAAATTGTGTGGGTGTCTATTGCTGGCAGACGGGCAGGTACCAAGCAGTGGTTACAGAGAGTCACACCCCAGATGATTTTAAATCAATTGCTTGAAGATGGGCTACACTCTCTGACCCCTACACAATGTGTTCCATTAACCTGATTTCGTTACCAGCAACGTCTAACCTGGTGTAATGCAAAACGCAAATTGCCACGCGAATGGCGTACATTTGTGTTTAGAAACGAGTCTCGATTCTGTATGTGGAAAAGTGATAACCGATAACAATACGCAGGAGCAGTGAAGAAACGGCTTACCCTGCTATGATTTCAGTACGTCACACGGAAAACCAAAGACATCTTTAGTTGGGTCCAGCCACTATTGTCCTGGTTTGGGGGCAACCATTTTCGGCAGCAGGACTGAGTTGGTTGTTGTTAAAGGCACAATGACAGCCCACCACTATGTGGACGGGGTGCTGCACCCTATTGTGATACCCTTCATGTCCACCATCCAAACCGCATTTTCCAACAGGATAATGACCGTCGCCACACTGTGTCCATCACAACATAGGCCTTGCAAGGGGTTACGATCAAAATTTGGACCGCATGTTCCCCAGATTTGTACCCAACAGAGCATGTCTGGAATGCCACATGAACACCCAGAACAAACTGCACAACATCTGACTACATACGACCTGTAGAGAGAAATACCCGAAGAAGACATCCAAACGCTTATTGATTCAATACCGGCAAGGATCCACGAATGTATAGGTGTTCACAGTGGGCGCACTTCTTACTGACAACTGTATCCCAGCTTAGCCTGATCCATGTCAATTTGTTATCATTTCTTCTGGGTATGATCTTTCATATATCTACAAAGTTTTCTAAACTTCCACCATTCCTGTTTGTGTGTTGCACTTTTATTTCCACCAGTGTGTTATCACTCCCGAAACTCTCCTAATCCGCCTCCTATCTTCCAGTGATTCCCAATCCACGATTTTGTGAATTACATAGTATAGACGTATACGTCGGTAGATCATTTCAGTTACTGTCTGTGTGTCTACGGTGTTCAGGCACAAGGGTGTGGGAAGATTTTCTTTCGTACGTAAGGGGTCGGGGATTGGAATAAGTTACCAACAGAACTGATGAATAAATGACCAAAAACGTTGAAACAATTTAAAGTTGAAATTTGTAGAGGGCAAATGTAGGCGGATACAGGAAAGGGGGAAATGGGCGTGTAGGGAAATTGCTACCGGAGTGTACGTAGGCTCCATCACAATTAAATTAAATTAAATTTCCACAAATAAATCCAAATGATCTTTTTTCCACACGTTCCAACTTATGAATTTGATACTAATAACGCGGGTGCCATAACCTGTCACCGAATTCAAGCAACCGTCTAATCTGTGTTTTGTAGCCCCACTTTGTCATTTTTCTGGCACGACCACTCTCTTTACTCACTTCAGTAAATGTGGTACTTTCTAAACTATCCTTAAACTTGCTCAATGTATGTAAATATTTTTGTTGACTTTTTTCTCTTCGTAATGCATGCAGATAGAATGTTACAGAATTAAATTCAGACAGCAGTTTACAGTTAAAACATTAACGTTCGGCTATAATGGTTGATAAATTTCACCTCAAAATTACATATTTGACGTAGAGAACAATACAAAACAAAAGCGAAAAATTTACACTTTCGCGGACATGTGGAGGGCATTACTTCAGCGAAATTGTGGTTTTTTCCTTAGGTCTTTTAAATGTGAGATCTAAGCGGATATTAACATTTAAACAGATCCACGGCCTCTGCTAATAATACTGCTTGAAAATCCAAGCATCTACCATACCGTACGTGGGCGAAATTGATGGCAAATGTTAGTTTATTATAAATACTTTAAAACGTATTGCACTGCGAATTTAGAGAATTTTAAATAAAATTATATTAATACAGGACAAATCAATCTTAAAACAAAAACATTAGCTAATTTTGCTCGAATAGTATGCTAGAAGAATTTTTTTAAATATTTGTCGTTTAAATAAGAATATAATCAATGTTTCAGACAAATTACAAATTTGACGGGCATACATCCCTTTATTTTACATTGAAAAAGATTTTTTTAATATAAATTTACTCTTATACTCTGTGAGCATTAACCATAAATATTTTTCCCTTCTTTATTTCTATGTAATCCCACTACAAGAGAATTTTACAAAATTCAAAATACTATTTTCGGTTTGGGTCAACGAAACACATATCACGCGCAGATTTGAAATCTGAAACTTATTTTGGTTACGAGCCTGACAGACATTCATTTTATCATGAAAATTCTATTTTAGAGGTCTCAGAAGACATTCTAACTTTCGGCACAATATCTGCCCATCACTTTGTCTGCCATCTCTGCGGTTCCTTAATAGACTTTTAGTAATATTACTAAACTAACTTAGTCCACAACCCGAAGATTGGTTGGATCTTCCCGAAGGAGGCATACTAAGCCATAGTGTCAGAGGTACGACGGCCAATTCCTTTCCTGTAGGACCTACAGTTTAACGTGGAATCCAAACAGCGGTACGTCCTGGCATAGCTTATATGAGCAAAGGCAAATTTCAAAAATTCCTGCGTCTACCGGGACCGGAGCAGCGAACTTTTGAAAGCAAGCACCTCAACCACTGAGCTCTCAGTTCGCTCTACTGATAGTAATGCGATAACATAAATCTTCTATGAGCGCCTTGCCCGTCCGTCTCTGACGTAGGCTGTTAGCATGGGGGATGTTTACTCTTACAGGCAGGGCCGGCGTTAGGGGGGGTTAAGCGAGGCAAAAGTACCCGGGGCCCGGGCCACCAAAGGGGGGCCCGCCGGCCTGGGTGTCTAAATAAATAGAAATCAAACACAAATTTTAAAATCTGCACCAATAATTTTGAACATTTTTGTATTAAAATGTTCTGAATTTATAAAAAAAAAGTGTATAGTAAAAATATCTTGCAAGGGGGGGGGGGGGGGGTAGGGGGCCTAAGATCGCTTACCCGGGGCCCGAGAATCCTAACGCCGGCTCTGCTTACAGGGGAACGGCTGAAAAGATGATTGGGGCGGTTTCCCGTTGCCTTCCCCAGTGTGACTGTGTCTTGTTGACTTCAGGCCTATTCTTACGAAAGACACCAAAAGGGACTGTCAAGCTTAACGTCCCACACTACGGAAGAATTATCGTCAACAGTGCTATACGCCCTCACTCCATACACAAAGCGGAGAGGTTTCAGATTTAGCTCAGGACTTTGGTGATTAGGAATTGTGCTACACCATCTCTCAACCAGGCCGCCCGAGTTCTGGTGACGAAAATTTCTTCCGCAACCAGGACTCGAAGCAGCGCCGGACACCATCACGCAGTGCTGCTAGCCACTTGGCTTTGAATATCCGTAGTTCGCCTATAAAATTTCCGTAGATTTGGGTAAAAAAATCCAGAGACTCTCTAACTGAAAGACTCAAACAATAATTATTGAAGAGAGAGTCAAAACTAAGAATACTTTTTATTTCCAGGTCTTCAAAATTCGAAATACAAAGTAATATTCTACACTGAAAGCAAGAGATATCTCTGATCATGTTTTACACAGAGACACTTTAATCACTGCTGCTGCTGTGACTATTGTTTTCTTTTTTTCCCTTTATGGACCGTACATTTTCTTTGTTGACATTAAATTCTGGAATATCTTCTGTAACAGGAAATGTTAAAAACTGCGAAATCTCGGATTCTCGGATATTGGTTAAAACTTCTCGGAAGGCACTGCTTTGTAAGCCGTGCCAACGAGCGTGTCACCGAGCATAAAGGGTGCGCCGATAATTCTGTATTATGGTCTTTTAGGATCTATAAAATCTATAATCAAACAAAATATGAGCTTTATTTCAATCGTTGGTTCATACGAGCTGTTACAAGGAAACGATTTCGAATTATTGTCAATTCTGTAATGCATTAACAAAGTTTAACAAAACATCAACATACAGAAAAATCAACAAATAATAAAAAGTACAAAAAATCCGTAAAAATTCTAAGTTTTTACAAAAATCCGTAGAATTGGCCGCAGCCAACTGAGCCAACGGGACAGGCGACAGCTTAATTATCCCTGATCAAACGTATAGTATAATTCACATGGTGAGGTAAATTCGAATAAATGAGATAATTTGTATTTATTCTCTTTTCATAAAACCTAAGCCACTGAAATCTTTCACAAATGTTAAATTCACCACGGAGAAGATCTCTCCATTTTCTTCGGCAACCAACACTGTCCCTTAAGACACTAATTATCAGTGTGGTACATCACCGACAGTCTATGTATGTCCCGGGAACGGTATCTCCCTACATATTCTCTTGAAGCTGTCCCGTTGGCTTCCGCGAGGCACCGTAATATCGCTGGCAAATTCATTGCACTTGGCCACACTGCTTCTAATCAACTGTGTGCTTCTCGTGGACTCCGCAGTTCCCCATCTGACAACTACCGAATTGACTCTGATACTCCATCTCGAACTGTCAGACATAAGTCAAAATGATTACTCACGTATCTAGCAGTGCCTACACCTGCGCACATTATACAAAGCCTGACCAAAAAAAAAAAAACTGAAGCACCCAGGTGCGGTGGAGGGAACGAAATGAAACTTCACAGGTTGAAAGGATATCTGATGTTACAGTATTACAGTGATTAAAAAGTCGAGTCTAATTCGCAGAGAACTTGGCAGACTTAAGAGTATGACGTTGCACTCGCTCTGGCCTGATTCGTGCACTGATTCGGTTGGGAAGGGTGTCATTAAGCTGTTGTATCCTCTCCTGAGGCAAGCTGGTTCACAGTAGTAACTGGTTCTTGATGTCCTAGATACTGTCACTGGAACGGAGTTGACGTACGAACTGATTTCACACACGTTATATCGAGGACAGATCTAGCGATCTTGCTGGCCACAGGAGCACCTCAAATCATGCAGACAGTTCACAGAGATATGTGCCATAAGTGGGCATTTTCTTGTTGAAAAATGGCACCGCGATGCTGAGGTAACACTCGAGGACGCAGGTTTCAGAGGCGATGAACCGTTGTGCCGTCACTACCAGCCGCGATCTGGAGTCGTACCAGATGGCAACCCACACCTTTTCGCCAGGAATAACACCGCAGTGCCTCTACAAAACGAAGTATGAGACCTCTTCCCAGGTTTCCACCATTCTCGCCGACGATGGTCATCCGCGAAAGTGTGGAACCGTAATTCATCTATGAACACAACGCGGCGCCTTTCATGTTTCCTGGTCACGGCACCACTCGAAACGCGGCCGTTTGTTTCCTAGTCGGAGTACTGCAAATCTCTGACAATTGTGTGGGTTGACACAGATAGTTGCAGCGAGTCCGTTACTTGTTCTGAGATGGCAGGCGCAGATGTGTAGGGGTTACAGTGTGCTTGATGCACAATATGGCGATTCTCCCTCGTGGTCACCAGAACCTTGACGACGAGTATGCCTGCCCTCACAACCCCATGCAGTTGAAGATCGAACCACATCTGACTATGTCTTTGTAGATGCTTCAGCTTTTCAGTCCGAGATCTTGCCTCCTAACTGTGCTGCTTATCCAAATACCCTGCCCTCTATAACGATGAGACAAGCATGTGTGTCCGCTATTAGCACGATTTTTCGCTTGTGCTGTTAGATAAGTGGCCCACGGCCACTTATCGCTAGCTGTTATCGGTCTGCATATAAGAGGAGCTTCGGAGAGCACGATGGCATCAAACAGCGCTGTTCCCTGCACATCATGGACAGGTACAAGGGCAGAGTGGCCGTAGTGACTGGAGCCAGCGCTGGCATTGGTGCCGATCTGGTCAAGGTCTTCCTCCAGCACGGCCTCATAGTCGTCGGGTTGGCCAGAAGGGCGGACAAAGTCAAGGTTAGTATCACTGCACTGTAGAGAGACCACGAAGACAATATAGGCTGCTGCAAGAGTTTGATGCTAAGGGAGCGTCCATAAACTACGTGACTCGGTATAGGGGGGGGGGAGGGGTTGGGGGGTTGGCTGGAAAGCTACGCTGGGCTACGTGAGGGGGGAGGGGGTTCCAAACTAGGTCACGTAGCTTTCCATTCATATTATTTGTCCCATTTAAAATGAGGTACAGAACACACAACAGCATGGAAATATTTATTTTCGTCATTTAATTATCTCCGTATGTAAGTTGCAATAGTTTGACAAGAGAAAACAGTACAAAATGTCTTCTGAAATCAATAGGCGAAAAAGCTACGTGCTACGTGGAGGGGTAGGGAGGGGGGGAAGTAGAGGCAAAAGTCACGTCGGGCTACGTGGGGGGGGGGGGGGGGTTTCACAGCAGGTTAAAATGGAACTACGCTCCCTAATGGTGTTCCTCTAGCATGGAACCATAGTTGTTGAATTATACAGGAGGGTGGACAAGGTCAAGATGAATATCAGTATGCTATAGAGATGATCAAGGTATACCTGCAGCGTGGTATATAGACTAGGAAGACACAAAAATCAAAGTTACTATCAGAACAGCATGAGATATACGAAGGCCTTGTACAGTAAGTAAATTAGTGTGGTCGTAAGGTAATCCTACCGGGTATAAGGGACCTACAGTTTAACGTACAATCTGAACCACGGAAGCCTTCTGGCGTACTTAACATTATACATCATGCTGTGTCAGAGGTGAACGTCGGGTTAAGAGCTTATGGAAGTCCTCGGCGAGACAGGGATTCGAACCGGGAACCTATCAATTTCCAGAATACGGACTCATAGAAGACGGATTGATCGGGATGGTGTGCAAGGCCAATTTTAGTATTAGACCTGCTAGAGAGATTCAACTCATAGGTACAGGAGTAAGAATAATAACTGGAGTCGAAGTCATCTTGTAAAAGCCTTCTTTCGGCAGGGGCTACGTGATCAGTTCGTGCCTATGTGTTAAGGTGATTTCGTCAACACTGCATTAATCTTGGTAAACTTAGTAAAAACTGAGGG
Source organism: Vandiemenella viatica (assembly GCA_031002005.1). Lineage (NCBI taxonomy): Eukaryota > Metazoa > Arthropoda > Insecta > Orthoptera > Morabidae > Vandiemenella > Vandiemenella viatica. The sequence continues at coordinate 248,806,040 of JARYHS010009186.1, forward strand.
AGATCTAATCACAACCCTATAGCGCGCCTTCACACATTGTTCTTTCCAAGATAATTTGTTACCAATATAATAGATAAGCTAATTTTTGTCTTTCCAAGAAATCCCACGATAGTAATTTTTGGATACACATAAACAGTAAATCACAGTGGGAATAGTGAGGAAATTCCAAAAACGTTCGGTGTCAGTATGTCATCTACGAAATAATGCATTAATTGAACCATTCCATATACGACAGAGGAACATTTTTTTATAATTCGCCTGAGAATGTTTCGCTAAAATAATGAATACGGTGCGGGGTTTCCTCATTCATTACAGTTTATTTTATTTGTTCCTGAGTCACACCAATACCTAATTTTTTTTTTTTTTTTTTTTTTTTTTTTTTTTTTACAATTTGTAACCAAAGTACCTACATGAGCTATTCTGTGTTTCACCACAATAATTTATTTGAATAAAAAAATCGAATATCATGAAAATCAGGATTATCACTGAGATAGGCCTATTTTAACCCCGAAATGGGAAGAGCTGAAGACAGTAGGTTGACCCTTTAGAGCATTTCAGGATTTCACTGATTTAATGTGATACTAGTTGCTCTCTTACTAACTCTGATGACAAGAGAAATTCCATTTGACCCAAAAAGTTATTCGCTTCTATTAAAGATTCATATCATGGTCAATTCCAACGTCTATCATACTAAAATTCCGAGATGATGACATCTCCACTTCCACACCTAAAAAACAAAAAATCTACGTTGCCTTGTTTTTCGAATTTTATACTAATACTTAAACATTGTGAAAAACTAGTGTGGCAGAGGGTGTGAAATGTATTTTCAGAGAGAACTGTTGGGAAACCAACGTGAAGCGAATCTTGGGGCATGTTCTGAATGAATGGTGGACAATAACTGCAGTAAGTCGTCGCGTCTTGTCCACTAACAAGTTATTTTGCGTAACCGTCTAAGATATAGTTTTAGCCAATACAATGTTTATTTTTTCATTGTGTTTCTGGTGCAGCGCACTGACACGAAAACCCGTGAGCTTTATACAGTGCAGTCGTGTTTTCTTAAAGCAGCCTGAAAAATAATCCCCCTTTTTTTTATGAGGCTCTGAGCAATGGCATATCTTCCGGCAAGCTGCACGCCATACAGTGCGACATGCTCCAGGAAGACGACATCCTGGCGGCCTTCAAGTGGGTCGAGGACAACTTGGGCGGCGCCGACGTCCTTATCAACAACGCCGGAGTCTTCACAGAGAACAAGCTCACAGGTAATGTAAACCCTGCGGTATCGTTTCCGATAAATCCTAGAAGTTATTATTCCTTTCTGATCTCACATGTGTTTCACTATCATATCAAATATAATTAGCGTTCGGAAATATTTCTTACATTTAACTTTACGAGTTTATTAGTAACTTTGTTGACTGTAGCTTTTTGTTAAGTGATTCCATTGCAAAAGTAACCTATCGTTGTAGTTTGGCTTTTATTTTAATCTGAACTGAGTGCCGTAAGTCCTCGGTTCAGCGCGAATACGCTTCTTGTTGTTATTTTGGTGTTTTATTTTCAAGGATACAGTTTCCTAGCTATCATTAAATTGATCGGAATCACTGTAACGAGTACGATGCATTTAACAAGAGCTGTGGTTCCGCGAGGCGCCTCTGTTCCATAAGGAGAAGCATCACTTGCAGAACTACTTAAAATTTCGTCAGTGGTTTACATATGATGTGCGGCTATTTGTTTAAGGATTTACGCCTCGTCGATGTCATTGGAGGCGGAAAAGAACAGGGGACAATTAATGGAAACCGATTAGGCCATGTCTTTTTCAAATAACCATCCCAGCATCCCCCCCGAAATGATTTCGGTAAACCATGGAAAACAGAACTCTTGATGGCAGGACGGCGATTTGAACCCGCGTCCTCCAGAATACCAGAGACAAGTGTTATCATTCACCCACAGGGATTGGTGTTTGGGTCTGATGTAATGAATATAGTAGCAAATAATGTATTTACTGTTACAACATTATAATGTACTGTGTTTTCTTTTCAACAAACTACCTCTTCCTATCTGTATGTATTTGGATACAAAATTTCTATTGGAAGCTCTGCTGGAAGTAATCCTGGGTTACCTTATTCAATTTTGTTCCCTTTTTACCATTGACTTCGTCCACAGTTGGGAATGGGTTGCCTTCTAAATGGATTTTACCTTAGTGAACAGATAAAAGTTGCTTGAAACTAGATCTGAAGAGTATAAGGTGGAGGGGGGATCCAGCACTGGGATCATCTTTATGACTAGATACTACTGTAATTACAGGACACTGTGAAGAGGAAGCTTTCTTTTTAAAAAAAAAAAAAAATATGACCTTTTCGACCATTTAGCCAGCTCCAATTTGTTTACGTTGCAACTGCTGTATCAGAAATTCACTATGATATTGTGGACACTACAGTGAGGACAACACAAGACGAGCACAACACTTAATTAAAACCACCCATGCCCGAGTCCGGACTCGAACCGGCGGCCCTTGCAACGCGAGGCCAGCGCGCTAGCCACTACACTGCCAGGACCGGCGAAGGGGAAGGTTGTTGTTCTTCCACGACTCTACCTCTTCTTCCTCACTCGTTGTCTCAGTTTGACCAAACCTGAACTTAATACTCCTGATAACCAACTGGCACTATAGTATCCGTTCCTCCATGACAACACATCTGCTATCAAAGAAAACAAGAGGCGAATTGCGCGGCAAATGGAAACTCTTTTCGTAAAGCCATATGAATTTACTTTAGTCGAGTAATGCAGTTTCCCTCTAATTAATTCATCTCAGATGACCGTATCTGATGGCTCATTGTATGTCTTCTGGGGTTTGAAGAGAGTGTAATCATTCTCTGTAAATTGCGTTTATTGAATTGACTTAAACTGTAAGGACAACATCAACGTTTAACCGAATCACAGATACACTTATTTGCCTTCATCTTTCTAGCTGCTCTCATCCGAATTAAAAACTTGTAATATGTGGCAGCCATTTTGCAGTCATGGAAGAGGCGGTTCAATCTTATACGGTATCGGGGAACATGCCCAGGCAAAGGGATAAACCAGACTTTTTGTACTTAACAAACGGAATAAAAATTAGGAGAACATACGTAGAATTTCTCTTCAGTGGTACTCTGTTCCTAACCAAGATTTTTGGGGTAATATCAAGATGGGGATACCGCTGCGGCCTTGCGTAGTAAACACACAGATCACGTGGTATATACGACATCATTGTGACGTATTAAGTCTGCACGTACCAACACAGTAACAGCTATAGATATGATCTGAAAATTGGATATCTGTAATATCCTGCGTTATGGTTACGTTTCACTTTGGTCCAGGCTGCATTACGACCGAAACGCATATTTATAAAATATGATTTCATCAATCATCATTTGAGTTTATGTTGTAATGAAGCCTGGACCATAAGTCACAATGACGTCATATATACCACGTGATCTGTGTGTTTACTACGCGAGGCCGCAGCGGTATCTCCATCTTGATATTACCCGATTTTTGATGACAGCCTACTTAGAACAACAGTAAAGGGCATACCTTCTCTGAGGTCCGGGGGAGTATTTGTCTGTAGCACCTCGCTTCAAGCTGTATAACATAACTGTTTGTGGCACCACACTCTAAGTTGTGTAAGGAATGCTTTTTGTTTTTCAGACTCTGAGACCTCGGAGTGGAGGACGCTGCTGAACCTGAACGTGCTGGCTCTCAGCATCTGCACGCGGGAGGCGGTGAGGAGCATGCTCACCAGGAAGGTAGACGACGGGTTCATCATACACATCGGCAGGTCAGAGTAGCGCATTTATCTCCAAAAGAAACGCGAGTTGCGGATTGGAGCTTTGTATCTGTGCATCAACAAGTAATGCTATCAGAATTTAACCTAACATTATATTCGCTAGCCTCAAAGCCTGTAAAAAATTATGGGTTGAATGTAGTGTTCTGCAAATTAATTTATTCTCAGTTGTTTAACTGTTTTAAAACAACGCTCAATGCAACTTCTCGTGCCTTACGCTGTAGCAAAAAGTTTCAGTTGTCATCCTGGTCAGGTTGCATTTCGACCTAACCAAAAATTCCGCTAATATTGCCGACAGAAAATCAAAGCCTACATCACAAGCGAATTAATACATTCACTGTATAGCTACACAAACTTGAGCTAAACTCTTCACGAATTCTTACATCTTCCTATTTTCTGATTCAAATCCATATTACAACTTTTGAACGGCTGACACAGTTACATATAGCTGTTATACAACGTCAGTGAAAGCAAAGGAAATTAAAAATAAATTGTAACAGCGTGGAATATTAGTTTTAACCCTAGTGCAGGCCGCATAGATCGCGATCAATGAGAAACTACTTTCATTCAAACGAAGTAATGAGGCGATCACGAAAACTAATTAAACCTACTTATAATCTCTTCTGTAACGTCAAATTCCAGTTGTCATTCTGATCTAGGTTAAATTTAAATTTAATCAAACCTCCCATTAATATTGTTGCCTGAAAATTAAAGCATTTATCTTAAATATCTATGAGTTAAGAATTTATCGAAAACATCTGCTTCGAACAAATATAAATAAACAAGAATCCGCTGATAATATTAATACGTTAATTTAAACGCAATGCATACTTTTCTTTCAGTGTTGTGGCAATTCATTTCTTCACTGACACTTAACTAAATAGAGATGTCATTACATAACCCTTATAACCTCTACTATAAAGTAAAGTTGGGCAGCGAAGGCAGAAAGTCAAATCGTGACGTCACAGTGTGACAGACATAGCTACATCGTAACCAAGAACAGCGTTTTATTGTTATAGATATTTATTTACTTTAAACGTCAGTTGAAGTGTTATGGCCACTGAAATAATTATTTCATTTAGTTAAACTCAGAACCATTGTATTTCTACATGAGTTATTTTGGGCTAATGTACTGTGTCCATAGTTGCGCCATTCCCTGGTTTTGCTGAGTGAGCTGATTCATTATTGCAGTGAGATGGGGCACCGTCTTGCCGGCGCCGCCTCCGCCATGTATACCGCCAGCAAACACGCCGTGGGACAGCTGACTGAGGGACTGCGCAAGGAGCTCACCGCCACCGGCACAAACATACGGGTCTCAGTGGGTCAACAATCTCAAATTTATAGTTTAAAACAACTTAAAAGCCAGCTTTTGTAGCAATGAACTAAAAAGTTAAAAATAATTTTTAACATAATCTTATATATATATATAAATAGACGTGTGTTTTCCTATATTTCACTTTTCAGCCACCACTACCTAGCTCAGATCACTGGTCTTTGTATGTGGAAGTAGCATGGAGTTTCCTGTCGTGCACAACGTTGGCCGAATGTCGATAGCTGTGGGGATGTGGGAAGTATAATGGTTAAAAGTGGTTGATGCAGGGCATTTTCGTATTTCGACCAAAGACATGTGTCTCCGTATATTTCACTCTGCTGCCACAACTACATAGCATAGACCATTGGTGTTTGCGTGTGGTAGTGGTATCGTGTCTCCTATCGTGTACTATAGTGGTTAGATGTCGCTACCTATGGGGGTGTGGGAGATATGGTGGTTGAAAGTGGTCGACCTGCGACACTTTCATATTTCTACCAAAAACGTATGTGTCATGGTGTATCACTTTTCAGCCAAAACTATCCAGCGCAGATCACTGGTATTTGTGTGTGGTAGTAGCACAGAGTCACACGTCAATCAAAACGTTGGCCGAATTTCGGTAACTGTGGGAGTGTGGGAGATATGGTGGTTGAAAGTGGCCGATCAAGGATATTTTCGTATTTCGACCAAAGACATGTGTATGCGTATATTTTACTTTGCTGCCTGAACTGCATGGCGCAAATGACTGGCGTTTGAGTGTGGCAATAGCATCGAGTCTCCCATCGTGCACTATGGTGGTTAGATGTCGGTAGCTGTCAATCCAAATTCTTTACAAACACAAACGAAGTCGTGGGCACCAGCTAGTATCATTATAAATATTAATAATTATTAATTTCTTCTTAATTAATAATAACTTATTGCTATTATTAATATTATGATGGTACAATTTTAATAAAATTTTGAATGTAGATAAAGCGCTGGGGACAAATGTTTTGTATGGAGTGTGGCTCTTAATGGGGCAGAGACGTGGATACTGAGGCGAGAAGATGAAAAACGGATAGAAACGTTTGAGATGTGGATTTGTAGGAGAATGTAGAGGAAACCTGGATGGAAAAAGTGAATAATATTGAAGTGCTGGAAAGGGCTGGAGAGAGGAGTAAACTACTCCAAATCACAACAGAAAGAAAGAAGAAGTGAATGGGACACTTGCTGAGAGTGGAGTCCTTGTTAAAAGACGCCTTGGAAGGACTTGTTTGTGGGAGGAGGGTCAGAGGAAGAAAGAGATTCAACATTCAAGACCACAGACAACATCAAAGGAAACGGAAACTACATGTGCTGTCCATGAAGAAGAGGGCAGAAGACCAAAGAGCATGGGAAGCAGCCATGAGGAAACCTGCCTTATGGCAGAACACTAATGATGATTTTGTTTAACCCACAGTTCAGCGAAATTTAATTTTTTTAATACACTTAAAATAAAAATAAAGTAATTTACAATAATAAAAAATGTAAAAAGAGACGTGAGGTGCTGGATATCAGTTGTCTTAAATTTCTTATCGCTAGCTGTTCGTAAAGGCAGAGTCATTATGAAAAGAAGCACCCCATGGTTTTTTTTTTTTTTAATTTAATTTCTTGGTCAATAACTTTAAAGTTTATTCGAAAAATTAAGTTATACTAAGCTGTGGAATATACCATTGCTGTTAAACAAAACCTTTATAGTCAAATATTATTTATAACATTTCAGTTCACACTACTATAAAAGATTGTTTTTCTTAAATTTAAAAAAAAAAACCTTAGTCTTAAATCACAGTATTGAAGGTATAGGTCTCGAGGACACTCGAGCCTTACAGTGTCATGTGTGACCTGAATTTAAAAGGATTTCATTCATGTTCGCGTAACATAGCCATTTCATCTAACGCATTAACACTGCATGTTACTCCCATGTTAGCTTGGAACAATAAAATTATTATATTTTGAGCCCATCCAGTGATTTTACACGACTGATAGCTACGTAAGCTGGTCCGGCAGCAAAGACATCAATTGATCGAAATCTAAGCAGTCTTTGATTAACATGGGAAGCTATTTTGAATTTCATGTTTCCACTCAAAGGAGAGCTGACGCCTGTGCATTTGCAACCAGTTCAACTCCAGTGTCTGATTGGTTGCATCACACACAGGCGACTACTTGCTGCGTTGGGATATTTTTATTTTTTTTACTGTCGTAGTAATGGGAATACCAGAACATAGTTATGGAATTATTGTATTGTCATCAGTTCTTAACACGTGTGCAAAATTTCAAATAATTCGAACGTCTGGAATTAGGGGAAAATTGAATTCAAAAAATTCTATTACATTCATGCATATATACAGATCAAGTTAATAAAATCGTGTTAAATAATTTATTTAAAAAATAAAAAAAACACGTTACTTCTCGGTTCAATATAGGAGAAAAGTTAAAAAGAAATGTTTCAAATGCAGTAAAATTCATAAAAGAACTGATGAGCAGTCGAATTAATCACTTAGCAGTTCTAGAAATTAGTTTGTGAGGAGAAAACTGTGCCCTGTACAACTAACTTCGCTGTTCTTTCCGAATCTGAGCTTGTTTGAGATCCAATGTTTGGAGGAAGTCCTCCAGCAGAAGGCGAGTTGGAGCACTGCTAGGAGTGCCGTCAAGTGACTGTGTTGTTTTGTATTTGCAGGTCGTGAGTCCCGGTCCAGTGAAGACGGACATCCTGAACAATATGAAAACCATGACTCCCGAAAAGATTTTCTACGAGAACCCTTCTCTGGACGTGGAGGACGTCTCAAGAATGGTGGTCTTTGTTCTCTCGCAACCACTTACCGTACAGGTGAGCAAGTTTCAAGATGTACTTAAGCTGACGACTGAACGCTCTGGCCTCGCTTTAGGGAGGACGGCGGTTCGAATCCCCGTCCGCGGATTCAGATTTGGGTTTTCCATGGCTTCCCCAAATTACTCCAGGTGAATGCTTTCTTCAAAAGAGCCATGACCGAATTCCGTCCCGTTCCTTGTCCCCAGTTCCATCCCGCCTCCAATGACCTCGACGTTGACGAGGCGTAAAGCCATAAGTAAAAAAAAAAAAGCTGATGACTGCCTCACATCGTAGAGTTTTATTCAACCAATTCTGGGGAAAAAATTTTTACTTTAGTTTTGTTGGATTGATCGTTCCAAATTCCTTCATTTCTCTCCACTGAAGAGCAAAAAATTTAAATCCAAAGAAAATATAAAAAAGTGTTAGGAAATAAAATAAATATCTTTCAAGTTTCTTTACAGATTTCGTTTTAACCTGAATGCAGTTTGATTTTAGCGTTGTATTAGATGTGAAGTTTTGTATAGTAAGATCGCAACAGTTGCCATTAACTAACGGTAAGTGTAGATCTTACGGAAAGCGTTTCACTTTTTATTCGGGTGGTCTGACTAGTGACTGGAGTGCTTTAATATCGTAATGTAAAATCGGAATAGTCAGCGAGTTTTGTTTACAGGATACCTAAAGTAGTTATTTTAAGTCGATGTTATGTTAGCAAGCTATGTATGATGTTAATGCTTTCCTGTCTGCGTTAAGTATATTACTACTGGAAATCTACCGTAAGAATAATATACAAACATAATAAAAATTTCCGAGATAATGCAGAGTGCGAAATTACTGATGCGCATTAAAAGTCAGTCGCAAGATTAAACTAACACAAACGGTTGCTATCACTCATTGTAAGACAAGATGTTATATTACGCTCCAAATATGGTTCAAAAAATTGGGTGGAGAGAAGAAAGGCGAAATAACTCGCATTCCCCCTTCGAAAAGAATTTTTACACTATTTAGATGAAACAGTATGGTCTGTCTATAGCAACCGAGGAACAAGTATAGCAAGCTGACTGGCCACGAAACTGTTTGTCTTTAGTTCTGCGCCACAAATTTCAATATTACTAAAGTTCCCATTATTATTATGATGATGTGGAAATAGGCTCTAAACAGACAAACATTTGTATTTATTTAGAATTTTTATTTCCTGTTTGATTGTTTTCTTTCATCCTGGTGCCTACCGTATAACCATAACAATGTCAATTATAATTCTTGAGCATAACATTATCAAAAACATATCTGCCTTAAGGAGATACAAAATCAGACGTTTCAGCATACAACAAGCTTCTGATGCATCTTTCTTGTTTCCAGATCCATGAAATTCTTGTCTATCCAACAAGATGCATCGTCTGAAGTATCCACTTCGGTGCAATGGTGATGTTCTACCAGCAACTATTATTGTAACTTCATTTTTGTAATACAAAACACATTGCAACACATGGAAAGTATTTTAAGATTATTCCTTATCATATTTCTTCCAAATGTATAGAACCTTTCAACGACCTACTTGCTCTGACAGTATATTTGTTCCATCATTAGTTTTGTAGTTAATAATATGCAATCACTCAAATCAAATGTGGATGACCATAACTTCACACTTGGTCCATGTCAATGTATATGCAAGGATAACAGACTACAAATTAAGGAAGCCACCACTTCAATATTGCGTCATTTCTGAGCGTTACTGATACTTTCTCTGAGATAGGAACCTGTACCAAGTTTACGACTAAGTTTTACCCCTTAAGATGTGCAATATAACATTACTCCTCTTCCACACCATTTTATATGAATAAAGTAACAATTTTTAACAAGCTGTACCATCCAGTTTCACCCATACTAACTCTCTGTGATGAATCGAAGTAATGCTGTTAAAACTCCAAAAACTAGAATTGTTCAGCAATTGAATGTGAAACAAAGGATCTCCACTACAACGACGGAAAGCTTTCGTGAATACAGAAATAATGAGTATCTTGGAGGATCGTTACTTTAAGACACATTCATAACACACATTGCTTGAACAGTTTTTAGTAGACTGTGTAAAACGTCTTGGAGTCAAGAGCTTAAGCCATAAACATGAAAGAATGCATACTTTTTCCAAATCATGGTCTAATTCTGATATCCAATATTGTGTTTTGTTTCCAGCTGTAACGTAATATTATTTTTCTTAGTCCAGAATCTTAAGTGATATGATAAATAAACTCAAAATTTATCTAAAAATCTAATAATTATACAAGATTGCGTTTGGTGTTTATGGGTGGTGTGACGAACTGATTCAAATCGGTGATTGCAAAAAATCACCAGTTTGATTCAGTTGCCTGAAATAGACTTGGTGACTGGGTTGGGTAAATGAAGAGACAATTATTTCTGCGTTGTTACGTAATTTGAGAATCATGATTTTTCTATGTGGTAAAAAGTCCGTTGGTGACCCTTGCAGCGTAGAGGTTAACATGTTGGCCTCGAGTAGCTATGGTCGCTTGGTTCGAACCTGGCCTCGGTCATAGGCGTTTTAATTTAAGTGTTTCCTCTGTCCTGCGTTGTCTCTTCTGTTGTAAAAATAAAAGTAAATATTAGAATAATTATATATGTGTATTTGGAGACTTGATAAATATTTGGAAAATCAATACGTACTTTTTCTTTTAATAAAAAGATAGTCTGTCCTCTTAGCGTTTAATGGTAATATCTGAATCACGTACTATTCACACACACTTTAGATTCAATGAATTTTTATCGGTTTATCGCAATTAAAAAATATAAAGCACGCAGTAATTTTAGCACAGGCGAGAAGACCGCTATTAGTCCTGATAGACTAATTATTCACCGAAATAATGATGCGCATCAAAGGTTCTGCTGTCACAATATAAAAACAGTGTTTAACGCTTTATGATATACAGTATATGCACTATACACAGCAACGATACCAAGATTTTCAATCCTAATGTACTGTTATCATGAAGATTTTTTTTTTTTCACTTCAGTTTCAAAAAAGTGTTCAATATTTCATAGTATAAACGCATTATCAAAATGCTGTTCTATGTAAATTTACTTTTTTAATATTTGCGGAAAAATAAAAAATTAGTATCGTTAGGATAACATGTCCACTTTCATTATCTACCAATTATAATCTGACGTAAATAAACCTACAACAGTCTGAGCGTAGTTATAATGTGAGACAACAAATACCGTTGTCTTTCTTCCAATATGTCAAACCATTATACTTTTTATTTTCATCTCCATGGTTCAACTCAAACTTTTCATTAAGAATCGTGACAGAAATCTATGAAAAAAAGTAACAGCATAGGAGAATGCAGAAATCTTAAAATTCGTATTTCGACAGATTTTGACAAACAAATTCTATTTTGATTGTTTGTAAAAAAAATACGTTTTACAATTTAGTTATAAAAGTATAGATATCGATTTTCATCTGAGTTGCGAGTTATCGAACTGATTAAATTTTAGTATGTCTCTTAAGTTTCTCTTTCGTACTGTTGAAGTATTCCCTTAAAGGAAATACATTGATATCAAGGTATCCGCGAATAGTTTCTGATTGATCTTAGTAATTTCCTTAAATGGCTTACAGCAGATACGGTAACTTCTCTCAAACCTGAAACACTTCAACAGTATTATCATGTTTCCTACCTCATTGTATTCTGGTATAAGGAATTTTTCAGTTATGTCTTACTAATACTCTTTTAAGAGTTTTCATTTCATAATTGTACAATCAATATTTTACTCATCTGATATATTATGATTAAAACTATGAGGATATTCTTACGATGGTAACTGCAGTTTACTAAATAAGAGATTTTCGATCTTCTCGACGGAAGGTAATTAATTATGGCCACATTCTAAACATTTACACCTATCCCAAACCAGTTTTTTTTTTTTTTTTTTAACGTACTTTGATGAGCCTACTCAAACAATGAGACAAATTTCAGCGAATAGTGAAATGTGGTAAAAATCTTTTTAGGAAATTGTCATTTTATTTACATAAGAAAGCAATGTTGTCAGACTGAAACTACTCTTTTGTTGATAAACTTTCCATCGCCACGAGTACTAAAACACCATCAAATTTACAAGCAATCTGAAAATTTATTACATTTATCACCCAAGTAAACGATGACTGAATCAAGAAGTGTATCTGAGGCAAGTAAATAAATCTTATGAAAACATTGAAATTATTATTCGATTTACTAATATCAAATATGGAAAATTTGTTTTTATGAATGGCTTGTTGTAGTGGAAAGTTTCAAAGTTCGTATTTATCAGATGAATATATTGCGGTTATCTGCAGATAAGACTGAGGAACTTGTGCACTTCAGTCGGAGGGATATAAAACAACGGCAATATACATAATGTTGTAAGGTAACATGGTATAAGCATCTTGAAGAATGAAAAACTAATAATTCCAATGAGTTTCATTGCATAAGAAATGCAGCTTTCAAAACTAAAACTAATTTTTCAAGCAACAATAAGAGTTAGATATTAGTACAGGTTAAATATAACTCAAGAGGTTGTAATTAAATTTTTATCGAACAAACATTATTAATTTGTAAAACACGGAGGATGACAACACCCTCGTTGCAGTCACTTTGGATCACTTTGGATCACTTGACAATTTACACAACCACAACAAATATTATTTAAAATATAAGCCCATTCGGTGGCCTTTTACTAACTGTATTTCACAACCATCTTTAGTATTCGTTACTAGTAATCCAAATGTACCTTCTTAATGTCGTATTCTTATAAATGGGATAAATGTATATAACAGTAATCAAATTCTTGAAAGATGGGGAAAAATGCTCTTAAATTTATACTTTTAATGCTTAGGATGGTTTGTTGAATATATAAATTATCAATTTTCCATCACGCAGAAAAAATTGTTAAGCTTTAATCAAGCTGCCTGTAACTGTAACGGTTACATTACGTCTCGCATATCAGGTAGAGGAATTAAAAGTACAGTGAATTGATACAGATCATATGATTACTTATCTGAAGCATAATTTGTAAATTTCTGAGTATGACTGATGGAATTACGGATTTACGAACTACATGAAACTACTGATAACTGGTAAGCCATAGGTCATGCTCGTGGATCCGGGAGAGATAAGAAAGATTACGTAAAGGTAGAAAATGTTTTCAGAGTCTAGTGCACTTGAGAACCATTTTATGAGTTTCTTTTTTCTTAATTGCTCGTGAGTTGAGTTCTGTTTCAGAGGCTGACTGGAACAGCATTACACTGGCATTGTGTGGAAGACAATCTGTCTTACATGCTTGATTCGTATCAGTACATTTCATGAACGTTTATTGTACTGAAATATAACCTAAGCCAAAAAAGTGTCCCCGGTTTGCTACCCACCCCCGCTCCTCCCCCCCCCCCCCCTCTCCAAAGACCCGGGTACTGCATAGCAACTGGAATCACTCTTTTATTTCATTTAGAAAAGTTAGTGCTAGCAATCTCTTTTAATTACTTGAAACTTTTGTGTAAAGCGTGACCATTTGTAACAAAGAAAATTGTTTCTGCTTATGACTGTTATCCACAGTCAAATGTTATATTGGACTCCACACGTAACACTCATGAACACGGAATCCCGCAAACATTTTTGAATACTGACCAGAGCAGCGAGGCAATCTCAGAGAAAGTAGGTTCTGGTTATTGACGCCATAAAACAATAAACGAGTTAAAACTGAATCTCTTTAATTAGGTGTAACATATGTACAAAGCGTACAATAATTTGACATATTATTTAAATTCAAATGTTAATCTTATTATTGGCATGTTACCAAAAATTCCGTATATACCGGTACATTTGCCATATTTTATTATACACCGTATCACACAGCCAGAAGACATAGGCATATGTATATACATGCAAACTGTAAAATTAAATCTGTTTGTTATTATTGGCCAGGAGATCCCGATGGATATTTTGGGCGCCTAAACAACAGAGCTTGAATTTGCCTCACAACCAAAGTCGTGTAAAGTGGATCTAGTTTTTAAAACTGGGATCCGCAGTACGGAGCAATCAACACCGTACTTCACACACTAAACAAGGGCTCGAGAATATTCTTGTTGACGGACGCATATGAACCAACCCAATCGACAACACACATATACATACAACACACGCGGAGAGAGAGATAGAATGTGTCGAAAGTAGTGGAAGATCAGTTAGAATACAGAACACTGCTGTTTGCTAGTTAAAAACTGGACGACCGGGTTAAAATCGGAACGACACTCTCAGAAAGCCGCCACAGTATAGTTCGTAGAGGTCTCTCTCATTACAAGATGCAGACCTCACCCCTGCAACATACAGGTGAGATAATGGAAGAGAACCCTACAGGCTTCAAAGGCCATGACTGGTATAAACTTAAGAATTCCTGATTTACAATGTTATATATCTACAAGATAACATTTTCCCACATAACACAAAGATATTAACAATTTTTCAGTCGAATAACAAAAACCAAAATAAATCGAGCGGCTTAGCACTTTGTCAAATCTCATTACGTAACAGTAAATTTGCATTTTGGTGAGATTTCGCCAGACCCCCCCTATTTCACCTCACGTAATTTATGAACGCCACCTAGCCTATGGAAGGAATTAGGGCGATGACCTTCTAAATGAGCCATCCCGACAATCGCCTGGAGTGACTGCGGAAAACCATGGGAAACCGTATTCAGTATGTTTTGCTGTTTCGAATCCTACCTCGTACCAGCACAAAACTGTAGGTGTCTTGGAAATACTACGACAGCAGTTTAGAATTTGCTGCTGTCATAACACGTTCAACTTAGATTGCTTAAAGGGATTCGCTCGCATCTATTATCGCGACCGGCACAGTCACGGAGGCCGCGTGACGTGACGTGAGCTGACCAATTCACCTCGTCATGGCTAGTCAGAGGTCGGGCGTCGCCGCTATAAGCTGGTACTCCGTGCGTGCGGCCAGTTAGCCATGGACGGCTACAGGGGACGCGTCGCCGTGGTGACGGGAGCCAGCGCCGGCATCGGCGCAGCCATCGTAAAGACTCTGCTCGACAGAGGACTCACAGTCGTCGGACTCGCCAGGAGGGTCGACAAGATCAGGGTGAGTGAGTCTATCACCATACAACACGAATAGTTAAATGAGAATTTATTTCACGAAAACAAAACCGAGGATGGTGGTGTAACGGTTAGCGTTCGCGCCTCGCATTCTGGAGCAGTGCTGCCAGCCACTTGGCTTTGAATATCCGTAGATGGCCGCTAAAATTTCCTTAGATTGGGTACAAAAATCCGGAGACTCGCTAACAGAAAGACTGAAACAATAATTACTGAATAGAGAGTCAAAATTAAGAATACTTTTTATTTCCAGGTCTTTAAAATTCGAAATACAAATTAATATTTGTCACTAAAAGAAAGAAATACCTCTGAACATGTTTTATACATCGTCACTTTCATCACTATTAAACCTACACTTTTTTTTTTTTTGGACCTCCATTTTCTATGGTGACATTTACTTTAGTATATCTTCTTGACAAGAAATGTTAAAAACTGCGACCTATTTGATTCTCGGATATTGGTTAGGTCTTCTCGGAATACACTGCTTTATAAGCCAACGAGCGTGTCACCGTGCATAAAGAGTGTGCCAATAGATCTGTATTACGGTCTCTTAAGATCTATAATCAAACAAAACATGAACTTTATTTTAATCGTTGGTACATACGAGCGGTTGCAAGAAAACGATTCGCAATTATTAACAATTCTGTAATGCATTAACAATATACGCTCGAAGTTTAACAAAACACCAATATAAGGAAAAATCAACAAATAGTAAAAAGTGGCAAAAATCCGTAGATATTTGAACAAAATCCGAAAATCCTAACTTTTTATAAAAATCCGTAGATCTACGGATAAATCCGTAGAATTGGCAGCACTGTTCGGGAGGACGCCGGTTCGAATCCCCGTCCGGGCATCCAGATTTGGGTTTTCCATGGTTTCTCCAAATCACTCTAGGCAAATGCCGGGATGCTTCCTTCTAAAAGGCCATGGCCGAATTCCTTTCCCGTCTCTAAAGACCTCGCAGTTAAGAGACGTTAAGCAGCCAAAAATAAAAATAAAAACGATATCTTTTGTCTATAATATATTCATTCAAAAGTCGCTTAGTTTTTAGTTTGAATACCATATTTATTATTATTATTATTTACTTTCGGATTTACGCCTCGTTGAAGTCGAGGTCATTAGAGGCGGGATGTGATCGGGGCAAGCAACGGGAAGAAATTCGGCCATGGTCTTTTGAAGGAAGCATCCCAGCATTCGCCTGGAGTGATTTGGAGAAACCATGAAAAACCAAAATCTGGTTGCCCGGACGGAGATTCGAACCGGCGTCCTCCCGAATACGAGGCCAGAACGTTAACCTCTCACCCTTCACGCTCGGTTTGAATATCGAGTTTTCGATTGAAAAGTTCCGGTTTTCATAATGCACGTCGTCAAAAAAAAAAATGTTTTATAGGTGATTTTAACAACAAGAAAACGTTTTGGAAAGGGAAACCTAGTTCCTCACTTTCGGTTTAATGTTGAGTAATATAATATTCGTTGCAACAAACACCAAGACAAAAAAACATCTGTCGGACGTAGAAGACGAAAAAAGAGTAAAATTATTTCTCAGTAAAATTGAAGAACTAAGTTTACACTGATAACTAAGAAGCATTAAATGAGTGTGCAAAGAGTTTAACATACAACGAAAATCGTATTTCACTTCTCGATTTAATACTAGTTTTCTTAAAATTTCAAAATATCTTGGTCTCAAAAGACGGCGCGAGCCATGAATTATGCGTTACCGCCTTCTATGCATCATACATCGTCCTAAAAACACATGAAGCAGCCATTAGAGAGATAATATGAGGAAAAGTAAACTATAACTTGTGATAATTTGTTCACATAAACCGAGTTCAGTTTTAGTTTGAATACTGACTTTTGACAACAAAAACTTACTATCACACTTCTGGAGAAACAATTTATACAACTAAAATAGAAACCATCCCAAAACATATTTTATCGTGACTATTAACGAAAAATGAACAATTCTGGAAGGGGATACTTTGTTTAATGAATAACAGCATAATATTTTGCATAAACAGACGTAAAAAAGCTAGTTTTTAACGATTCTCCAACATTGAAAGATGTGTATTCAGAAGTATGAAGTGAAAAAATATCTTTAAGCAACACCGATAAATACGAGAAGTGACTGGTTACAGAGTTATATTATCCAAGGCAGAAACGCCTTAAAAATATTATTTTTCTAAGTGTCTGGAAGCGGTTTGTCCATGTACAGGTTAAGATACAATTTATAGTTTTAATAACGTACATCACATGATTCTTTCACGGATTATAATTTTTAAATTTGTAAATATTGTTAGGTGATATGTCGGATATCGTCTTCAGCTTGTTTTGAGGCTTATCTTGCCAGGCACTATTTACTTGTTAAAAAGCAGCGATTTTCTTGATAGGAATGATAGTTATCTCTGGTTCTGTCGACACTAATCCATCTAGCGTGCTTGTGAAACAAGAAATGAGATTAACTACTTTTTATCGAATTGATGACATGTACGGTACATAGTGTAAAACTGAATATTCTTTGCCACTACCTATTTCGAGAAACGAATCACAAAGTTAACATTGGTTTTTTTTTTTCCAAATTTTGCACATTATATACACAACTTTATCACTTTCGGTGATTATTCATTCAGACACATTAATTCCACTTCTCGACTATTACATGAACCGCAAATAACCCTTCCTTTAAATACATGTATATTTCACTGAAAAAAAAAAAAGAAATAATATGGCCTTCGGCTATCTGACCATTCACCCAGCTCCTCCGGTTTATAATGTATTAATTATTATGTCAGGTTTATTTCATGTAATTGTGGGACGCAATGGTGACGACAACACAAGACGAATACAACACTTAATTAAAACCATTGAAACCACCCACGCCCTAAGCCAGACTCGAACCGATGACCCGCACAAGCCGAGGCTAGCGTGCTAACTCCTAAACTGACAGGGTCGGCTTAAAAAAAGAATGTTCCTAAAGTTCGCTCTGCAAAATTTTAAGAATTCCTGTAAAATTTGAGGTGACTAAAGAGCGTCAAAGACGATTTCGCTATAAACTAGATGCGATGTTGTCTCTGCGTTAGATTCACAACAGTTACTGGAATGTCATCGCTCTTGTGTATCTATTAAGAGTCTGGTGGCATAAAAAAAGTTAAGTGTATATGGCATTTTTGGCCAGGAAACCAAAATAGGACAGAATTTGGTTTTTCCTCGTATTCCGCCTTTATCGTAGCTGGACATACTGTTTAAAGTGCCATTCCTTGCCCCCATCCTTTCCCGTCTCTAAAGACCACGTTGTTAAAAAGGGACGTTAAACTGTTACAAAAAAAAAAAAAAATGTTTAAAGTGAAATACGAAACACGGAGCATCATGGCATACTCATATCATTAAAGAAATGCACGTAAAAATTCCTGGTCCATTTGATATTTTAACCCGCGTGAGCCTATAAACTCCAGAACTCGTTCAAGTTCAAACATAGTTGACGACTATATATTCTGGACCCTTTTGTTAAAGTTTTTAACTGATTCAACCTACTCCTACTTTTGCGAATATTTTAGGTTTATGTTTAGTGTAAGTGGTGCCGAAATATTTAGCGCTGAATACCTAATTATCACGAAGATGCAGTACAATTTTTCTCAAAACTGAAAATATTCACTACTTTCGGCACAATCATGCATAATAATAATTAATCCACAAACAATCAGCAGATGCTTAATAAATAAACAGCTGCCACCTTGACGAATAACGCTTGCATCTTTCATTACTGAGAACTAAAAACATAATATATATATCGAATATTATTACGATTAACGTAACTGTTATGCTTTGTGTTGTTGCAGTCACTTTCTACGACCATTGAAAAGAATTCAAACAAATCCTGGCTGTCTGTGATCACATACTGTTTACCAGGAAGATGCAAGGTAAAGTATCCACCGTATACTATTTAGTATTTGAAGTTTGTTTGTTACTGAATTTATCATATGTAATATATGTATGATGCTAACAATTTTAATATCGCAGACTTTTTATTATGTAAGGTGTTCGCTTCTTCAGTCACTGTCTTTCTTTATTCGCTTTACAAATTACTCCCTCAGTTTTCTGTTAAAATATTTAAAACTTAGCCTTTCTTCTCAATTTTTCCTTCAACTGTATCCTCTGTTAAATATTTAACTAATCCCGCGTCTAATACACTACCAAAACTCTTATTTTTCTAGAATAGTACCGTAAAATAATTTCTTCAGCCATTCCGGAATGTATTCATTTAGTATTTACTGGTTTCATATGCTTCAAGTACCCTTCTAAGGTAACCTGGTTTTATGAGTGAATCTCAGTCATGTTGTTTTACACCACCGCTGGTATTGTACAATCATAATCATGACTATTTCTCATAAAAATCTCCAGCTACTTACCGACTAAATTACACTTAAAATATATTAAAATAAGGTTGTTGCGCTATACACGCTGTACATATTGGCAAAAAAAAAAAAGAACACGGAATGGAAGAGGTGACATCACAACAAATTAGCACTTGATTTCAGGCCTAGCAGAGTGGGAAAATGATCTGTACATAAGGGAGTCGGAAACTGGAATAAATTACCGAGTGAATGCTGGGCAATTTACCTCAAACACAGAAACAATTTTAAGTAAAAATTCGTGAAATGCGATCGTAAGACATCGCCACTGTGGCATGTGCTCAATCGCAGTTAATCAATGGTAGTAATATTTTTTTTTTTTTTCGAAATATACTTCTTACATCTTCAGGCTGATCAAACACAAGAGTAATGCGATGTTGTTGCAGGCCATGTTTCCACAGTTGCTTAATTAATTATTAGTTGAAAGAACACGCCAATGCAACTGTTTAGTTTATTTATTGCTGCGTCGTACGCGTTTCACCTCTCATCGAGGCATCATCAGCGACGAATCTGTGTTACAGTTTTTATATACAGTTTTATCCTATTATTACATAATTATGGGCATGAGATATTGTAAGTAACTTGTAGCTTAAAATATCTCATGCCCATAATTATGTAATAATAGGATAAAACTGTATATAAAAACTGTAACACAGATTCGTCGCTGATGATGCCTCGATGAGAGGTGAAACGCGTACGACGCAGCAATAAATAAACTAAACAGTTGCATTGGCGTGTTCTTTCAACTAATAAACACAAGAGTGTTTATGCTGTAGATTCCAACGGTGTATAGTCATACTCTCTTAAAAATTTATTTAATGTTCTTCGATTCAGGTTACTAATTTACACTGTCTCGTTTAATCATCCTTCAGAAGTATGGCAGAGAAAATAAAAAAAAACCTCGGGTCAGAAGTACCATCCTTGACGGTAAAGGTTTTGGCCAGTTTTCCCCAGTCACCTTGGCGATTGATGTTTTTGTACCACTTTCATTTCTGAACCAAATTATTCAAAGAATAAAAGGCATTGGAGATCGAAATGACATCTTTCCCAATCTTTTGCAATAAGAATGCCAGGGTAAAAATTTGGGTGACAAAGTATGGCGATGCACTGAACATCAACCTTTCTACAGCGTGTTTTGAAGCGAGCTTGTTAGCGCTTGATTGACACTACACAAGGCCGCCGTCGACAGAGTACATCTCGTTCAGCGTACAGTACAGCCGTGAGTTCTGATTTACTGTGATCACGACTGTATTGCTTGGTCCACAGGAAACAAATTCCTTTTTTGTGGGAAGAGTGGTGCGTTACGGCTTGTCGACGATGAGTACCACCTGGAAACTGGTACCCTAAAACCACGGGAAGCAGTTTCCTTCACCCTGCCTCATAGGTACAAAGAACATTTCCGTTCCGAGCTGCTAACTTTAAGTAATACTGATACAAAAATATGTCTATCAATAGCCCAGTGGATGTGATAGTTTTAGCTGAGCCATTTCCCATTAAAATGAAGAAAATCTATTTTAAAATATTCGTGATTCTTAAACGTCACTTAAATAGTTTTTATCTTATTCTCCATCATTTTACTATTCATCCTGCAAACTCCTTGGAGAGATCCAGTACTACACTTTCAACTTCCCCTGCCCATTTCATCTTACGTAACTTGCTCGAAGCACACTAACTAAGACGGGCATGGAGATCCATGCCTGAACCCAGATTACTGTTCCGTAAACCAGTTTCCTTTCTCTCACACGTTACTGAGATGGTTGCATATCATTCTCTCCATCGCACTATCCGTCGTTCACATCAAGCTAATATGCCTGTAATTTTCGACCTTATTTGTCTCGCCTCCTTTATGGACTGTTAGCGATTAGTAGGGTTAGCATCTTTAGGACAAGTCATATTTTTTCCCTGCCTTCTTTTTGATCTGAAATGCCGAGTTAAACACTGGTTCAACGTTTCTGATTGTATTTAAATGTATTTTATATAGCATATAAATGCGTATTCAGACTATTTTCCTAGTTTTGGTCCTATTTCGATAATATTTATGGCCATATGGTCATATTTTGAGGAAAAATCTGGTAGTTTTTTTAATACTACCGTGAATTCACTAGATATAGATGAGAAGAAATTAAGATATTATTCACAGAACTGTACCTCTGCTATACAGGTGGGAGGGGAAAAAAACTAATTTTCACTGTGGTCAGAATTCACCAGTCAAGAATTAAAGTTGTACATAATTTTCATTTGTCACCCTCTAAACGTAATGTTCCGCCCGCTTTTTAATCTGTACAATTCAGCAGAAGCATGCCTGTGTCGATCCGCGTCAATCAATATCTAAATGAAATATCATCAGTCATAGTCAAATCTGCAGTTGATCAGTGAGTAGACCTACCGCCATGCCGAAAATAAAATTTTCTGAAAGTGCGAAATTACGTAAGGAGATTTAGAGAGGAATGTTTTTAGTACAGATGAAAGAGTTCTATTGTGTAAATTATCTGAAATTAAAGTGACTTCAACAAAAACGATTTAAAATTTAATTTCCCAATGGTGCAGCGAGTGCACGGAAGCAAATTAGGCTGTCCACATGAAACCGACACTACTAGATAAAATAAATGATGTATAATTGAGCATTTTATGATGGATAGTAAATTTAAATGTTTGGTCATATTTTGTCATTTGTAGGTCATATTTACACATTTTTAAGGTCATATTTGCCTGCATATTTCTATTATACACTCCTGGAAATTGAAATAAGAACACCGTGAATTCATTGTCCCAGGAATGAGAAACTTTATATACACATTCCTGGGGTCAGATACAACACATGATCACACAGACAGAACCATAGGCACATAGACACAGGCAACAGAGCATGTACAATGTCGGCACTAGTACCGTGTATATCCTCCTTTCGCAGCAATGCAGGCTGCAATTCTCCCACGGAGTCGATCGTAGAGGTGCTGGATGTAGTCCTGTGGAACGGCATGCCAAGCCATTTCCACCTGGCGCCTCAGCTGGACCAGCGTTCGTGCTGGACGTGCAGACCGCGTGAGACGACGTTTCATCCAGTCGCAAACATGCTCAATGGGGGACAGATCCGGAGATCTCGCTGGCCAGGGTAGTTGACTTACACCTTCTAGAGCACGTTGGGTGGCACGGGATACATGTGGACGTGCATTGTCCTGTTGGAACAGCATGTTCCCTTGCCGGTCTAGGAATGGTAGAACGATGGGTTCGATGACGGTTTGAATGTACCGTGCACTGTTCAGTGTCCCCTCGACGATCACCAGAGGTGTACGGCCAGTGTAGGAGATCGCTCCCCACACCATGATGAGGGTGTTGGCCCTGTGTGCCTCGGTCGGATGCAGTTCTGATTGTGGCACTCACCTGCACGGCGCCAAACACGCATACGACCATCATTGGCACCAAGGCAGAAGCGACTCTCATCACTGAAGACGACACGTCTCCATTCGTCCCTCCATACACGCCTGTCGCGACACCACTGGAGGCGGGCTGCACGATGTTGGGGCGTGAGCGGAAGACGACCTAACGGTGCGCGGGACCGTAGCCCAGCTTCATGGAGACGGTTGCGAATGGTCCTCTCTGATACCCCAGGAGCAACAGTGTCTCTAATTTGCCGGGAAGTGGCGGT
Organism: Vandiemenella viatica; assembly: GCA_031002005.1. Taxonomy (NCBI): domain Eukaryota; kingdom Metazoa; phylum Arthropoda; class Insecta; order Orthoptera; family Morabidae; genus Vandiemenella; species Vandiemenella viatica. Next base: position 248,829,183 of record JARYHS010009186.1, read on the forward strand.
GCGGTCCCCTACGGCACTGCGTAGGATGCGACGGTCTTGGCGTGCGTCCGTGCGTCGCTGCTGTCCGGACCCAGGTCGACGGGCACGTGCACCTTCCGCCGACCACTGGCGACAACATCGATGTACTGTGGAGACCTCGCGCCCCACATGTTGAGCAATTCGGCGGTACGTCCACCCGGCCTCCCGCATGCCCACTATACGCCCTCGCTCAAAGTCCGTCAACTGCACATATGGTTCACATACACGCTGTCGCGGCATGCTACCAGTGTTAAAGACTGAGATGAAGCTCCGTATGCCACGGCAAACTGGCTGACACTGACTGCGGCGGTGCCCAACCGCTGCGCAGCTAGCGCTCTTCGACGGCCAACACTGCTGTTCCTGGTGTGTCCGCTGTGCCGTGCGTTTGATCATTGCTTGTACAGCCCTCTCGTAGTGTCCGGAGCAAGTATGGTGGGTCTTACACACCGGCGTCAATGTGTTCTTATTCCAGGAGTGTATTTTTTTTTTGTTCATAAAGATCCGAACACTACTGATTAGGACCTTTTCCTGTTCTCTGAGAAAGTAAATGATAGTAATTACTAAATGTCTGTGATGATAGCAAGTGCTTTGTGATAAAAAGCATAGTTTTCAAAGAACTTACTTACAATGATGAGCTAAGACATTATAACCACCTGTTTAATAGCGTATTGGTCCACATTTGGAATGCAACACCAATACAGCAGCGATTAGGCGTGGCATGGATTCGAAAAGGTCTTAATATGTTTCCGGAGGTATCTGCCACCACATGTTTACGCACAGATCACTCGATTACCTTAAATTACGGGCTAGTAATTTGCGGTCGCGGAGATGGCGCCCGATAGCGAACCAGATGTGTTCCGTCCGGTTGAGATCAGGCGAAGTTGGTGGCCAAGACGTCAACATGAATTCACTGTAATGCTCTTCAAACCACGGTAGCTCCATTCTGGCCTTGTGACACGGACAGTTATCCTGCTGAAAGATGCCATTGCTGTCGTGGAGGACCTGAAGCATGAACAGATGCGGAGGGTTCGCAATAATCTTCACTTAGTCCACAGCTGTCATGTTGTCTTCGATCTGCCACCACCACAGTGCCGTGGAAGCCCCGGTGAATGTACCCCACAGCATAATATCGGTTAGTGCCCGAAAAAATGACTGACCTGCTTTCAGAGGTCATGTTGCATGAGCCTTGAACTGCATCGCCATATTGTCAACAAAGCAGAATTGACCAGCCTGGTCCCTATTGTTTGGGATAAATTTTTCAGCTTCTCCATCGATATTTAATTCAGTCCCCGATTACCTTACAAAAGAATTTTTTCCGACTCTCTTCAAGTACTACATTACGGTCACGGTTATCTCTTCCTTTTGTAACATGTTAATCGTCTCTCCTTACCGGTATATATACTTATCCGTAATTGTGCCTTTCAACCTTATCATTAAATATTATAAAAATTGTATTTATGCTCAAATTTCATATATCGGATCAGTACTATAGGACTTCTATTTATCCAGTAATGAGGTTAATACCACAGCTGAAAATAAATTATCTTTTAAATGCAGGGTGATTACTTTTCAAATACCAACTCAAATGGTTTATTAAACTTTCACAATATCAATTATCATTTACTTTTCTTTTGGTATCCTTTTAATACACATTGTTCTATTTAAACACAGTGGTTACATTTCATTCGTACTATTACGGGCTTATTTTCTCAAGTATCAAATTACAATTTTACACTCACTCCGACAAGATTTAGAACGTCTTTATATTTCTGTCTCTCTCAATCCATCTTTTTTTCACTGATAACCAGAGATTTTCCTTCCCTCTGGCTTGACGTTGTCTGACCTTGAAAACTTAAATACCAAATTTACTCTATACAATCATAATTATTTAATAACCAAAATATGCTGAAATTAATAAATTTCACGATTAGTGAGGTCATGTACCTCACACCCTCCACACGCTACTTCTAATTCGTCTACCAATATCCATCTAAGCCTTATCGTTCATTTAGAATACCCCATAAATATCCAGCATTCCCTTCACTAGCCTGCTGTTTCCAATGTCTCACAACCCAGCTCATTTATATATTAACACTTACTGTACTGTATTCTACGAAAATTTCTGCAAACACATTAAGTTGCTCTTTGCAATCTTATCAGCTCTGGGGTTTGATATCCATACTTGCGATCCCACACAATCCCAACATACTGAAGCAATGTTCTAAACAAGAATACGTAACCCAGTTCCCTTATTTCCTTTGTACATTCCTTTACCAACAACTCTAATAGACCAAGACTTGGAAACCTATCCCAGTCACTTCACTAACATCCCCTGGTCAACATAGTATGTTGCGAAATGATATGCCATCATTTTCACATTTTATGCATTCATCAATTGATAGAAGCACACGGCTGATATTGGTCCAGGGCAGCTGCACGCACGCCAGTGCGATGTAGAAAATGTGGATGACATCGAAGCGGCCTTCAAGTGGGTGGAGGACCAACATGGCGGCGTCGATGTGCTCGTGAACAACGCCGGCGTCTTCACTGACAATAAAGTTACAGGTCTGTAATTGAGAAACTGATATTTTGCCGCCCTGGGAAAGTTTTAGTGTACGAATAAAATAAATATTAATCATGATTTATCCTGCAGCTATAATCTTAATTCTAAATGAAACGTCCCATATCAGTTTGTGTTTCCTGATTCGATGTTTTCTAATAATATATGTTTGGTGCTCAAATGGTTTCCAGCTCTAGAATGCTGCAGTTGTTATCTATAGTCTTCAGAACTATCAACAATTTATTTCTTAATTAATTTTTGTTGCGCATGTGAAGCTGGTGTGAGAACTTCTCGCCTCCACTATAGATTGCAACGCTATCTGCAAACTACCAAACATGAAGTTTCCCTAAAATATTTTGATCTATGCTCCCTAAAGCAACATAAGTTTCTGATAATATTCCGTTAATTTCTTTTTTTATTACTACCCAAAATATTCGCAAATTACTCGAGGGCGAGAAATTCAAACCGCCCTCATATAAGGCCACGAATTACTTATGTTGTCTTTCCAGTGTTGAGTTTAATTTAATTACGATGGAGCGGATGCTCCTCCTGCGAAGACGTTGCTGCAGTATTGTCCTTATTATTAGACGTCCAACGCTTATTGCAGACTCGCAGACGGCGGAGATGAAGCAAGTGTTGGACGTGAACGTGTTGGCTCTGGCCTTGTGCGCCAGAGAGGCTGTGAGAAGCATGCAGCGACGGAACGTCGACGACGGATTCATTATTAACATCGGAAGGTGGGTCGTAGAACAGACGTTTAACTCGCTGCAGGTCATTAAAATTAGAATAACTTTAAGGACATTCCTTTTGGGTGGTCCACAACCCATTAAAGGCCCGTTCACACTGGCAATCAAGTCAGCTCAGCTCACGATCCTGGAAGGTCAGATCAAATCAAATCATATTTTCGACCCATTATTGTTTAAACATTAGAGTATATGCGTTCCGTTTAACAAAATAGTTGATTCTTGACAAATAAAAGAACGATTAATCGATTTCTCAATATATTCCAGATGAATTATATATATAAAAAATATTGCGATTCGTCTCACAAAATTACACTACGGACAGAGATCGTAAACAAAAAAAAACCTACAATGTAAACAAATAAAAATTGCGTAACAATTAGGATTATCGTAAATAGTTAATTATATATATATATGTGCGTGTAGACGAATCGCAATATTTTTACGAGTAAAATCTTACAGCGCTGAAACTCCGATCAAGCTATGAGACGTTCATCGCCCATTTTGATCTGACCTGACCTGACTATTACACGTTCATACTAGAGGTCATCGCAGTTTAGCTTAGGTCTTGACCGTTATTGATCGGTGGCGGTGCGATCTTCAGGTTGACCTGCATTGCCCTGACCTGACACGACCGAGCAGTGAGAATCCTCTCATAGTGCTACGTGTATAATGATTTTGATCTTTGAGCTGAGCTGACTTGATTGTCTGTGTGAACGACCATAAAGTGCGCCACACACTTACTGTTGGTGTAAAAACCAAGTCAAAGAGTGCTACAGTAAGCCAGATGGTCTATAGAAAAGAAGGAAAGACGAAAGTTCAGTTAGTACTAACTGAAATTACCAGATAGACCCCGTGTCGAATGACTCGCCATTAAGCTGTGAATCAATGCACTTAAAAAGATGTGTTTGCTTTTCAGCACTCTGGGCCACATGCCCGCGATGTCTTCTGCTGTCCTGTACTCCGCCACCAAGCACGCGGTGAGGGAGATCACAGAGGGACTGCGCAAAGAGCTCGTTGCCACTGAGTCCAACATCAGAATATGCGTAAGTCGCTGGCTCGTCTGGGCATGGAAGAAAATCTGAAAGATAGCCTTTATTAGCTCAGTGTTTCTAATTTTGTTGGTCGCAGCTGGAATGGGGATTTACTGCCAGCTGAATGCATAATGCGGCCTATGAGGTTTTAGAGCAGGGGTCCCCAAAGTGGTCGATACCGACCCCTTGGGGTCGAGAAGAGATCTCCAGGGGTCGATTAATACAGAGGGGTCGAAAGGGGGTCGATTAATACTAAAGAGAATCACTTAAAGTGTACAGGAAAGATAATAGGAATGCTCTACTAAAAATCAGGTTAATAAATTAAAGTAAAGCTCATCCTCTCAATTCTCGTCTGTTTGCGAAGTCATGTGAAGTAAATGATGTACTGTTTTAACTTTTCACATATTTCAACAACCATCTGTTCTTTTTGGCAGGTCTTTATTTGAAATTTATTCCATCTGTCCATAGTTTTGTTCCTATTTTTTGAGATTGTAATAATAGTGGAAAGTATCTCGTTTTTCTGTTAATGTTATTGGGTGGATTTTATAAATTATTTCACTGAGTTTTTATGCAGGCCACCTTATTGCTTAGCATCAGAAATGCCAAAAATGATTTAATGTTTTTATTAAATACTTGTGGGGGTCGATAAGAAGGCAAATATCCTGTCAAGGGGTCGACGGGGTAAAAAGTTTGGGGACCCCTGTTTTAGAGCAACGATGTTCACCGATTACGACGAAGATCAGTCCGGGCCCTAGGACATTCTTTCAGGTGGTTACTGGCGATAGCTGAAACCTTTGAAAATCTTCTGGAAACCAAAAGAAATATTATGAAACCGACGAAACTTTACTCACGCACTCAAATAAAATTGTACTTCTTCATACTTCCGCCAATTAACAAAGTGATTGAGCAATTAACTAAACCTGCTGAATACATCATTTCAGTACAACAGTTAGTTAGTTCTACAATACTATCTCACAGTGATTGCTGTCACTAAATCGTGTTTCACTTGACATATACTTCCTTTTCTCACAAGATCCTTCAAAACTAGAAACGCCTCACATTGTCCTTTCTTTTGCAATTTCTTATCAAACGACAAAGATTGTCACAATATTACTACTCATCGCGCAAGCCACTACTGCATACACCTCCCAAAGACATTATAACACCTTTATGCTGTTGTCTTACCATCCATCGACCATAAATACACCTTGACAAACATAGATACCATTTATAAAATCATGAATTCTCTGACTGTATTTAACAAGGGAAATAGTAATGCATATTCAATCTATCAGCAATGTATATATATATAGAGGAAAGGTGCCTATTATGCGATAGTTCCCTAATATGAGACACCTCAACTGTGTCCATGGTAGGTGCTGAAATCTGGTGGAAAGTTTCTTAAACACATCTCTAGCTTGTCCGACGACGACACAGTGAGTGGGATGCCATTGATGAGTCGGACATAGTACATAGAGGCTTTTATAAAATTTATAGCGTTTGGAGTTTTTGTGACATCAGTGTTAAGAAATTATCTCTGCTTAAAGGCGGGTGGATATTATTGTACTCTTTTATTGATGTTATTTGTGACGGTATTACCTATAATTATTGACAATTAGGTTCATTTTCCATCGAACGTTGTTGGCATGTGCGTGATTCTTTGTGTAAGATGGCGAGATTCCTAATATGCGATAGTAAGGGGATCCAAACATGCGACAGTGTCGCATATTACGATACCAATCGCATATTGGGGGAACTCGTTCTCTCACAATTTGTTTTAACGTAATTTATACAATACTATCATAAGATAACAAAATTTTATTATTTATTGTAGTAAAATATTGTAAATTGCATTTATTTTGATTAAATTACCATAAATAGGGATTACTTTGACTAGTCTTATGATCAGAAATTGGAATGTTTTCTGGACCTTTCTATTAGGGAGTTGGTACAGGTTAATCTTGGCAGAAGGCCTGTTCTTTCATCTCAACTGGAAGATGAACTAGTGAAATATTGCCTTGCAATGGAAGAGCGATTTTATGCTCTTAAATCTAAAGATATCAGAAGCATGGCCTTCCAGGTAGCTGTTAGGAATAGGCTGAAGAATCCCTTCAATTCAGAAAAGGCTTCAGCAGGAAAGAAATAGCTCCGAGCTTTCCTTAAGAGACATCCCATTTTATCAATGAGAACTCCTCAGGGTCTTGCAGTAGCAAGAGTGAAAGCTTTTACTCCAGAAAATGTGGGGAAATTTTTTGATATTTACGAATATGTGCTATCTAAAGTCAACCATAACCCACACTGAGTCTTCAATGTTGACGAAACTGGGGTGACGACTGTGCAGCACAAACACAGCAAGATTATTGCTATGAAAGGGAAGAGACAAGTTGCTGCCTTGACTTCGGCAGAAAGAGGAAATCTCATCACATTTGTGACGTGTATGAACGCAGCTGGCACATATGTTCCGCCACTAATGGTCTTCCCAAGGAAGAATATGAAGCAAGAATTGATGGACGGTGCACCTGCAGGGTCAATATCAGCTTGTCATTCAAGTGGTTGGATAAAAACTCATATTTTTACTGAGTGGTTTGATCATTTTGTGAGCCACGTAAAGCCATCTTCAAATGACCGTCATTTTGATTCTTGATGGGCATTATTCCCACACGAAGAATCTAGACGTGTTAGATAAAGCACGTGAAAATAATGTTCATATTGTATGTTTGACACCTCACTCAACGCATAAAATGGCTACTTGACGTCGGAATTTATGGGGCCTTTGAAAACCTACTATGCCCAATAGATAGAAACATGGTTGGCAAGTAACCCAGGTCGTGTTATCACCCCATTAATAATATCCAGGTTATTTGGGGCAGCTTACAACCGAGCAGCAACAATGGAAGCATCTGTGAATGCCTTCAGAAAAACAGGTCTCATCCCATGCAACAGAAACATCTTCAGGGACCATGAATTTTCAATTCATCGTAATGCTGACGCTCCTCAAGAAATAGATGCCGAAAATGAAACTAGTGATGGTGGTGTTGGTCAAGCTGTCAGCCCTACAGCCATCAGACCTCTCCCACAGATTGCGAAGCCACCTGTAGATGGCCAAGAAGGTCTAACCTCGCGTTCGTGCTCTGTTGCGTTACTAACTTCATCTCCTTACGTGAAGCAATTGCAAGACTCTAAATAGAAGAAATCAGCGGCTGAAGCTAAGAAAGCAGCCAAAAAGTTATTTGGAGAGAAGAGTGGAAAATCTTCAAAGCGTAGACCTAAAGCAGAAGAATCGTCTAGTGACTCGGCATCCGATGTCCATCTTGATGGAAGTGGCATCAGACAGCAGTGATGACGATGATGCAGAGTGTCTGTTCTGTACAGGGCGTTTTTCTTACGTCGAACACGGGGAAAAATGGGCACAGTGCACGAAATGTTATCGCTGGGCTCATGAAGATTGCGGTGTCACAGAGGACAATTTTGTTTGCCCGCAATGTCGTAAAAATAAACAGAGGGATATCATAAAATCAATGAATATGTAAATATTGTATGTTCACATGTCATTATTTGGTAATAAAAAATTGTAGTTTAAAAAACTAAAATCACGCTTTCGTAGTAATGTGAACTAAAAGGTTAAAAATAATATTTAAATATAAACATTTTGTTTAACAGTGATAGGACGTCCCACAATTCAGGATTAATTTTTTTTTTTGAATAAGTATAAAGTCACTGATTACAAAATTAACTTTAATGTAAAAAAGCATGGGGTGCTATTTCATTTGTCTTATATTTTTTGTCGTTGGCTGTTTGTAAAGACAGAGTCATTGTCAAAAGTTATGTAGAGCGCACCCCACGCTTTTTTAACATTAAAGTTAATTTTGTAATCAGTGACTTTATACTTTAAGCTTATTCAAAAAAAATAATTAATCCTGAATTGTGGGACTTCCTATCACTGTTAAACAAAATGTTTATATTTAAATATTATTTTTAACCTTTTAGTTCACATTACTACGAAAGCGTGATTTTAGTTTTTTAAACTACAATTTTATTTTTAACTTTTTAGTTCAGATAGTTTAAAAAGTATGTTTCTTACTGTTGGCTTTTCTTCGCCAATCTCTCTTTTTCTTTGAGTTGTAGTTTCATTATTAATTATTATTCCCACGAGTAAAATACAATTAAATGGTCAACTCAACAAGAGATCCACTAGCACGGTAAACGAGGAAGGCTGCTTTTCTATAATAGTACGAAGTAATATTTCGAATACTTACTATTGAACATCACGTTAAGCGACTTCAGACAGAGAAACCTTTCTGGATAGGAGACAGCAGAAGACGATCGTCTACAGCAGCCAAGGCTCGTAAATCACACCCGGGAAACTGGAGAACGATGATGATGATGATGGCTATATTGGGTGGGAAATCTCCGAAGAGTGTGGCCACCAAATGACGAAGATTTCTCGAATCGCACCTGTGCACTAATGTGCGGCTGCATTTGCCTAACTCAGTAATCCCATCAAGTATAGGATACACTGACAACGTGGTGAGAGTGAAATTATTGAATTTTTATCGGTTCTTAATAAGTGTGCAAAATTTAAAACGATTCGGACGTCAGGAAGCGGGTAAACACTGAAATGAAAAATTCCATTACATGGCAACCATTTTTCTATTGTTACCGTCAGAGTAACGAGAATAGCAGCACGTTGCTAAGAGACTACTGTATTGTCAACGGTTCTTAAAACGTGTACAAAATTTTTATGTTTTTACTGTCAACGTAATGAGAATATCAAGACATGGCTATGAAATTATTGTATTGTCATCAGTTATCAATACATGAGCAAAATTTCAAACTACTTGGACATCTGGAATTGGGTTAAAATTATATTGCAAAATTCCACGACATTCAACCATTTTTCTGATGTTACTGTCAAAGTAATGAGCATAGCAGGATATAGCTATGAAATTATTGTATTGTCACCGGTTCTTAATATGTGTGCCAAATTTCAAACAGCTCGGACATCGGGAAGTGGGTCAAAATGGAGTTGTAAAATTCCGTTACATTCATACATACATACATACATACATACATACATACATACATACAAGTCAAGCTAATATAAAGCGTGTAAAAAATCAAAGGAAAATATTATTACTGTCTCATATTAGGAAACCTTTACTTCATTTCAAAAAAATGCCTTGTTTGTGAAGATTTAATAATTACTTTGAAAGATTGTTTAATATTGCAAATATGACAAATGTATGGTAAAATTAAATAATGCAAGATATTATTACCATAATAAGAAATATAATTGCATTTACTTTTAGGTCCTTAAAATGGATTTAAAAAAGTGTGTCTCATATTAGGCACCTTTCCTCTATATATATACATACTTGTCTCGTATAATTATAGACCCTATGATCCAGTTTGGTGCTAAATGTTAACAGGTTGTGCGATCAACATTTCTCATTTTACACTTCACGGCGAGGTTCTCCATTTTATTTTTACTTATAAATAGATTTCAACATGTACTGTAAAAGTGTTGACAAGGAACTGGAAAGAAGTTGCCATAGCTCTGCGAAGGAATCGTCGCATCCTTCACGTGATTTCGAGAAGCGATGGAAAATCTAATGCTGGTGCGAAACCACCAAATTCCTGGCTTGAATGTCAGCGTTCAGCCTTGGGGATCGCTAGGAGAATCTCCATTTCTCGCAAGATATAGTACGGTAATGTGACAGAAAGCAGGGTACAGTTGGAAAGTTGGTGGTAAATCAAAGAAATTGGAATGGAATAGTCAATAAAAAACGATAAAAATAAATAATTTATAATATTTAATTTTTTATGATAGGATTTTTTCACATTTTGCATACAAAAAACATATATCATTTATTGAACATTTATTGTATCGAAATCAGGCATCAACAATAACACACAAAATACGCTTACTACTGTAATATAATATACATGAGCAAATTAGAATTCTGTCTTCAATATTAGACGGATACCATCCTCCGGTATGACACAAAATTGACATGTCCCGCCCTTATCAAAAACAAACTATCAATTGTCGGCGACACTCAGCTCAGCTCAGTTTTACTTTTATTATAAAGGAGCGCCCAAAAAACTACGTAGCTCGGTCTAGGGGGGGGGGGGGGGTTGGCTGGAGATCTACGTTGAGCTACGTGGGAGGGGGTTCCGAGCCAAGGCTCGTAGGTTTTCATTCATGTTATTTGTCACAATTAAAATGAGGTACAGAACAGACAACAGCATGTAAATATTTATTTCCGTCATTTAATTATTTCAGTATGTAATTTACTATAGTACGACACGAGAAAACAGTACAAAATTGCTTCTAGAATCAATAGGGAAAAAGGCTATGTGCTACTCGGGTAGAAGCAAAAGCCACGTCGGGTTACATGTGGAGGAGGGGAGGGGGGGGGGGGGTTGACAGGAGGCCAAAATGGAGCTACGTGGTTTATGGACACTCTCTAATATCAAATACAGAGGCACTGAGGAAAACAAAAACTTTTTATCAACAGGTCTCCCTGTCCGAGCGTGTTCGGTTCAATCAAAATAAAACAACGCACTGGAAACATTATACTTCGTATATTACCGTTTGGATGTGGCGATAACTTCACCGCTGCTTGTGTGGCGATCACTATTAACCCTCATCCACAACGCTACAGTACAGTGCAGACGTATCAGATTGATGCACTATTGACGTGCTATGTTGAAATATAAACGCACTGTACGTGTCGGCAACACATACAAAACACTTCATGTTCTGTGGCGTCGTGGCCAACACACTCACTGCGCCACAAGTATTCCCTCATTACTTGTAACCCTCGTGAAGTACGTCTTCCCGCTTCCTCGAGTCTAGCCACAAAACAGAGAAAAAATATCTCATTGGCTGCACTTGTTTGGAACCCTGTTCTTATTAGCACATTTAAACTGCCACCCAGATCATTTCCACCAATCCTCTTTTTATATTTTTTATGCGCCAAAACTTTGCTTCCGTCACCCCCTCCACAAACAGTCGGTACTCCCACGCTTTCTAAGTTTGCTGACCCTACTCAGAAATATGGTGACGCCCGTTGTAGACCTCTTAACGTAGACGAGTAAGATTAATGTTCAGTGCTGCCATTTCTACGGATTTATCCGTAGATCTACGGATTTTTACTATTTTTTACTATCTGTTGATTTTTTCTTATATTGGTGTTTTGTTAAACTTTGAGCGTATAGTGTTAATGCATTACAGAATTGTCAATAATTGTTAATCGTTTCCCTGCAACCGATCGTGTGAAGGAACGATTGAAATAAAGCTTCTATTTTGTTTGATTATAGATTTTATATATCTTAAAAGGCTGTAATACAGAACTATCGCGGACTCTTTATGCACGGTGACATGCTCGTTGGCACCAGGGGCGGCCCTAGGGCGGTGCGAGCGGTGCGACCGCACCGGGCGCCGTTATATGGGGGGCGCCAAAACTGCATCGACAGATCGTGTGCGCAAAAAATGATAAATAAATTCTATAATAACCCAGCTTGCAGTTCACATATTATTGTAACACACATCATCCAGAAGAGTTTATAAAAGTAAGAGTTTCAGCTTAATGCATAGTCGTATGGTATCATAGAATAGAGTAAATTAGAGTTATTCAAGTCATGAAAATCACAACTCGTTCCAAAGTTAGCACCTTCCGATGCCGCGTCGCGCCTCCCGCACCTGTTTTCTGCCTTTTCGGCTGTAGACTTGATGTGCATGCATGCGGGTACATGTGCATGGGGCGAGATTCAACCTATTTATCTCTTTCTACCATATTACATCCTCGGTGATTACAATTAACGTTGGTTTCGTAAATATTTACTAAGCTTATCTCTCTTTTACAAACAACACATGTCGCTAAACTCAAAAAAAAAAAAAATAATAATAATACTGTATGGCGCACAATACTTAAAAAGAAAACAAAAGTAAGACGAAACTGAGAAGGCTTCAAAATTACAAACAATATTTTTAGAAGTCGTCTGAATCTTCTTCACCAGAACTAGTTAAACACGAGGCGGAAGAAAGTTTTTAATGGAAGTTATTCAGACGAGGCTTATGATAAAGAGCAGCATGTGCGAGAAAAATTATCTACGGCTGGAACGTCGTCTGCTGTTCAAAAGATGACAAATGGGTATACAAGACTTACCACCACCGCCGCTTTATCAAAGTACAAATTATGACGATATTTCAAAATTGTCGCTCATACACCCTGCTGGCAGAGATGGAATAATTAATCGAGCAACGAAAAATAAAAAAAATCATTTTTCACATACGCAATTTCAAAGAGTAACACCAAATGGAGAAAGTTATAAAAGTAGATATCTAGTTTATTCTAAATCTGCAGATAAAGTATATTATTTATTTGGGAAAAGAAGGATTCGATGACTCGAGTTACGAATCAGAGCGTCTCAAAACTTACGAAACTTTCTCAGATCACAATCACACCATGCTCAGTTGGATAGAAGCGTTGATTCCATTAAATAACTTCAATGTACTAGACAAGCATTTGTAAATACAGTCTGAAAACGAAAAATCACAGTGGGTTGCTATCCTCTAATGAATGATGACTTGTTCAGAGGAAGCTTTGGCTCTGAAAAACTAAATGCTTCTAATGATGGTAACTTCCTGGGTATATTGCAACTGTTAGGAAAATAGGATCCTGTGATAATCGCTACAGTTCTTCATCACTACTCTTCAGTTCGTTACGCCCTTCTGAAACGAATTATTCAGTTGCAGCAGCGGATGCCTTGTTACTTAGCCAGATCGTGGAGCAATTTGAGTTCATAATTACAGTGGTGACTTGGTATAATACATTGTCTCAAGTAAACATTGTAAGCAAAGGATATGCAGACTGAAAGTGGATTTATGAAACTCTTCATAGTTGCTGAAAAACAGTTCGGAATTTGAGAAAGAGTAACGGCTCTGACAACAGACAGCTAGAGAAATTGATTCTCCCTGGAACATTTCCTATTATTAACCCAGTCAGATGCCGAAGAAAGTAAAGATTTTTTGAGTATGAGCTGTAAATGAGATAGCAACTGTGCAATACATTATTCCAAATTTATCCTATGCAGTTCAGTCTTTTCGACGTGAAACAGTAAAAACATCTAAGCAAACAAACTTTTAAATTTATAATATTAGTAGGATGTAAAAACTGTATATTATCTTCAGTCTATCTATATGGACACCTTAATTACGAATAAGCGATTGCTCATTTGGGGCGCCACAATGAGATCTCGCACCACCTTAAAAACTTGCTAGGGCCGCCTCTGGTTGGCACGGCTTACAAAGCAGTGCCTTCCGAGAAGGCCAACCTAACAAATATCCGAGAGTCAAAGTGTTCGCAGTATTTAAAATTTCCTGTTACCGAAGATATGCTAAATTTAACGTCAACAACGAAAACAGATAATGTATAGTCCCCGCCCCTCTCCCTCCAATAAAAAGAGTAGGCACAGCAGTAGCAGCGATGAAAGTGACGATGTATAAAACATGTTCAGAGATATTTCTTACTTTCAATGTAGAATATTATTTTGTATTTCGAATTTTAAAGACCTTGAAATAGAAAATATTCTTAATTTTGACTCTCTCTTCAATAATTATTGTTTTAGTCTTTTAGTTAGCGAGTCTCCGGATTTTTGTAGCCAATCTACGGAAATTTTAGCGGCCATCTACGGATATTCAAAGCCAAGAGTCTGGCAGCACTGTGAATGTTAGCGTCTTGTCTATTGTGTGTGTTTTTCTTGACCGCTGTTGAAATTATTTATGCGAGGCTTCACATAAATAAGCGAGACAGGCTGAATCTGCCAGTCCTGCAGCCCAATATTTCTGTTTTCGTGTCGCATAGTAAAATCTTTTATTCAAAAAAATGTAATGAGTCGAATTTTTACTCATAACAGGAGTAACTGAAACAAAAACGATTACAAATATCTCTTAACCAAACATTACAGGTGACTGAGAGATGAATGGCTTTCTGAAGGTTATCACGCCCGGATATACTATATTCCTGCGTATTAACGAATGGTCTACTGCGAAACTCGTGACGTAGTTTGTAGTAGTCACGCAGAGTTTATCAGCTATCCCAATATAAAATGTTTGTTCTGGAAGATTGCGATTATCTCTGCACGGAGAATTGGTGAATATAGCTTGGCGATCTGAAATACGCCACATGAAAACAAAATTTGATAGTAACATCTGTCGACTTCCACAGAAGACTATAGGACGCATTTTCGGCCAGGAGACGCATAAATGAATCAATCGAGAAGTAGCTTTTCTTTTACTGTAACTTCTAGTTACTGTAAGAGGGTACAATTGAAAGCTTTAGTGTAGCACTTGACCCCAAAGATAATCTTTCATTATACAGACTTACCAAACAATCATCCAACATTTTCTTCATTCTACTGCAAGAGAGTCACCATTTGCCGCGAAGTCAATGTCAAGTTTTAATTTTTAAACTCATTAAAAAAACTCTGATCACATCTTTCTAACGCTACAAACATTCGATGTTGGCAACTCAAAATTTTTCAACTATTTCATTTGTCAGTCTCATGTCTTCTTGGAGAAGTGTTTACTTTCTTCAACTGTAATAAATTCATCATCCATGACTGATTTAAATGTGACGTAGCATAAGCACAGTGGCAATTTCTCTACATCCCTGCTTTCCTATTTCTTGATTTTTCTTTTTTATGTATCTTAAAATTATTGAAGTATAATATCAATACCCGTCTCTTTTTGCCCGCTGTGAATTCTAATTTTAAATTCTTGCAGAGTTTCATTTCCCTTGTAATATATTCCAGTTCCTGGCTTACTCACTTAAATTTTATCATCCCCTAATTCCTGAAATCAAGTGCCATATTTTCCCTTCCATGCACTACTACTAATTCTTCTACCAACATTTTTCCAAGCCTCATCACCAACATTCGCCTTGTACACTCCCAGCACTCTGTTAACCGTCCTGCTGTCTTCCAGTCATTCCCACTCCAACCCCTTCATCACATCAGTTACTGACTATATTCTGTAGTCATTTCTACAAATAAAGCTCCTTTGTTAACTCAATAATTGTCTGCTGTGAATATTACCAAACATATTTCTCACTATCTGTACTGATCCTATCGGCTAAATCATTGTAAAGTAAATTTGGCAATTATCCTCGCCTTTATTTTTTTTTTTATCAAAAGTACACCCATTAATTGCCATCATGCATCTTCTTCAGATTATCCCTTAATTAGGATAGCACTTTCTTTCTTTTTCATTTTTTCCTATTATGAATGTTCCTCTGTTCAATATTTTCCCCCTCAAATCCTGTATGATGCAGTCCTCTTATAATATCTTTGACCTTCCTCTGTGTCCGATTCCTTCACCTACTTGCAGACTAGTCTAATTAATTTCAACATAACTTGAGCCTTCCCTAAAACTATGCCACTCCAACAGATTTTGAACGAACAGAGAGACACACATATTTTGCTCTCTGTTTTTACATCTAGGATGTATATTAGCTATGGTTATTGGAACATTAAGCATTCCTTTCTTCTGAACAGGAGATCAGTCCGGGACTGGTGAAGACGGAGATCCTAAATAACATGAAGACAATGACACCGGAAGTAATGTACAAGAATCCACATCTACTGCCAGAAGACATCGCTGCTGCTGTAGTCTATGTTATGTCACAGCCACTGCATGTACAGGTGAGCAGGCTGATCAAGTTATTTTCTATCAGTACCACAACATAAGGCATGTGCGAACCATTATATAAATGACAAACAAGCAGCTGTATATGGTAAACAGTGATGGGAAGTTGTATGGACCTCGGCCACACATTAGGATTTTACATAACACACTGCAGATTTTTTACTTAGCAAATGATTACATGCAGTCAAACAACTGACGCAATCTAAGGGCAATCCGAACATTATTTTGCCCTTATGTTGCCAACCCAAGTATTACCACCATCAGATTATCACCCGTTGATCCCCCCTCCTCCCCAGGGCAGTAGAGGAACAAAAAAAAAAATCCGTCATAAATTTGCCACACTTCAATCACGATTTTTCCACCCCCTCAATTTGCTGCTGTAACCAACTGTTTGTGGGTCTAGCCAGATATGGTCAGGAATAGTAGAGGGTGGTGTTGCTCCATCAGTGGTAGTTGTAATGGCAATTACTGTGTGATGTTTCTCTGGATAGATTCTCTTCCAGTCCGCCCTCACCTCCTGCGTCCTTGGTTGCCTCGAGCTAGGTAGCTGCAATTATGTTAGCGGGTGATTATGCAAGTGAAAGTCGTCTAACACTTTTGCTCATTTATTCCACCAGTAGTAGAGAAGTATGCAATCCTTAGCGTTCCCTTGAGCGTCTATCCAGGATGTTCTCCAAGACTTACTAAGTTCACTTACCAGTAGACGCTGACCCGGCTAGCTTCCGAAGATGCTTAATCGGGCATAATGACGCCGTAAAATGATACTGTTTGATGTGAGGTCGAGGCATTCTGTTGACACGTCTATATAGTCCTTTCTCACACTCCTGTACATGTAACATAGCCCAAAGACCTCTGATTGTGCAGACATCAACCCTAAAAGTTCGATCGATGTTATCGAGCATTTGAGCGTGATCGCTGATCTACTTCTCGAGCTGCCACGTTTAATCGCGATTGTTGCCCTTGCTTAAAACGTGACGAGCACACACTGCTACTGAATCCGAAAGCTGACAGTATATTTCTTAGGTGATGGCTAATGGCCCATCATAGCTTTAATAGCTGCCTAATACTCCCATAGTTTTTAGATAATTATTTATTCCTTAAAATTGCCTGTTACACCACTCAGGGTAAGCACACCCCTAGATCCAGCATTCCAGAATACACATGAAGTGATTTTGGAAACCATGAAAACTGAAATCTGGATGGTTTTATCTTATAAGGTAGAAATTAATAGAGAACTTGAGCCATGTTTACTGTACTAAAGCAACATTCAGTTACTTTATTCATCTCATACTGAGGATTGCTGTCACAATGTTTTTGGAACATTCTTGTTATTGCATAGCTTCATGAATGACTTTAGAAATAAACACTATAAATGACCTCAACAACCAACTTTTCTTTCATTCGCCTCATTCTTTGCCTCTTCCTTTATCCTCTTTTCTTGTTTCTCAAGCCTTCCTTGGATTTAACAATTTTCATTTCATTTCCTCGATTTTTTCTAAATATTATGCTACTTTTGCCCAGCCTCTTCATCCTACAGAATACAGTATTTTCTCAGAATTTTTTCTTGTCGCATCATATAGGAAAATCACAAATGCTAAGTTTTGCTCATTTGACAGCTGGTGGGCAGTGAATAAAAAATATGTACATTCTTTTAGAAAGTACAGACTTCCCATTATCCAAAAAAATATTTAAACTGATCAGTGTGTGAAATTATTAGTTCAGAATTTTGTTTCACAAGTGCACAATTGCTACATCAGCATTGCGAATTTTGCTTATGTGAATAAGAAATAATTAATATAAATTCTTGGAAAGTAATGACTACTCTACTGAATGTATATTCCACTATGTTTGCAGGTCCATGAGGTGGTCATTAATCCCACACGATCTCCAATGTAAGGTGACAGGTCCTACACTTCTGTCGCATGCCAGTCTATCATTTCACCACTTTTCATTTCACCAGATATAATATTAATTTATTTTATCCTTAATATTTGCATTGTGTGCCTTATATTTTAGCTACATTATTTTAAATGTGTTTATGATGCTGTGTAATGTAAATACTTAATACATTTGACATTAAAAGCAAATAGAACAATTATGAAATTTACTTAAGTATCATACACTGAGTCAATTTTTCCATGTTAAAGTGAGAAGCTATCAGCATATTACTAAAAAAACAAAGTTACCATTAATTTTTTACTGAAGGACATTTATTTATTAAATTAATGACAATATTGGCATAAATGCTTCACTAACTGATGCTGTAATTAATTTTTTCTTTGTCACAAGGCACAAAATACTATCAATCGATTATGTTACTTTAGCTGCTTGAGGCTAGTTTTTGCAATGATGATAAATACAAAAAAGAGATAGTTTAATAGGAACATAGAAATAAAGGTTATGTATGATTATAAACATATATTTCTACAGTTCCCTCTTAGACAGTCAAAATAGCCCGAAAGGGGGAGGGGGGAGAAGTTTCTTTCTCTCTCTATTTCTCTCAATTATGCTCGAGAGAAGAATGAAAAATAATTCTGATTAGTGTTATTATTTGCACACTGAAATTGTAATATATATATATATATAGTAACAATGAAATCAAGACGCTAGGTAGCGGAAAGGAATCAAATTAGGATAGGGAAATGAGCCACCACTTACCTTTAGACGATGGATGTGGGGCGCGAACACACAGAAAAGATACAAACACAAATAATAAAGTAACTTTCGCGATAAACCCTTTGTCAACGGGAGAACATCATGAGAGATGGTTGCAGCTGGAGACTGCCTCACAATATTTATATATATTGGATAACGGAAACAAAGAAACTGCCGCGAGGCACTGAAAATAAGATAGGATAGGGAAAATAAACAGCTACCCATCACTTACCACAGATGAAGGCAGGAGGGCGAGACACGTAACAACACAAAAACAAACGAATTGCACAATATTTCGACTTTAGTCTTAATCATGTGGGAGGCGAGACATATGGCAGGGGGAAAGATGTGGTCACATCCCAACCCGCCACATGAATGAAGCACAGGCGGAAAACACGCGGTAGTGGCAGGATTGCCGGGAGGGGGGGGGGGGGGAATAGGCTTGACCAGCGGTAAAAGTGAAACAAATCAATATAATCTTTGTGTAGCTTAATTCAAAAAGTTATAATTGAAAATAAAGGGAGATAGAAGAATTTAAATATATATATATATATATAAAAAAAAAATTAAAAAAAAAATAAATAAATAACCGACTGTAAAATGAAATGAGAGATGGCAAGTGACAGGTTTAACATAGGTTTAGGCCAGGGGTGTGTCTGGTGTCGAGGATATGTTGATAGGATAGTTCCCATCTGCGGAGTTCTGAAGGGGTGGTGGTATTAGGAAAAACTCTAATAGCTCTGACTGTGAAACAGGTGTTGAGGTTGTTTGAATTATGGAAGTTTGCATGAATTGCCACGGGATGGTCTGGGTTGGAAGTATAAACTGTTTGCCTGTGGCCATTCATTCTGTAGGAAAGTTGTTGAGTGGTGAGACCAATGTAAGAGGCAGTGCAGTGGATGCAGGTGAGTTGGTAAATAAGGTGAGTGGTAGCACATGTGGCATGTCCAATTATAGGGAAAGATTCACCTGTGACAGGATTAGAGTAAGTAGTCGTGGCAGGGTGCATGCTGCAAGTTTTACAGTGGGGTCTGTTACAGGGGAAAGATCCCTGTGGAGGTCTATGGGAGTCGGCAGATAAATACTTGTGGACCAAGATGTTGTACAGATTGGGCGGTCTGCTGAAGCAAGTGCGGGGAGCAGTGGGTAGGATTTTGGGAAGGAGGAGACGCATTTCAGGGAAGGAACGTAAGAAATCATGCCCACGGCGGAGTATCTGGTTGACAGATTCCAGGCCAGGAAAGAACTGGGTGACAAGTGTTGGTCCACGGTCAGTTTTAGGAGGTGCAGAACGAGGGTTGTGGGTGATGGCACGGGAAATTTGTTTTTCCACAAGATCATGGGGGTATCGGCGGGAAACAAGGGCTTGGGATAGTTTTTGGGAGTAACTGGAGATTGATTCATGATCAGAACAGATGCGTCTGCCATGGATTGCAAGGCTGTATGGGAGGGAACGTTTAATGTGGAAGGGGTGACAATTGTCAAAGTGTAGGTATTGTTGTAAATTGGTCGGTTTGATGTGTACTGAGGTATGGAGGGTCCCCTGTCGTAGGGTGATATCTACGTCAAGGAAGGTGATACAGGTGTGAGAATATGACCATGTGAAATTGATGGAGTGATTATCATTTAATGAGTTGAGGAAGTCTAGGAGGTGGTCCTCCCCATGCAACCTGTGTATCTTCACCTTGGCGAGAGTGAATTCATCGGTGAAATAAATATTATCCAAAAACCGCTGTATTGGTATATTTATTAAATAATAATTACTAGTTAAACAGAATAGTTTGAATGTTAAGAAGATTTTAACTCAAGCCTACCATAGCTTCCAATGTATTGCACCAGTTAGGTTAGTAAATGACAATGCAAGTGACTTCATACCTCCCCCAACCTTTTACATTCTACAATACTGCCACTCCATGCAACACGTCACTGCTTACAATACCATCATCACTAAGCTGCTTCTATAAAATTCCATACCTTCAGAAAAAGTTTTATATGAAATTAGACAGGAGAAGGTGTGACTTAACAAACAGTTATTTTTAACAATATGTGGTAGTACATCTACAAACATATCACTGCAACAATATACAAAAAGCTCTTGTGAAGTAATGGTAACCTCCCGCCTACACATAAGTATTGCTGGAGTTGCGGAGTGATACAATAGTCTTGCCCAAAGTGTCGCGGAAAGCGGCTTGCGTAGCGTGACCGGTGGCTGCTATGGCTAATGTGTAGTGTATTTTTGGATCATGGACTCGGTATACAGAGAACTTGATGTGTTTTAACATGAATTGTGAGCATGATAAGTGAAGTTTGAACAGTACAGAGGTGGACGGTGAACATTAGACTGTGATAAGAAATAACTTGGTTGGAAGAAGACACAAATACTAATTTTTCCTTTAAGAATCCTGTAATCTTTCAGATGGCAAAGTTTCAATTAGCGATAGTCATAAAATTTGGTGGTGGCCAACCAATCCGTGATTGTTAATGCGCTTAGCAATAAATTTGTGGTGGATAGAATTCTGTGTTAATGAACCTGATAACTGTTTCATAATCATTCTCCCACCTCCAGCTAAGAGCTGGTTTGTTCAACACCCTTGGCAACCATGCATTAACGAGCTATATTAACTAATCAATCAACTTACTGAACTGTGTATGAAATCATTAACTACGAAGTGTCTTACAGAACTTATTCACTGTGAGCGGAATCAATTAAATCAAACAGCAACCATTAACAATTAGGTCTTACACTATGTTCTAGATATATAGCATGAATTCAATTTCATTAGTTATTCTGGGCTCCAGTTGGAGTCCCTTCATGACTGACAGGAAGGGCACATAATATTATTACTAAAGTTTTTCAAATTTTATTCATAACTTTATTTTAAAGTTCATTCTACATTTTCAAATTCAGATCTACATTACAATACAAATGAAATACAAAAGACTATAATTTGGTATATATCTTTTCTGTATGTTGTCAAAACACACAAACATTCACACAATCACACAAGTCAGTTTCACACATTACTAATTTCAACTTCAGCTAAAAATAAATCTACGCCCACAGGTCTATGCATGGTGCCAGCATTGAAAAAAGTGTTGGTTCTTTTGAGGTTCACAATCACAATGGTACTACTTTCTTCCAGGAATGCAAACAACAGAATTAAAAACAAAAAAGCTCATCTTAAATTAGTTCTTAGATATAAGTAGAAAAGAAGTTTCATCACACAAAAAGCAGCACTATTTAATTCAACACAGGATAGACTGACAAGATTCTTGCACCAATATTATCCATACTGTAATTAGTGCCATAAAAATAACTACAATTTTGTAGTATTTTTACAGCTGTGAGTATGGCTGTCATGCGAAATTACTATATAAACCTTTATTCAGATTTCTGGCATGGAGGAAAGTAGTTTTAGCAGCCTCATATAGCACAATGTGAAAGAAGTGTTCATACAGTCTGTCTCTTTGCTAGGCCACCAGCTTTTTCTAAGCAGGCACATTACTACCTCAACAGTTCAGACCCTTTAAATGAGCAAGAATGTCATCTTTCATTACTTCTTGCTCTGTCTAACTGGTATACAGTGATATGACAATATTGCATTACAACATAAACTCTCTGATCTACATTCATACAGTCTGTGCAACATGTTAGATTGCTACTGGATTCCAGTTAAAGCACTGAAATGATATTTGGTAACTTTTACAAAAAAAATTTGTAATTTTCATTTATGTCACCACACAACAACTGAAATACATAATTACATTAACCTACTTGGTAAAATATATATTTAATTATTGTGAGTGTTAATAAATTAAATAAAAATTATTATTCATCACAAAACTATCTAACTGCAGCATATTGACTTCAATTGATAAATTCAGTATAAAAAGAGTTACAGGAATATACAAACATAAATAACTGCCCGAGATACAGAGCTGCAACTTTGTTTACCACAACTTACAAGAAGTAAGAGTCCGTAAATGGAACTAAAATAAAAGTAGAGGAAGAAGTCCCTGAAAATGTCCGTTACTTTGCAGTAATGTAAACCGTCACTTATAAAAAGAGGCAATCTGATTTATGGCAGTGTCACACAGACAAAAGTCCAATATTGTCGAGCAGCGGAGTGAAGGGCAGAGTGCCAAAGGCAGGCACATTAAGGAGGCACATAGGGTGGAGGCTTACGGTACGTGGGTGTCGGTTTCGGTCGGCTGCCACGTCCTGAGTCACGCCCACTTGCGGCGGCAGCAAACGGTGGCGGGGGACGGTACGGTGCATCCTCGGCTGGCTCTGGCTCAGGAGGTGGCGCCCCGCGATACTCGGGTGGAGGTAGAGGTGGTTTCTCCTCCTTCATTATCACTGGGCTTTTGTTCTCCGGTTCTGGACGTTCCTCCAGCTCGTCCTGCAAGTAGAACAGTTTTTCTCTTGTAATGTAAATATTTTCCTCAAATACAGCCTTAATGACAGTAGGAGAAAAGGATATAAATTCCACGTATCTACAATGCAACAAATTTTAAACCCTGTCCTTTATACTTTTAAAATAACACTTCTGTATGATCTGTAGATCACAGGTATTAAAACAAACAGAATTTGTTCCTTATCTCATATTAATAATAAACCATCTCAGTCTCCAGATATGATCAAGCAAGAGTTTAATAAATAACAGTCCCTTTATCTTATTGTATTATTTCAAAGTGTCAAACTTTTACCAAATTAAGTCGAAGTCTTCTGCGGCTGGGATAAATAGTTTTCATGTTCTCTCGATGGCGCTGCATTCTAGTATTAAATGCCAATGATATTAAGGAAAACGGAAATGGTTTTTAGGCAATACAAATAACAAAGGATAGGGACAATAACCCACCACTCACCAAAGTTGAAGGCTGCGCCAGGTGAACAACACATAAAACAAATACAACATAAAATATTTTGTTTTGAAACTTTATTCACAAAGTAGGGAAGAGAAAGCCCTAATTGGTTTGCAAGATGTGCAAATGCCAAAGTTTACATTATCCTTATTAGTGTTATAGGGAAGAGAATGAGCTATTTGGTTTGGATGATGTGCACATGCCAAAGTTTACCCCATTACTGACTCATGGGGTAAACTTCGGCATGTGTATACTCCCGAACCAAATGGCTCATTCTCTTCCCTACTACATGAATAAAGTTACAAGCCAAAATATTACATGTGTTGTTCATTCGTCGCAGCCTTCAACTTTTGTGAGTGATGGGTTACTGTCCCTATCCTTTGTTATTTACTAATTTACTAGGAAAAAAATACCAACATTTTGACCAACCTGCTTTAACCTTCTGTGGTCGAACATGCTCTACTAAACAAATTGACTCAGCCCTGTTTCACATGCAGTACTAAACCTTCCAGAAACCCAAATATCCCAGATTGGGAGTTAATTGTGGTTAGTATAGCATAAGAAATATGGCCATAAAGATTAATGTTTTCAATGATTTCCCAAAATCATTCCATGAGAATGCCGAGGTAGTTCCTTCAAAATGTCATGACTGAATTCCTACAATTCATTGGCCTCAGTTCTTTCACGCCTCTAATGCCCTTGAAATCAAAGAGTCATTAAGGCACATCCCAGTGCAGTTCTGCCCTAGAAGAAGGCCAAAGCAGGATGATAGCACCCAAAGAACATGGAAACTCCTTTTCCATATTGCCACTGGGATTTTCAGCCTCAACAAGAAAATTTATGCAATGCTGAGGAACAAATTTATACTGGCACAGGCTGTAAGAAAGATTGATTTGTTTTCTGTTATTTATATTTTTATGGACTGCTTGAAAATCTTCACAAATCCAGTTGTACAAGGTCTTCTGCAATTTTGTAATTTTTCTTTACAACTCCAATGCAAGTCTTCATATACACATGGAAGACAAACTTGTTCTGCCTCTTACCACATAGTTAAGACAGTAACTGCATCATATTACAACTAGCTCCTATCAAATTTGCAAAATTCAATGTATTCTAAAGGTTGATTCCACAACAGTCAGCATTCTATTGGCCAGAAAAGGAGGAAAGTACACTTCCTACAAAAGTGAGGATAGAGAATATTATACTATAATCAACCATGCTAACAATTTTTTATGTAAAATCAATGGCTTACTATTTAGAAACAATGCTGATCCTTAATGTCATTCTATATTTAGAATATAAATATGAAAAGAAAGGGAAATCAACCCACCACATACCAAAGTTGACGGCTGCAATGAGAGGGAACACTTATGTTGACAAACAACTACACAATATTTCGGCATCTGCCTTGTTCACTAGTAGAAAAACGGGCCATTAGGTTCGGTACGTGTGTACACAACGAATGTTACCTAATGACTCATTATAACGTTCGTTCTGTACACACATACTGAGCCTAATGGCACATTTTTCTACTAGTGAACCAGGCAGATGCCGAAATATTGCGTAGTTGTTTGTCAGCATAAGTGTTCCCTCTCATCGCAGCCGTCAACTTTGGTATGTGGTGGGGTAATTTCCCTTTCTTTTCTTATTTATGTCACCTACAAGCCACTCCCATTTTCCTTAATTTCATCATTATATTTAGAATATCTATTTTGAGATTAAAAAGAAGGGAGTTGAAACATTTACCCAAATGATAATAAAATAACTGAAAACCCACATGAAGAACATCATTTGCTGGCATCAGACTTTGATCTATGAACTGCCTGATTCGATGTGATAGCAACTTAAAACATTTTGCAATATCAGTGAATGGAAATTAATACTTTGTTTTTCTTTACTAGCAGTTATTTCACGTATACGTTAATCAAAAAAACCTTTTCAGTGCATTGTCTTCACTGTCTGAGAGAAGTATAGACAGTTTTCCCTCTGTTTTATTAGTTTTGTCTAGGATTTATTCTTTTGCTTAACATAACATATGTGTGACGTTTACTGACAATTATATTTGTGTAACAATCTGTTCAAAGAAGATGAATTTGTTGATATACTGTAAATACATCTTGCAAAACTTCCTTACAATTAACAAAGCACCAATCTTGTCAATATATTTGTTGTGACATCCTATGGACTATTGGGACTGTTAAATACAAATTTTCACAGTGTTAATAAATACTCAGAACCAGTGGCAGATCTATGAATTTTCCGAGGTGGGCAAAAAACTTTAAGACTGCCACCCCGTCAAACATGAGTCTATATTCTGCACCTAGGAACATTATTTTGCCACCCAATTTGCCCCCCCACTCCACCTTTTTTCCCTAAATATCAAGCAACGCCCAGAACTTTTTAATAGAAAATAGTCACTTCTCTTTCAGACTAAATATCTCACCAGTTCACTATCTTGCCAACATTTAACAAACAGACCAAAGTTAAACCCAAATAAAAAGCCAAACACAGTAAAAAGGAAGTTATACGAGTCATATATGCCTGTTTGAAATAGTTAAAACTCAGTTGTATGACAAATCCTATCTAAATCGTGATTATAAAATAAAATGTTGCAGTCTAAGCAATTATAAGGTAAAATTCAAAATAGCAAAATATAAACCAAATGGCGGTTATATTCTGAACTCTAAGAATAAATTTAGGGTTGTACGGAAAGTTGTAAAAACTGGAATTAGTGGAAGTAGTACAAATTCAAATATCAGGGAGGTAAAAATCACTCCTTTTGACTTTAATACTTGCTACCGTCAACTCTGGTGGCTTGAGGCAACCAAGAGGGAAAAGATGCACAGTAAAATTGACGATTTTTCTAAACCTACAAAACTTAAATAATTTGCTGAAACAGTTATACAGCAAGTTCAATGACTAATATATTTCATTCCAACAATAAAAAAAGTTTCCTCTTAAGATGAAGGTAGTTACAGTCTCTCTTATTTTATTATATAACTGGTGTCTCATATCATATTGTTAAAGCTCTGCATTCTAAACAGATGGATCTTTACTACCAGAAATTTTCCAGATTGTTTGATACTTACTGTTATACAAAAATTAAATGAGAAAAAATATAGTCTGTATCAATAATTATTGCCCAATTTCTATAGTGATTATACGTAAAGAGTAGTGCATGCACAAAGAGCTATAACATCTTCCTAAGGATAACACTTTTTATAACTCTCAGTATGAATACAGGTAACATTCATCAACTTCCAAAGCAATAGAAAATGTGAAGTCATATATGATTAACAAATCTGAGTCAGATTTATCTATAGAAACAATCCTGTCTAAGTCTAGTATTATGAATACACAACTTGATCTCATTGACTGATTTTTGTGCCTAACAGAACAAGTATAGTGTTTGATAATGAACTTTCAGATCCATTAACTGCAAGAAAATTGGTTTTCCAAGGCTATGTATTTGAGCCCATGCTGTTTATAATTAATGTTTTAATGACCTACCAGATTTTATGCCCTTTAAATCAGATAACTCACCTACATTTTTTTCTAGTAAGGATTTAAATCAACCAAGTAATGAAGCTAGACCAATTAATGTAAATCATTATTAAAAAAATCATGCAAGTCTGTCTTTATATCTTAATTTGCCTATTACATATGAAAGAAAACTACAACCAATATGAACTAACAGTCAGAAGTATAATATAAGAAGCAAAAAAACTAAACTGATACACGATATGCCAGGTTAAAGTATGTAGTAACATATCTAAAAATAAGATTCTTCAATTTATCACTAGTCTCTGCTCAAACTGTAACAAAAGAAAAAGATAGTCACATTCAAAGGGGGTAGCTAAAACAAGGACATTTTATAGTCTTGTAGAATGGAAGACCAGTTGTTTTGATGACCTTATTTTCCAGTAGCCATCAGCCATAGCCTACCATTATGAAGGCATATTTTGCTGATAAGGCTTGGAAGGATATTGGTAGAAGAATTAGTAAAGCATGGAAAGAAAGAGATGATCATGACCACAAGCTGGCACCCGATTTCAGGCATGATGTTGTGGAAAAATTTACTTTTGTAGGTAAAAGAGTGGTGAATTGGAGGAAATTACCAAGGAAAGTGATGAATAGTTTACTAAAACCACTGAAAGAATTTAAAATTTGTTAATGAGAAAAGTATGTGGGTGGAGAAATTACATCCAAAGAATTTGAGGTAACAATTAATAATAAAAAGGATATGGGTCAGTGAATATTTGCCACTGGAGCAGGCACTCCTTCACAATTAAATTAATTCAGAAGCCACAATCAAATTTTTTCTGCAGTATTGACAACCAATCCTGCGATCAATCAGTAAGCTGCCACACTCATTTTCATATTTCCAACTGTACAGCATTTAACACCAGTGAAAAAGCTCTTGTAGTTGTTTTTTTGATGCTGGATTGATCTAGTATTTCTATAATTTCATACATTAAAAAAAATAATAACTTGGATTTTCAAAATTGCTGTTTTAATATGCCATACAAAAATACGTTTTTCACTCATTCACCCTTCAAGAAAACATCTGGGTCAAGGAGCATAGTGTACTGCATGCAAGACTGTTACTCTGAATTAATATAGGATGGAAACTGTAATCTGAAGAAACAAACTGGAATATACCTGGAAGATGACAGGTATTCCTTTGTTGCGGAAACTCTGCCGTTCATCCTCATCACCAGCAGCCATCTTGGAAGAACGGCGGCGGCGGTAGAGGGCACAGGCCACGAGCCCAGCCAGTAGCAGCATACCAGCAATGACAGCAGCAGGTACAACAAAGGTAACCAGATAGTCATCAGATGCGCCAGGTGCCGGCTCCTCCGATGCGGGTGGTCGCTCCTCTATCGGGTGGGTCAGTGTGTACTCACCCTGGCACAAGCCAGTTGGGATTACTTGCACATCCTGTAGAGGGAACTCTGGACCCATTATTTCACCTGCACGTTCCGACACACGCCCTTCCGAGTCCAGCAGTGCCCGACGCAATACGCGCACTTCATCTTGCGGGCACGAATTTGTAGGCAGCGTCTTGTTGTACCATGTCACTACAGTAGAACCTGCCCGCACATCACCCAACACCACAGCTGATGCATCCCGATCACCAAACAGGTCACGTAGTTTTTCTATAAACTTGCGCTTGTCTGTAGCACTGTTGGCGAACTTGTGATAAGGAACATCAAGGGTTGCGACAAACTCCACAGTGTATGGGACCTTAGGAGCTGGCAACACCTCCACAACCAGTCCATCGTTGGCAGAAAGTCCTTCTTTATCTTTACAGACCTGCGATATGTTAAAAAAGTTTTTTTTTAATAAAATGGTATTTTTGATAGGATAGTTACCATAATAAGTAATAAAATGTATGTAGTCAAATTTTAAGCAAACAGTCATATCAAATAAATGAAATAAGGTTTTCAACTCTAAGTACTTCACTAGTACCTTAATTATTTGAATTGTATTATTAATGTTTTCTTTTATCACAACCTTAATTCATCAAAGAAGAAAAGTAATAGTGCTTTTAAAATAATGATAAAATAAATAATAATGCAAACTGTGGATTAAGATCTTTTCTGAAAAATATAAGTCCAAAAGTAGTCACAGTATCAAATGATTTGATGCATGCAATCCTCCATCACTTCCAATATTGCGCCAACCTCATCATCTCAACATATCCCTTACAACCAACATCCTCAATTATATGCTTCATATACTCTAATCTCTGTCTTCCTCTCGAGTTCTTACCTTCAACTGTTCCCGCCACTAACAAATTAATCAATCCCTCATGTCCCAAAATATGACTCCCCATCCTGTCTCTTCTTTCTGTTAGATTCTTCCATAGTTTAGTAAAAAGATAGAACCAATGCCATTACATTAGCATCAGGTATTAAGAAGTGAGAACCAGGGACACTTGCAAAAGAAGGCAGACCTTTGACAAAGGTTTGGCAAATGCATGAGAAGATTTCAGTACAAAAAGACAAGTGTTTAATAGTACCAGTAACATGAGAGAAAACGATGCACCAACACATTATGAAAATAAATTAAAGATTTATCATCAGAATGTTCAGTCCACCTTAAACAAAACTGATTTATTAGAGATACTAGTTAATAATCAAATCAGAGAAATTTCAGTTTTGTGTATTACAGAGCATTAGCATAAGAATGGTCAGATTCAATATGTTCATATTTCAAATTATGTCTTGGCTAATAATTACTGTAGATTTCATAACCAAAAAAGGGGGTACGTATTTTTCTTAGAAAAAATGTAGAATATGAACCATTGTTACTTAATAATCACTTGATTTCAGAAAAGTGAATACACAGCAGTTAAACTACTCAAATTTAAAAACATATTAGTTTGTGTGTATAGATCTCCTGATGGAAATTTTGACCTATTCATGCAAAGATTAGAATCATTCTTAACAATATTAGTAAACAAAATTTTGATTTAGTAACATGTGGAGATTTCAATGTGGACTATCTAACAAGCAACAAAATTAGATGCATGTTAACCCAACTCAATTCATATGGTTTACAACACATAGTAAATAATCCAGCAAGAGTCACAGAAGTCAGAAAGACAGTCCTTGATTAAATTATCACAAAAAAGATAAACAAAGTTTCTTATTTAAAGTTTATGCCACATAATCTTACTTATTTCAGTCTACCTTCAAAAACAGTTTAAATGGTCCTTAGAACGAAACCAACAGCTTGTTTTAGAAGCATTTTCCAGTAGTTTGGGAGTCAGAAAACATGTCAGTAAGGAGAGTTTGAGCTATTTTATAAGTTTTCGAAAGTAATATAAAGAAAGCTAAAATTTTTTAGAAGCTTTTTGGCCACATTCATTTTCAGAGGTGTAAAACGAGAGGACAATTCAAATTAGGTCTAACACTTGCTTTTTAGAAAATTGTATTAAAGAGATATTGTGAACTTGGTTATCCAGGAAGCAAATAGAAAATATTGTGCAAGAAACTGTTTTCACTTAATTTCCAAAGTACAGTTAAGATTCATAGCTCAAAATGTTCAACATAAAATAATACGCAACATATGAAAAGACAGTCAATAACTAACAGGAAAGTATGTTTCTAGACAAAATAAGAGATTTCACTGACTTTGCAATTCAGCATTTCTGCAGACATATGGGTCTGAGGGCGTAGAAATGACATTTAGATTAAAGAGAAGTTGCCACTGAACACATGGAGTGATTTTCATGAAGATTCTGACAATATATAAACTATAAAAGGGAAATTAAGGTTTAAACATAATGGCCACTACATAGCATCATTTTAGAAACAAAGGAAATAGACAATGAGGAAATAATGTTACCATCAGATAGAGAATCAAATTTGTCAAAGATTGAGATATATTACAGATCATTAGCACTCAAATATTTGTAGATAATCAACATCAAAGTTTTTAGCTGACTTTGCACTTATAGTCAAAGTGGATTTTCATTCTCAAATACATTAGGGATCTAGACAGGTTACATGTAAAACGTTGAGGAAATTTTTATAGAATATTTTGATAACAGAATCATTTCACAGACTGAAGAATTGTAGGAATGATGACAGATTAAAGCTTTTACAACTTTAGCTCGAAATCCACAATGCCTAGGAGAAAAACTCTCATAACTAAAAGTGACGTTTAAAATATGCTTCACCACATATAAAAATTTCAGAATAAAAATAAGGTTTCCTTTTGTCAAATCATGCTGAGTCAGCTGGGCACAATATGGATATAAGGAGGCCAAGCTAGCCTCAAGGAGCAGCAGTAATCTGGCAGAAATTAAACTGAGAGGACGGTGTGTTGGTCGTCGTGGAGAAGTAGGAGAAAATTTTAGTAATGATGCAACAGTGGTGCGGGCTCACTCTTCCTTCGAGATGAACTTTTAACTTTCACATCTAGGGGTTAGGAGGAAGTGCTTACTATGAGAGGATGGTTTAACCTGTAATCATTTATTTCAGATAGAAGTCTGATGCTTTTCTATTAGGCCTACGCTGGTACCGAGTTCATGTAACAACTTTTGCAAAATATATAATTTTTAATATATCAGGAAGTTTGAAGTTGTATTTTGAGAACATACCTTTATCCCTTGAGGTAATTATGAGGGATTGGCGACTGTTAAATATAATCTGTAAGGGTACCAGACACGATCACAGTTAAAACAAGCTGCTGTATGCTACAACCCCAAGCAAGCAAATTATGTTACATATACAACCCAGGTTTCAGTGATCACTTGGCTCAGATATTAACTATGTATGTACAAGAAAAAAATATACACAGTGCCACAAAGAAAATAAAAACCAGATCATTAAGCGAGGAAAACACTGCAAACTACAATTATTTATTAAGTAAGGAATCATGGGCAGACATTTCACAATTAGAAGATTTAAATGACAAATTCAATATGTGTGAGTGGAGACTTTGAATTTGAGACCTACTATAAAAAATGCTCAAGTATATTAAAAAAAAGTTATAAAACAAGCCATAAAATTGTAAAATTATAGATTTATTTATATCTCAACTAACAAAAGCAAAGCTATGTGGGATTTAATAAGAAAGTAAACAGGTAAAACTAAAAAATTAGACCATAATATTTAATTAAAATGTAGTAATGATGTAATTAGTGACCCAACTGTGGTAATAAATTTTTTAAATGATTATTTTACTGGTATTCCTGAAGAACTATTTTAAAAAATTTAAATATAACTAAAAAATAGGGGATAATAAGATAAGAACATGTGGTTGTTCACTTTTTATTGATAACGTGCAAGAGGAAGAAATTGTCACTGCCTTGAAAAGAACTAAATATTACATTCTGTGCTGGAATTGATAGAATTCCTCATACAATCCTAAAGAAATGTGCTAGATACATGATTCAACCACTAACACATTGATGTAATAGTTCATTACAATCTATTACTTTCCTAGAAAACTAAAGTTAGGAAAAGTTATTCTGATACATAAGAAGGGAGAAACAGGTAAACTAGATAACTACTGGCCTATTACCACCCCATCCATGATCTCAAAAATACTAGAAAAAATTATGTATTAAAAGTTAATAATGTTCATTAACAAAAATAATATATTAACCGATTCACAACATGGATTTAGAACAGGGAAATCAACCCCAACAGCTATTTACACTTGCATTAACAGTATATTAAAAACAATTGATAAAAAAGAGAAAGTAACTGGCATATTTTTAGATTTGTCTAAAGCTTTTGATGTGGTAGATCACAAAATCCTCCTGTCTAAGCCTTATCATTATGGTGTCAGGGGTGTAGCATACAAATGGTTCAATTCATACCTTGATGGAAGGAAACAGGTTGTCAGGACACAGAAAGTAGAAGTATTAAACATGGTATTCCACAGAGTTTGGTTCTTGAACCCCTCCTGTTTCTTTTGCATACGAGGGGGGATCAAATATAAACGGGATTGTTGTTCCTGAACAACAACAATTGGCAGGACTGGCCCCGCGCTTCTGCTCTGCTTAGGCGGGACCATTAGGAGTGGGGAGAGCGTGCTGTTAGATATTTCCCGCCATTTAGTCAGTAACGCTCACAATGTCGGAGCGACAGGTGCACCCCTCCATTGCGCAACGCGTTATTATAAAATTTCTTGCTCTTGTAGGAGTTACAGCGGCGGAAATTTTCCAGAGATTGACTGCACTGTTCGGTGATCAAACACTATCAAGGACGCGTGTGTTTTTCTGGTATAAAAAGTTCAAGGAAGGACGAGAATGTGTGGAAAATCAGCAACACGGTCGCCGTCCCCGGACCAGCGTTACAGACGAAAACATTCGTGCGGTTAAAGACATTATTGACGTCGATCGACTGGCGAGACTATCAGAAATTGCAGAACAAGTCGGAATCAGTTATGGGAGCTGTCAAGCTGTCATCACAAAACACCTACAGTTCCGTAAAGTGTGTTCCAGATGGGTCCATCACCTTTTGACCGAAAATCTGAAGTTGAGACGTTTGGAAGTCTGTCAGAGGCTTACAGCAAGGTTTGCGGAAGAAGGAGATGCATTTTTGAGTCGAATCGTCACCTGCGATGAAACATGGGTTCACCACTACACTCCAGAATCCAAAGAAGCCAGTAACGAGTGGCGAAGGAAAGGGGAGGCAGCACCAGTGAAAGCCAAGACTCGACTGTCAGTTGGCAAGGTTCTTTCAACCGTTTTCTTCGATCGGCGAGGCATTTTGCTGATTTATTTTTTGTATGAGC
The DNA here is from genome assembly GCA_031002005.1 of Vandiemenella viatica. Classification (NCBI taxonomy): domain Eukaryota; kingdom Metazoa; phylum Arthropoda; class Insecta; order Orthoptera; family Morabidae; genus Vandiemenella; species Vandiemenella viatica. Next base: position 248,863,032 of record JARYHS010009186.1, read on the forward strand.
GACGCACAATCAATGCTGCTTATTACTGCGAGTTGTTGAACAAGGCGAGAGTTGCACATCGCCGCAAAAGAAGAGATCAACCGATTCGACAGGTCATTCTCTTCCACGACAATGCGCGACCCCATACTGCATCTCTAACTGTCTCTAAACTACAGGAAATGCACTGGACTACACTTGATCACCCTCCTTACAGTCCGGACTTATCGCCCTGCGATTTCCATTTGTTCGGACCTCTTAAAGAAGCTCTAGGAGGGCAACGATTCGAAGATGACGAGAGTGTGGAAGACTTCGTGCGCAACTGGCTGGTGACACGACCCTGTTCATTTTATGATGAGGGCTTCAAAAAGCTTCCTATACGCCGGAAAAAATTTATTTCCAAAGCAGGAAACTATGTGGAAAAATAAATTGTAATTATCTTGTATTTTTCAATAAATGAGTTCAAATAAAAAATAAAATCCCGTTTATATTTGATCCCCCCTCGTATCAATGACATAAATGAAAATGTCAAGTCACATGATAATATTCTCTTTGCAGATGACAAAACACTTTTAATGAAAGGCGAAACTGAAGAAGTTCTTCAGCAAATTATTAATAAAACCACTAAACAGCTATCTGCATGGTCAAAAAACAGCCATTTAATAATAAATTGTGATAAAACCATTGCAATAAATTTCCATACTGCTCAAAACAGGAACCCGCCAATCCAAATATTATTTTGAACAATCAGACTTTAGCAAACAGGTTAGACTCAAAATTTTTAGGTTTATGGATTCAATCTGATTTTAAATGAAGTAGACATATAATATTTGAACTCTAAATTAAATGAAACCTATAACTCGGCTAGTCACCAGAGAGCAATATTTATATTCTCAACGCCGAGAAAGACTACGTAATTATGTATAAATCAAACCTGTTATCCATTACGTATTTTAATATTAACCACTAGTAAAGAAACTACTATAAAAGGCCTGCTTTGCCCATTTTTATTCACAAATGAAGTATGGAATTATATTCTGGGGTTTATTGTCAGACGTACCAAGTACTTTCAAAATTCAGAAGAGAGCAATAAGAAAAATGATTAATCACAAATCATGGGAATCTTATAGACCCTTATTTAAATATTCTCCCATTACCAAGAATTTACATAACATTTGATTATTGTACATGAACACTACACAAGGAAACAATTAGATTTGCATATTATGCATACAAAAAAGGTACCAAAATGGAACATTTCACATAGGGATTAAGCTATTCAATAAATTACCCTATAATACGAGGGTCGTCTCAAAAGTAGGTTACACTTAAAAAAAAAAAAAAAAAATAATGCCCAGAATTTGTTTAAAAGGTTATATTTGTGAAACTACATATATTAGTTATTTTTCTACATAATCTCCTTGAATTTCAATACATTTTTGGTATCGTGGTAAAAGTTTTTTTAATCCAGCGTCATACCATTCTGCCGCCAAACTGGTTAGCCATGTCTGAACTTCTTCTTTGAGAGTTTCTTCGTTTGCGAAGCGTCTTCCCCCAAGGTGTTGTTTCAGCTGTGGAAACAGATGATAGTAGCTTGGAGCAAGATCAGGGGAGTATGGTGGGTGTCCGAAAACATCCCATCGAAACTCTTCAAGCAGGTCTTGAGTTTGACGAGCAGAGTGTGGATGATCGTTGTCATGGAACAAAAACACTGTTTTCATCAACTTTCCCCTCCTTCGGTTCTGGATCGCCCTCCTGAGTTTCTTTAACACCTCACAATAGCGTTCAGCTGTTATCGTTGTCCCACGTGGCAGGTAGTCGATCAGCAATACCCCCTTCGAATCCCAGAAGACCGTCGCCATAACCTTCCCAGCTGATTCCACAACTTTCACCTTTTTTGGAGTTTGCTCGTCCTTCCCTTTCCACACCATGCTTTGTCTTTTGGTTTCAGGCGTCCAGTGATGGATCCAAGTTTCATCCCCGGTCACAATTCGGTCGAATAGGCCATCTCCTTCATCCTCAAAAAACTGCAGAAATTGAAGAGCAGCGTCAACTCTCTGCTCTTTGTGGTGGTCTGAAAGGAGCCGTGGAACCCACCTTGCACACACTTTGGACAGATGCAGATCATCAGAAATGATTCTGTGAAGCGATGCATGGCTAATTTCAACATTAGGCGGGAGTTGTGAATGAATGTCATCGAGCGTAAGGCGACGATTGGCGTCGACGACTCTTCGGACTTCTTCGACAATGTTCGGGGCCCGTGAAGTGGATGGGCGGCCGATTCGTTGTTCGTCATGTGTTGTTGTCCTGCCTTCAATAAATGATTGGCGCCAATGAGAAACCATTGGCCTCGACATAACGTTTTCACCGTACACACTGCACAACTCACGGTGAATTTCAGTTGCATTTTTATTTTTTGCCGTTAAAAAACGAATCACACTGCGTACTTCACAATCGGCGGTAGGAGTAAGTGGCTTGATCGCAACTGACAAATGAGTCATGGCGGCCTCCTAGGATTTTTACAGTGCTGCCACCACACCCGGACGAAAGTTCCCTGCGAATCCCAGACGTCTCCTGCCAACTGTACGGATATAAAAAAATAGTGTAACTTACTTTTGAGACAAGCCTGGTATACAAAAATCAATATCAATAAGGGTAAATTTTGAGAAAATGTTGATGTCATATCTTCAATACTCTTCAATACTTTTACTCTGTAGAAGTACTAACTGAAACAATTTAATGTAAATATCTTAATTTATAATTGACGTGTCTGATACCATTATGTATAAAGTACATGTATATGATTTAGAGGAGAAATAAAATACTACTACTACTAATAATAACTTCTTTCCTCCCCCTATCCTTTCCAAAACATGCTCATTTCGGAATTTCATCTGTACACTTAATTTTCAGCATCCTTCTATAACACAATGTTTCAAATGCTTCAATTTTCCCCCTTTTTTTTTTTTTGTATTCCTCAAGTCCGTGGGTCACTACATAGAAGCTCCACATATAGAGTTCTTTCTGAGTTCTAGATACATATTTGAAACTAAACAAATTTTCATTTTCATTAAGGCTCTTTTTGATAGTGCTATTCTGATTTTAACATCATTCCTGCTTCAGCCATCAGTTGTAATCTTTCTAAGTAGCAGAATTCACTTACTTCTCCTAATGCATCCAATCCTATTTTTATATTTGATATACTATTATTTCTGTCATTTTTGCTATATTTCATCACTTTTGTCTTGCTTTGGTTTATATTTAGACCAAAATCTTCCTTCAGCATTTTGTTCATGCCATTCAGTAATTTTTCAATATATTTTTTTTTTATCTGCTTAACGTCTCTCTAACAGTGATGTCTTTAGAGACGGGAAAGGATGGGGGACAAGGAATGGGAAGGAATTCGGCCATGGCCTTCTGAAGGAAGCATCCCGGCATTTGCCTGGAGTGATTTGGGAAACCATGGAAAACCCAAATCTGGATGCCCGGACGGGGATTCGAACCGCCGTCCTCCCGAATGTGAGGCCAGAACACTAGCCGTTACACCACCACGCTTGGTTTTTTCAATATCCTCAGTCCGTTCTGCTAATAGGACAATGTCATCAGCAAATTGTAGCATATTGATGTTTCATCCTTGATAATTGTGCCACATTCAAAACTTTCTTTCACTTCCTTTATTGCTTCCTCTACATACAAGTTTAATATTAATGGGGATAGACTACAACTTTGTCCCACACCCTTTTTAAGTGAAGCAGGCCTCTCAAAATTCTCTATTTGATTCCTATATAGATTATAAAGTATTATTTTATCTTGATATTTTACACAGGACTTCTTTAAAAAATTTAACATCTTAACATTATGAAAACCTTTTTCTAAATCAACAAACACCATAAAAGTATCTTTGCTCCCCTGCATCCATCCAAAAGCATTAACACAATACACTATACTGCACTATCTGCAGGATACTAACCTTTAATCTACTGACATGTTTTACAATAACTACCATTTCCGTCGTGTGTCGTACATGTCTCAGATTAAATATTGCTAGATATTTTGACAGATTGGATTCAATAATTTTATTTTCTACTACTCAAAAATTTTGTTTGCGTGTCAGGGAACTAAGAATCTATTTTCTGATTTACCATGAAATTTTGATAACCAAAATAATTAAAGATTTCACTGACCTCTCTACTAAAACTGAAATGAGATCAAAGCTAAAGGAGTAACTGAATAAGGACTGAAATAGCTATTTATTGAAAATAAATAAATAGAGAAACATGGAAAAATCAAAATAAAGCTGTGATTCAGAATGGACCACAGCATTCTCTGTGGATCAATCTACTCACCAGCTGGTACTCTTCACTTCCTACATCACTAGGAAGAGGTATGCCATAAAACTCCTGATTCTTTTCATCAAACTGCAGCCAGTTGTCCTGTGAAATGGGTGTTCTGTCCATAGTGAGCAAGGACAATCTCATATTTCGGGCATTGCCTTCCTCAGGATCATAGAATGAGTCTTCAGGCACCACAAACACCAACAACTCCCCAACAGTTGCTTTGATGTGGTCCACCTGGTTACGTGGTACAGGAGGGAAATTCTCATGGGAACTTGGTGGAGGTGCAAGTGGCTCTTCAGGCTTTGTTGCCAACTCACACTGTCCAATCCCATGAAAAGAAACCTTCTTCACTTTTATTTCTGGGGCTAGGAGGTCTCTCAGAGCTTTCGAAGGTTCCCCGTCACCATTTGAGACCAATCTCTGCACAAAAAGAAATCAAATTATTTCCTACTTCTCTAATCAGTTTTCAAAGACAAGAATTATTTATAATTTCCTCTCCACCAGCTTTGAAATTTGAAGAAATCTTTAATACTGCAAATGTTACTACAGTGAAGTTGAAATTATTACCTCCCCCACCCCGGAACACTTTCTCCAATCAATTACAAATGTGAATTTTTTTCCTCTTTCAAGATAACCTGCAAGAAGACTTCCTGGTGTTTAAAAAATTTATGAACCGTCACAGCCTGTCTGGGTCTTATAACAAAGCATTTAGTTCTGTCTGAAGACAACTTTCTAATAATCCTGTGTGTTCTCTGTTAGCTTTGATGTTTAGGACCTAGAATGGTTAGCAGTTATTGACTATTAATTTGCTCAAATTAATCTTTCAACATAGTTTCAGCACATTCATAGACATTCATAATGGCCATTTATCATAATGAACAATAAATCTATCAAATTTTTCTTACACATTTTAACTACTATACTGCTCTGGGATGAACCATTTAATTAGTACATTTTGCCTCTGAAAAACCAGAACAACTGAGGAATAAATAGGAGAACTTCATTGGTGTTTGATACTTAACACATTGCATGCATCTCTGGTACATATAGAATCATCATATGATGGTCTTAAGATTTCAATGCTTCAAAATCCTGTTTACAGATCTCAATGGTACACTATTATATAAAGATTATTCTTAAAGATTCTGGTAGAATTCTGCAAATATTTTTTCTAAACTTACCAACAAAAAAATACAGCCTCTTGATACAAACTTATTGGTACTGGGAACAGTATGATTTCATGTACGTAAATTGACGTACTTCCACCCAGACAACCAATATAAAATCAACAATGACTTCAGAACAGTAATCTTGTTGTAGGCCATGTTCCGCAGTTGTTGCATAAATATTTTTGAATAAAAAATCCGTCTTCTAACAACTGTTTTTTATTGACTTGTATCTACCAGACGCGAAACGCGTCTGGTAGATACAAGTCAATAAAAAACAGTTGTTAGAAGACGGATTTTTTATTCAAAATGACTTCAGAAGTCTGCACAACCACAGTATGATTTTAGTTATTTTATAATAATCTCCGTTTTCATAACCAAGTGCAGTATATTGTATGCCAGACACTTTAGGGTATCCCTTCAAACATCATGTAAAGAGGCTGATTGGGTATGTTGATATGTTAAGAGTATTTCGAGGTAATTAAATAAATGTTTTAGAGAGGTCAATAAGAAATGCTGTTACTCACTCCTGTATATTTTATGAAAAATTCCAACAATTTTCCTCTGTAGCAAAGTCTTACTGATACTGTGATGATAAGATATTAACCGCCAATAGGAAACATCAGAAGAAAAATATCATTTTTAACAATTCTTCTTTGGGCTAAACTTATCCAATACAACAGAATTGAGATATACCAAATATCAGGGAAGCACATAACACTGTATCAGCATATGCTGCTTTTATGAAGTAGCTATAAAGCATCCTCCTAGGTAGTTATTAAAACATGTTCAAAAATAACAACCAGGATATGCGACAAAACTCTGGAACTTCATTTAAGGATTGGTTAATATTGTACTTCAGGATTAAAGATGCTACATTTGAGTTTATATGAAAATATTATGCCAAACATATTAAATTCCAGAATTACATTTTTTTACGGTTAATGGAGTATAGCCGAAGTATGTTCTGTCTTCATTACAAACCGGAAGAAAAGATTATTGAGTGACCCAACTAACCCCTTTCTTATTTATTAAATACACCAATGCAACTGTGGTTGGATTTCATCTATTGTTGGAAGTGTTTTGCCTCTTGTTAAAGAATCTTCAGTGTTCACTGTAATATATGTATGTTTTTGGTTTTTAAATTTTCATACAGAATGGTTGTGTTTACATATCCTACAATTATTCTCATATTTATGTGTAGAAGAGTAACATACATTTCCATCATGAGGTGTGTTAGTTGGCCAGCTCAGTCATGAATAATGAGAATAATAACAAAAGATTCCTTCCAAACTTATTTGATCATCAGCTGTTAACAAATATTATTACAGAGTTTCAAGCATTAGCACTAACGAAATTACATATAATTTTTTAAATATATAAACACATTTACTCCCTATGTCTGTATTCATTAAGTCATTATGAACTAAAATTTGATTTAGTTAACCCTGACAAAGGCCTTCCATAATCTGTGAAAAATATTTTTTTAAAAAAGTACCTACAATATTACTTATGTAAGACTGAAATTCCTTATTCTGTCACTTAACTACACCAGAATCCAAATACATGATAAAACTTCAACTGACAGAAGTGTCTTACCTTGTATAACCTGTCAATATCTTCCTTGGGACAATGTGAACGGGGCAAAGAGTCATTAGTCCAGGTGAATATGAAGGGATCGACAACAGTCAAGTTACGAACGGTGATTCGACTGGTGTCAGGATCCCCATAAAGGGCTGCCAACCGATCCAGCACCATTAACTGCCAATCCACTGCTGTAGGGAACTCGCCCTTCTTCTCAATACGCAGCTGCAAACTGAATTCATGGTTAACGGTGCGGCGGCCCTTATGGTGCTGTACCATCAATTCGAGGTTGTCAGACACTGTTTTTCCTTCTCTGTCCATTGCCTCGATAACAAAGGTCCACCTTGAAACCTGTTCTTCCAAAGGCCTGTCGCATAACAAATATACAATGTAGATTATTCAGTATTCAAACAATATTACATAATTTCAATCAAAGTAATAATTTCCCTTCACATTTTTTTTGTCTTAATCTGAAAGTAATTTAATTTTTTGAAATTTCATTTCTACACCTGCAGGGAGGAGTGAGAGAGACATTCAGTCTGCTAACCAAGTAGGACTGTGAATAGTGTTTGCTGTATTATTTAAATTGCAAAAAGTTTATTTAAAAGCAATAAAGTGGAGGAAAAGTAAACTTTCTAATCATATGGTATCTGAGGGGAACAACCAAGAATCTTACCCAAACTTTTTGAGATCTTCAACTTCCTCCTCAATACGAAAGATTTGAACCCAAGTAAAAAATAATTTTCTACACTGCAGAACATTATGGTTTAATGTCTGACTGCCCTGGTGACTTCTTATCTATTTTATTTGGAATATTTTCATTACTATGCAATATTTGTAACAAAACAAAAAATCCACTCATGCTACATCTGCATCAAAAATCAAAGGTGGTGAGCAATTCCATAAATGCAACTAAGTTTGTATGTAGACACTCAAGTGAATTAATAAACTATTCAAATCTCATTTCCGCTTGTCTCAAGGCATTTACCTCACAGAACAACAAAGTTTCATTTTATGTACTCTTATTAATTAAAATTTAGTATCCAAAAGGTAAGAGTATATTCACATAAATACTATATGAATCATAAGTATAAATTATCCAATTTATTTGGAGGGAGGAGTAGAAGCTAGTCCAATTTATCCCATTGAAACATTATTTCTAGTAATTATATTCATGTAAAAATGAAGCTTTTCATGGCATTTTAAATAAATAGTCTCCATATGGTTTTGAACAAAGAGACATTTTTATTCCATGGTCAGCACACTTTACTTATTATACATGCATCCACAAGATTCAGTCACAGGAGTTACATGACTGGTCAGAAGTTACTAGTAATGACTAACATGCAAATCAAGTCTTCATTATTGCTCAAGGTGACTGTACTCAGTTTTACTGGTAGACTTGAAATGATTCACTTGGTTGTCGAGATTGCCTGAATTCTGTTCTCCTAGACAGAATTTTATCAGTTTGTGGTCAGTGGCAATAGGGACTTATGACATGTATTGTAATCACTTGCAGCAAGTGATGCTCTTCTCTTTTTCCTTATTTATATTTATAAAATGTGATAGGATAGGTAGCACAATCTTCCAAGAAAAAAATGTTTTGGGTCAAAAAGTATGAAAAGTGTTGAAAATCAATTGTCTCTTACTCTTATGAAAGTAAAGAACTTTTGCATTAGAAACCATCTTTTTTTCAAGCATATTTTAAATTTTTCTTTTAACTTTTGAGAATTCCATTATTACCACCTTTTTTGGTCAAAGACTCTGCTCAGGTTTACTTCAGAATAGCAAATGAAAGATGTATCCACTGTATTCTGCAACTTTATTTAGTTTTTTTACAATTATTATTGATGGCTTTACGCCTCATCGACGTCTTTAGAGGCGGGATGGGACTGAGGACAAGGAATGGGAAGGAATTCGGCCATGGCCTTTTGAAGGAAGCATCCCGGCATTCGCCTGGCGTGATTTGGGGAAACCATGGTAAAGCCAACTCTGGATGCCCGGACAGGGATTCGAACTGGTGTCCTCCCAAATGTGAGGCCAGAGCGTTAACCACTCATCCACCACGCTCGGTGTTTCTTTCTGGTTAACCCAGGCCTGTGATAATACTCTCGGGATAAAGTTTTCACCTTCTTAGGATAAGGAATCAAATAATGTAAACAGATGTTTAAACACACATGCTTATATGCACATGTCACTTCCTTAGCAAGCCAAAGAGAACACACTTTCCTGAATTCATTGATTTCAGGTAAACCAGCTTCACTGACCACAGATTTATTTTATTTTATTTTTTTACACAACAGTTTCACAACTATTTCTTCTTTGACTTTTTTTTTTTTTTTTAAATTATCATCTCTACAATGAGAAAGCACATTCCATACCAATAACACATTCATATATTAACCACATCTTCAGGTACTAATAAAGATCATTACCACAAACAAATTCTCTTCTTCGACACAGTTTATAAATTAGCAGTTATTCCCACAAATTCATCTTGTAGAGCTAAAAAAAACATTCTAGTCACCCTTTGTCAAACAACATTAAACTATAGTGTATATTAACCATGAGTATTAAGGTGTAGTGAAATGTTGCATAGAATGGCTCTTTACCGATCCTTGTCATGTGTAGCCAAGTCGAAGCACAGATTACATCTACATCTACATCTACATATATACGCTGCAATTCACAAAATTGTGGGTGGCAGAGGGTGCTCAGCACCAAAGCTAATCTCTTTGTTGTGCATTCCAATCCCTGTGTGTGCTGTACATCATGATAGTGACCAGTTGTAATTTTATGCACCACTGTTCAGGGATCATTTCCACACTATAGCCTCTGTGATAGATACTGAACACTGCATTTTTCTTCTCTCTTAAGCAGTTGGCTTTGTTCATTAATTACTGAAGTAGGCTTTATTAAATGAATAATGTGATGCAACTTGTTTTGTTTCTATTATTGATAAGAAATTCCTTTTCACTGTGTTTGTATTAATGCAAGTTCATGTAGAGAGGATTAAACTCAATCCACCTACCCGATTCAGTCTGAGTCAATAAGCTGTTGAGGTAAATTAGTTCTTGGCTTGAGCCAAGTAATTCTGAAATGCAGAATGCTTATCTGCTTCCAATACTATTACAGAAAATCTTCCCTGCCTTCAGGCCACCTCTTAACTAACTGTCATTCACATGCCTCCCGGTGCATCTAATCTATTAACGTCTTCTTAAGAAAAACATACATTGCTCTGTCCACCTTCCGAGGACATAGTGCTTTTCACAATTCCTTAAAAACAATCACAAATGCAGCCTGCCTGGTCAAAAGAGAGCAGAGAGCACATTGTTGCATCCCTGCGATAATGGATCAAAACATCAGCTGTCCGCTTTGACTGTCATAAAAAAATATGTAAGATATATACAACAACAATGAATTTCTCTCATTGAATCACCCATTACACAACCCTTATTCAATCACAAAATCATGTTTTTGCACAAACCCTATCATTACTTTTACATACGGTGAATTAAAAAAAGAAAGTGAGATTCTTTGATTGCTAACAAGATACTTACAGAGCATAGACTTCCTGCTTCTCAGAATCAAACTGTACCCAGTAAGATGGTGGCACTAATGTCCCTTCAGTTGTCTTAAACACCAGCCTCAGGTTCCGTGTGTTGCCATCTTCTAAGTCCGAGAAAACATCCTCAGGTACAATGTACCTGCAACAATAAATAGAAAGTTTTACTAATATATTACACAACACATAGAAGATCTTTAATGAAGTGAAATATCTAAATATACACTGAAATGAAGTCTTTACAGATATCCTGAAGTTCACTTTTGACCAACACTACAAATAACTTTTTTGTTTGTTTTTAATGTTCTTCACATTAAGGGAGTTGTAATCAGTGGCGTAGCTAGATCAACAAGGGCCCCGGTGTAAAAAATTTATTTTGGGCCCTGAGGCCAGACGGGCGACCTTGTTTTTGCTTTGTGTGCTGGTAGGGGCCCCCTGAACTGAGGATGGGGGCCCTTGAATTGTTCTTTAAGGGCCCCTGAGCAGTGGTTGGGGCCCCCTGAGCAGCGAGGGCCCTTAGTGAGGGGCTCCTGTGTTCTCAGGGGCCCTTTAGACGACGGTAGAGCTAAAAAAAGAAAAAGGTCACCAGTTTGCCATGAAAGCTCGTGGGCCCTGTAAACTGAGCTTGAGGGCCCCTAGAGGTGCGCTTAGGGGCCCCTTGAGGTATGCTTGGGGGCCCCATGAGCGTGAGGGCCCCGGTGCCCTGCACCGCCTAGCCCCATAGTAGCTACACCCCTGGTTGTAATATGGAAATCAACTAGTATTAGAATTTTAACCTATTACTCCAAACAAGGATCATAAGTTTGTACAAATCTAGAGTTCCATCTAACTCGTCATTCTGCTGTTATAACATTATGCATACCTTACATACTCTTCTAGAAGGAATTTTCTGCTGTCTCTGAAAAGAGACTTGACAAAATTAGATCATGCAATAATCTGCTGCATCATAAGGATATAAACATGCAGAGCAGATTGCAGTGAATGTTGCAGTAGATGTTTCATCCTTGTGAAACAAAAGCATTGAAAGTAATGGGTAAGTGCATGCCGATGCAGTCACTCACTAGGTCACCCTCACGTTGTTGACACCGCAATGTCGTGTGCGAACAATGTATTTTCTTTGTCACATCACAGCCTAGAGTGATACTGGACGTGGTCTGTGCTTTGACTTAATTAAGCTAGGTCATGTGATTCAGCTTCTGCATTTCATTATACAATTCGGGTTTTGTATTGTACAGAGTAGTTTTGTTCCCCACAGTAGAAGAAAAATTAATACGTGTAGTGTTTACATGCCTCTCTCTATGGGATAAATGTCACAGAAATCACCACAATAGGTTTATTGTGGAAAAAGAATGTCAGAAAATAGCAGTTGAACTTCAGCCTAGAAGTAAATGAAGTACAGGCATTAATGAACTGATTTTTTTTTTTTTGTTTTTTTTTGCTTAGGGAAGCTGGCCCACAACTGTTGTAACTGGTCCTTGATATCCTGGATACTAGCACTGGAATGGAGTTGATGTTCAAGCTGGTTACATACATGTTCTATCAGAGACAGGTATGGGGATCTTGCTGGACACAGGCATAACTCAACGCAGACAGTCCATAGAGACACATTCTTTGCATATAAGAACATTATTCTGTTGAAAAACGGTACCATGACACCGTCATATCAGGGGTAACGCATGAGGACATACGATGTCCATGACATACTGTTGTGCCATCAGAGTTCTCTAAATCACTACCAGACGTGACCTGAAGTCATACCCAATGGCCCCCCTACCATGACACCAGGAGTAACACCACTTCAGCTATTATGCACTATTATATGAATGTAGCACTTCAAAATTGCACTATATAGAAGTTTTGATCAAATGCAATGCATATTATGAGACTGAAATTGTATTATATTCAAATCCACATCCAGCACCTACAAACTTACCCTTATTCCAAAATATTACTGGGCTCAACCACAATGAATTTTAGGACTAACATTAATAAAAATGGTAACCAATCCACAAACCCACCTGAGGGCTTTTCCAGCAGTAACCGGTAGCTTGGGTAGTCTGTGCTCAATAGTTGGTGGTATGTCCGCACTCCATACTCCACTTCCTCAGTAGCAGGTGAGACTACTGGCTGCTCAGAAGTAATAGTTGAAGTGGGCAGTGGGGGAGTAGGCTCGCTCTCTTCCTGTGATGGGCTTGGACTCGCACTCAGCTCGGTATCATTGGCCACATCCCACGTGGGCAACGGGTCTGTCACCTACAGTCAAATTGATTGTACCACTAAATGTCAAAGGAGTAATAGGTTTACTAAGTACACAGTTGTAAGTAACACGGAAATTTGGCTACAAGAGTTATATAAAAGTACATTTGTTTATTTTCTATGTCAAAAATCAATTCACAAAACAATTAATTTTGGAGTGCTAGAGAAAATGTTTACATTCAACTATTAACTTGCACACAACACCCCAACACCAAAGGTGATTCCTGTATATGACTGTGATTTGAACAAAACATACCTGAACAATTGTTATTTTAAGCGGTTGCTCAATTAATACATAAATTAATAATTGTTAACACAATTCAAAGTTTGTGCAGTACCCTACCACATGCTCACCATCATATTATGAATATGTTAAGATTTATTAAAAAATAAAACCATCAGAAATTTGCCAAACACAGTTTGATGAACAAATAAGCTTCTACAAAAAGCCAAGAACTTATGAAATTACTGACATTGAAAACATTGGCTACAGAAAGATTTCGGTTTCCATTAGGAATATGGAAGCACTGCATTGGAAGAAAGGAAGACTATACAGGAAAGAATCAGAATATAAACTACACTACATGTTTTACATTTTTGTTTACACAATAAACCATATTTCAAATTTGAATTGCTCTTGTATTTATTACACCCTTACATGGCTCCTCAGCTATTACTAATTCATTTTAAAAGGACCACACAAAAAATTCTATTTCATTACAATTTTAATTCCTCAAAAACCATTAGAATGTAAAGTGAATTTTGGAACTTTGTTGTTACCAATTGCAATAGTTTATTTCAAGATGCAGTATCTCTTATTGTTAGTATCAATAAAACCAACTAAGAGAAACACTCAAATTAAGTTCCACTATGAACAATGTGCCATCATCTATTCTTGTAATTTAAAAAAAAAATATGATTAAGATTGTGTTTTGTGTAATGATTATTGTTTATGGAGGGGATTATACAAATAGCCAAATGGTTCAATATTTATCATTATTGGAAGACCATAAAAACAATCTGGAGGAGGCCTGAAAAAGGGGATGATATATTTCAGTATCAGCTTAAAAGAAACATAAAGCGATTTGTACAGTGTATCAAGACATTTTAAATAGGACAGAATATGTATCCGGTCATAAAAGACAGGCACTGTCAATACACATCAATAAAGAATTCTCCATGCTCTTGTAAACAGTTGCAGGGTGATCTGGACAGGATATCTAATTGGGTTGGTAAACATGGAATGAAGATAAATGCAAAGAAGAGTCAGCTTATTAGATACACAAATAAAAAACAAAAGGTTAATTATGAATATAAGGTGGGGAAAGAATTGCTTGCTGAAGACTTGAAATGCAAATATTTTGGAATTACTTTTGATAACAAACTTAACTGGGCAGGACACATAGGACAGGTGGTAGAAAAAGGTTTCAAAGTTCTGCACGTGTTGGAGAGAGTTATGAGGGGATGTACGAGAGAAGTCAAGGAATTGGGTTACAAAACTTTGGTCAGACCATTGCTCGAATATGGTAGTGTAGTATGGGACCCTCATTTTACGTATCAAATACAGGAGTTGGAGAGGGTGCAAAGAAGGGCTGCTAGATTTGTTTCTGGAAATTATCGCAGAATGCAATCAGTGACGGATATGATAAAGGAGCTGGAATGGGATTCATTGCAAGACAGGAGGAGGATGAGGAGGGTCATGGGAGTGTACAGGGCATATACTGGTGATGAGGCATGGAAAGATATTGCAATAGGTATGAAAAGTAGTGCATGGAAGGGAAAAGATGACCATGACCACAAGCTGGCACTCGATTTCAGGCACAAGGGTGTGGGAAGATTCTCTTTTTTAGGTAAGGGTGTCAGGGATTGGAATGAGTTACCAAGAGAAATGATGAATAATTTACCGAAAACTTTGAAGGAATTTAAAGATAAAATTTGTAGAGGGCAAATGTAGGTGGGTGCAGGATAGGGGGAAGATGGGTGTGTAGGGAAATTGCCACCGGAGCCTGTGCTCCATTGCAATTATATTAAATTAAATTAAAGTAATTAATCAATCAGAAGCATGTCCATTCTTGGATTGTACAACCGGCTTGATAATATAATACTTGTACATAAAACAAGAAGCTAGTCATGGATTCTTCCTGTATCTATGATTATGTACACACTAGTGAAGTAAGGTGAATGCAATATTTCACAGCATTAACATTATAAGCACATTTGATATTTAGTTAAAGTATATCTATTTCCACTGTTTCATTGGCCTCACAAGAATTTTAAATAGGATAAGGCATCCTGTTGTAACTGTAATAACACTAACAATTTCATGTATTACACTATACAATGTGAATGCTCCTTACAACAGTGAATGTCCTGGGATCAAGTAGACTACCTTCTTGTGTTTCTTTGACAATTTTACAAAGTACGATTTATCACTGTCCATAAAGTGTATGCAAGCCACACTTACATAAGACACCTGACTACTGCTGCTGCTGCTACTGCTTGACTCGCCCTCAATGGAAAAGATGGGTGTGGCTGAGGGGATGGCCCCAGCCTCATAGGCACGGCTTGGCTCCAAACTCGAAAGATGTGTTGGCCTCATTGGTACCTACAAAGTCAAATGCATTAGGTTGACTATGCATTCATAGTGGCTGTCTGATAATGTGTTCACTGTTATGATCATAGCAGATTAATTCTAAACAATCTTCTGAACATGTATCCCATGAGAGCTTAAAGACAATGCACTGAATTGTTTGATACATACTGACACCTTTATTCAGTGTGGGTGTGTGTTACCCAATCACAAGATGGGCAATTCCTCATCTCACATTATAAAACTGATGATTTATTTCAGCAATTAGATTTTTTTCCAAAAGTATGAGCTTAATAACAATCACATTTCATTTCTCAAGCCCTCATAAGATGATGCTCTGGGATACGTAAACAATTTAGCAGCCAAATAATGATAATATTGTAATACGTTTTCTGTGGTGTCATGTATAAAAGGTATGATGCAATACTCATAGCCGTCTACTGTACTGTGATCTGTATGAAATACAGGTTGTTATTAATAAATGTGTGGGAAGCTGTATTTGACAAGAACATAAAGATCTTGTAACCCATTATGATTGATCTTCATGTGGAATGAATTTCACGTGGTAGGAACAGTTTCCACATGTAATTCTGCAGATTTTGATGTTAAAATAAAAGCAGTTAAAATATGGATTAAGAGGTTCTAAAAGCAATGCAATCAACAATTGTGGCAACAACCTCCCCACAGTATCAACAATTCTATTTGATATTACCATGTAACCTAAGATGAAAATTCGGTGGTGATAGTACTCTAAATGGTAAATTAAAAATAATATCCAAAATAGCTGCAGCAAATTATTTCTACGATTCACTCACGTTTTCAATCTGACTAAAATCTAACAATTATGGGGGCAATACAAGTTCCTAGTGTCCTAGTAGCAATTTTAATGCTGTCACATAATATTTTTAGTAGATTATATCTAATTTTTTAAAAGAAAATGAACACATACAAAATATTAGATTTCCCAGCAAATCAAGAAATAGAAACCGTAGTTTAATAACATCACATTAAAAGTACAACAAACACGTTACTGGAAACTCACAACAACAGGTGTAGGCAGTATGGTGAAGGTGGAGGCTATTGCGGCAGGGCTGGTGGGGGGACGCAGGGCTGGCTGTGGCTCCGACACAGACGCTGACTCGCCATGGTGGTGGCGATGAGGGTGTGAAGATGCTGTTGCCTCAGGGAAAGATGGTGATGACATTGTTGGCACCACGCGTGCCTCTGGTACTGTGTCCCCATCGTAGCCACTCGGCACGTCTTCGTCGTCGTAATCACCAGAGCCAACCTGTTCAAACACTAAGTAAGCTTATGCTGAGTAATAGGGGAGCTGGCGTCTATTAGTGATTATGAAGGATGTTACGTATGGTATCAGATTACCGTATGTTGTTACATAGAAGGTGTAAGGAAAAATATGAAATGTAATTTAATATTTGCATGTGGCAATTTTTGTTGATAAATACATAGCGATATGTCTACATGATAATAACTTTATTGAAAGGGTAGTTCCTTTATTATCACTGTGCTCTGAATAAAATAATGAGCTGATAACTGAACTATCTGAAGAGTGGTGCTGACAAAGAAAAACTGTGTATAGTAAATGCAAAGGACAAACACCACACACCACATAACAGTAAAACTTTCATGTTCTTTGAACCCACCACAGAATGACAACCTACAAAGGATATACAGCAGTGACACTATGCCTTGATGGAAAAAGGTGTCAGCTACAAAGAAAATTTTTTTGACTCCCTTGGCTCAATATTAATTATTCTTTTATTTGTAAAATGGAAGGAGGAAATAAAAACAAAGCAAGGAAATGGTTGATAATTTGGCTAGTTGCTGTAGGATGGTATTTTTGTTATGAAACACATTAAAAGTATCATAAGACTTTCTAGTGAGTATCAACAAGTGGCAGATCCAAGATTTTGGTTTGGGGGGGGGGGGGGGACTTTGGTTTGGGTAGCGACTTGGCTTGAGTAAATTTTGGTTCAGAGGGCTTGCCTTCAGTGGATTTTGATTTTGGGGGAGGGGCTTGAGTCGGCCATGGGGTAGTCTTTATAGCCTCCTCGAGCTTTGTATCCATAGAGCTAAAAAAAAGTCTCCAAAATTACAATGTCGGAGGTCGACCTAGATACTTTGGAGAAGGGGGAGCTTGAGCCCCTAGCCCCCCCCTCCACCCCCCACCCCCCCCCCCCCCCCCGTCTCAACAGTCAGGAAAACATACCACAAAAGATTAGATTAGTTGTAAATAAAGCCGGTTGAAAGAGCTTATTATTGACAATTAATTGGGATGTACGCAAAGCAGTTTTAAAAGGGGACAGATTATTTATTCAAGACAGGATTGAAAGAAACAGAAAACAAGTACAGAGCTCTCTAGTCTCCTCTCTCACCTCCCTGCGATCACGGCGCGGAGCCACTCCAGCATGCCAGCCTACGACAGGAAGCTGCAGCACCTCTGCTAGAGTGCCATCCAGAGCTTGTGTCCGCAGTTCAGCAACTGCAGCCTGCTGCACACTCCACACACGTCCTTCACAGCCCACCTGCAATGACATTGTTTATAGAGAGACAGTTGTCTTTGATCCTGTTGATTTAAAATCTGAATGTTGAAAAATAAAAACATATGTTCCTGATACTAAAAATCCATAAACCTCAACTTTTTCCTCCCATTTATCTGTAGGCAAAGTTTAACAGTAATCTGACCATGTGGGTACAGCATTTAAATCAAATACAATTTAAAACAACAGTACATTATTCCCATTTCCTTCTTTTATTATATTTACTTTTACAGCTCACTCACAATGAGATCAATATAGCTAGGAGAGTACAGTCGGCATGAAATGGAAAAGAAATCAGCCACAGAATTCATTAAGGAACCATCCTGGCCTTTGTCATGGTGTTAATTGTGAAAAACAAATACCTATATGACCAGACCATGGATGAGAATGAGCATTCTCTGAAATGTTAGACATTAGCAACAAACATTCAGCCATCAAGCAAAGCTGAAATTCTTGTATGTAATTATAGGTTTTCCCGGTGAATCTGATGCTTGAAAGACTCTCGGGCATGCGGCTGGGACAGTTGATTCGTTCATCTACGATCAATTGACCTGGCCGCATGCCCGAGAGATTTTCAAGCTGAAATTCTTCTTTGAAAGAAAATAACTAAATTATTCCCACTTTATATGCAAGCTAAACACAAAATCCTGGTCAAATAACATATCAAAAAGTGCTGAGAAGAACTCCAGTTAGAATTTTCAGAATATTGAATTAATGCTCCGTTAAATATCTGATGTTTCCTTGACCATACATAGTGAAGTTATTTTCAAAAAACAAAATGTGAAATTTCATAAAAGAAAATGATAAGCATTAGTCTCAACAAAGAAATGATTTACTGCCGTAGCATGTAATGTTATCAAGTAATCTACAAACGAAGCCAAAATCATTTTGTTCTTTTGTCTGTAGTACAGTTTGCATGGCAGCACTGCATTATTTATTTGCACTTTCACTATCAACTATACGCACTTCATTAGGCAGGTTTGGATAGGAACTGTAATTTCAATATCATGAAAGTAGAATGAGATCCTCTTTAAAAACAAACTTGCCCAAATTTCTTCAGGTCTGTCGATTTCTTGCCTGGCTTAAGCTAAGTCACCACCTGTTATTTCCTTCACAACTATGACAAATTTATGGCCTCAGTACATGTGTTAATCTGTTTCATCATCTATGAATTTGTCTAAAGTTGTTCATCTGTACAAGTCCAGTGTTGTCTGGACCAGCAGCTTTGTTTGATTTTATTAATTTGGTTGAATACTCCCAGTATATACAAAAGAATAGGTGACTCAAGATATCATTTTCCTCTGCATGTTACTGCTACTTTTCTACTGTGGAGCAGCCAATGTGCTAATCAGTATCACAAGAGTGAAGGCCATTGGGAGATTCTTGAGTTTGTAATTTAAGTTCCTAATTAGCTACCACTATTGTTGTGGATGAGAAGTTAAAATTTGGGCCTGGCATTTGAGAGGACATGGGTTTAATCTAGACTTCAGTTTTCCACATTTTCTTCAAATAACTCCTGCCAAATGTTGAGATTGTCACTTCAAAAGACCACAGCTGAATTTTTTCTCACATTACTTGTCCCTCTCCTCTGCTGGATTAACAATGATGGCATTAATCAATCATAAAGCCCTAATCAACTAAAAACCAAATAGCAATTCAAGATTACTTCAAACACCCTCATCCCAAAAAATTACATAACTTAATGATAAACCATTAATTTTTTTTCTAAAGAATTGTTATTCTTGAAGCCGTGGTTTAACTGATGAGTTAGCAACACAAGATCAAAACTGTTTATAGGTTAGCTCTAAAATACAAATCATTTGAAGTGCATAAAAAATCTGAGGCCTCATACAAACTTCAGCCTTATACAAACTACCTACAAAAAGTATGTGCGCTCTATGGCTCTTAATTAAAATTACTGGGCCTATACCAACTGAAATAGCATAAAAGCAATGTGAATCCTCCAACTCATATAAACTGGTTACACCAAGTTGTTCTTGAATCTGTACTTACTGATTGAAATGGAATAGATGCTGTTCATCCATACAAATTTTCTGAATGACTGATATTTGCCACTTTGTATCTACAATCTCGTATTGTTATTCCCTTCAACTGGACTAAAGTCATACATACAACATTACAGAAACGAAACACTCGCACAATTATACTGACACTTGGCACTCAAATTAATTGCTTCTCTTTGGTTAAAAAACTAAAGAGTATCTAATCATAACCAACACCATGGTTCCCCTCCCCCCCAACCTAATGTCCTCTCTTCTGTCAATTGCAAACTCCTGCAGATTCATTACAATATGTTACTGGTTAGAATAACTGTCCATTGCAGTGAAAATAAAACTGAAAAAAGGAAAAATTAAAAGAGCTGATATGACTGCAGACAATGAAATATTATTAATATAATATAGTAATTATTTTAGAAATATATGAGGAATATTAAAATTAACACCTTAATAATATGAATTGTGCACACACACAAGTCACCCGTATCATTTTGTTTTCTCCATGCTCAATGCATGTCAGCCAATGCTTCTGAAATGCCTGAATTCACATATAAAAAAATTCTTCTGGGAGACGACACAACCACTCGTGCACCAGGGACTGAAATTTCATCCCAGAAAGAGCTTCTTTCAGGGTTCCAAACACATGGGAATAAGTTGGGGCAAGGTCAGGCGATGGCTTCAACTGTTGTGGTGGTCTTGGGAGTGATGACACAATGTGCCTGGCCCGGATTCAGAGCATCAGCTACAGACATCAGACCATTTGTGAACTCCCTATTCCATTCATACACTTGCTGCTATGACAAACAGGCATCCCACTACTGTACCTTTATTCTGCAATAAATGTCTATAGGTTTTACACCTTCACTTTGCAAAAATCTAATCACTGAAGTGCTGTTCTTCTCTGGTACACATTGCTGGTAGGGCGGCCATTTTTATACTGTTCCTGCACTGGTGCTTGCCCATCTTAACTGTGGTGCCACCTATGAGGACATCTGGCACATTATTTCAAACAGGCATTCCAACTTACAGACCACAGGCATGCACTTTTGATTTTATATTACATTTTTAAGGTTTTCATTTGACTCTCCCTCGAAGTACTATCTCACTGCCCCTCCGCAAAAAATACAAAGTACTATTGCTCCTAGCTTCAGATCACTCTAATTAATGTTGCGAGACAAAGAAGCGCTATATTTTTACGAAATATTGCACTGCTTTCAAATCTTATTGTTGGTACAGTACTTTTTTCATACCACTGTAAATGGAACACAAAGGAGTATGAAGAAAGGTATGAATGGTAAGTATAAAGATGAGCCCCACCTGCCAGCGGAGAGCAGTGGCACGTCGACTGCTCCTCCTGCGCAGACTGCCCGGCCCAGCCATCACCACCGCATCACCCAGAAGGTCTGGCCGCTCCACAAATGGCTCTAGGACTGGGGCACCCTGAGAAAAATAAGGGCACTGTACGTTACCACATATTTTGATAGGAATCAATTACACATTTTTGTCTAGGTGATTTCACAGCAGTTCATTTTATGACAGATGTTTGATTATGGATGTGTTAATATTTTTAGTGAATTTATGTTTACTGTACTTCATGCTGTTCAAGCATCTGTAATATTTAGCAATATTCTGTTCCATAGCAACAACTCCGATAACATTAGCAAAATTCACTTATAGGTTAACTCTAATTTAATTACCTAATTCAAACTAAGGACTAACAGTGGTGATATGCTACAACTGCTCGTGACAATAGTAATCGTACAGTACAAAGTAGCAAACCCTAATTTGCTGCATGAGTTACTGCAAACAGATTATTTACCTATTAATGAATTACTGTTACACAGAGGCAGATAGAGAGTGACAGGAAAAGAGAGAGATGAACAAAATTAACTATATTTTGAATAAACATGTAGTCATGCAGAGCAGAAAAAATATATATATTAAAAAAAAAAATGTTGTCTGTTAAGGAAAAGAATTATTGCTGTAAAAGGTAGTAAATAATAAAATGGTGACATATTTAGCAAACGTGTTTTGTGAAGATTGAATTAAAAATGTAACTACAAAATAATACTATGCATAATCACATACTCAGCTATGCTACAGCAATATTTACTTTTTCAGACCATTATCCAAGGATAATGCTGACAGAATTATAGCTAACTGTGCATTTAAAGAAAAGGTTCTTGTTGTTGTGTAAAAAGTTAAATTTACATCAATTTGCTCTGCCCGTATCTCCATGCGATTTTATTTTACTGCCATACAAGAAATAAATAAACAGAACATAACTAAACCTTAGGCCATGCACAAAACACGAAGTGAGGGACCTTAGGCAAGGAGGTAAAGGCCTTCTAAGCTCTCATACTACTGAAATTTTCATTTACTGTAAGAGATACTAATTTATTTCAGATTATGCCGGTGGACAATAGAAATGTTATGTTACACATTTTAAAATTCCTCCCATAACAACTGTAAGTCACCTCAGCTAAATTGTAGTAAAGAAGATATTTCATATATCGGCTTACTTGAATGGTGGATATCTACCAATACATTATACAACCTATAACACATTTAGAAATAAACACAATTAAAGCCATCTAAAAAGTTTTGACTGGAAAGTGATAAGGAAATACCTAATATGAAGACTTAAATCAATGATCAGTGTTTGCTAATTCAAGCACCATGTATGGTAACAGTTAAATTTTGCCAATTTACTGTAAATATTCATCTTGTGATGTTCACATTACATTACTATTAACTCTTAAATCATAAAAACATATCAAATAACACACATAAATTGAGGGCAAAGACAAATATTATGCCAAAAAGAGCCAAAATTGTTTTGAAGAGCATAAAGGATGAATATAGACATAGAAATGATACTTTTGCATAGTTACACTACCTTTTACATACTGTATACAAAAAAGGGAGAAAGGAAAAGAAATAATCTTGTCATGCTGTCCTAAAAAATGGAGTTGCCAGCCAAGAAAAGTTTCATACGAAATACAGTGAGAAAATAAAAGGGATGACATAAAAAATATAAACCATGTCCTACTGGAAGTTTTTTTTAATAAACCAACTGCACCACTTCTGCACTTGCTTCTGCCAAGGCAACATGCCATCATGACAGTGACTTAGGGATCAGTATTTCAATTACTTATTGCTGATGCTGCAGGGCTGCATAAAATATATGCTCCTTATGACGCACTCTTTGACACAAATCAGGTTTGAAGAGTTTGTTTCCAACAACATTTATAATAATAATAAGCTGATGCAACTGAAAATGTAGGAGTAGCTAGAGAATGGATGACTGTCATTTTTGACAAATACACTATTCTACTTAAAAATTGAGTTGATATCAGGATGACAATTGTAATTAATTTAGTTACACACTAATTACAATCATAATAAACTGTAAATGTACTAACATGATGAAGTCCCAGGAATCCAGCAAGATTTTTTATGGTAGACACCCTTTGCCTTGGTTTTAGGCTGTTGTAGTCTACATCCAAGACTATTGTGAGAAATGTAGGCTCTTCTCCATGGTCACATTTCATCTGAAATAAAAGTGAAAAAGTGAGTAGACTCAACAAAATAAAATATGCACAGTAATGATTTCTTCTTAGTGAACCTACTAAGTAACAGATTGGAATGGTATTTCCCACTCCCCGCTTCCCAATATTCATACGGGAGGTTAATAATTCATTTCAGTATAGCCCACTTAAATAGGTCCTATTACCTTAGATTAATGTCAATTACTTCTTTCATGCCAACATATAAAAGATTATTTTCTAAAATACAACGACTCATGTCAATATCACCAGCTATAGCTATAGATTGTTAGAAAAAGGTTAATTCATATTACTGATATCAAGGTAAAGTATAACTGGTAAGGATATTTTCAAGAAAATTAGCTTACTGGAGCTGATGCATCAACAGGCAGGTAATCCGTGATGGGCTTGGGCAGAACCTCGACAGAGAATACGTCCTTGGCAGAGTCGTGTGGTGTGTATCCATCAGCCTTCACTGTCACATAGTACTCTCCCACATCATCTTCAGATGGCACTCCTTCAAATACACCCGAAGCCTCGTCAAACAACAGCCATGATGGGAGTCGACGACCTGAGGGACCACTCACCTGTGAATTAAACAAAAGTAATAAACATGAAGAAATTTCACTGGCAACCAACTACACTCACAGTTTCATGACATAAGAAGGAAAGGGGATTTGTTAGCATTGTTAGCATTGTACTATTAAGAATGAAGAGAAAGGTACTTATTTACAATAACAGACCATGCAGAAACAGAGAATACAAAACACGAAGACAAACTTTGGCAAGGTACTTCTTCAGGGAGGAGAGTTTTTACATGGTTACACGACAGCAGCGACCAAAACGTGTGTGAATTGAACTAGGTGCTCGAAGGGTGAGGGAAGAGGGTGAAGAGTATAGATCCACTCAGAGGTCAACCATCTGGATTTTGACCTTGCTTTTTTTTCCAGACAATGATTGTTTGTTTTATAAAGGTACTGCATGATTTGCTACCTGTTGCTGTCAGCAATTGTGCTCTTGCTCTAGTTACCTTATTTTTTTTTCACAGTAAATTGAACAGATGAAAAATTTGTTTGTATTAACTGTGATAGATAGAGTTTGTATACGGCAAATGTAAGGATGACATTTGATGGACTTTGGGATAAAACAAGGAGTAAAGATTGTGGTCACATATCTGTAACAGGGTTGAGCACAAGCTGTCGATTGTTGGCCTTTTGAATCACTCATTTCATGGGAGTTACATCAGAAGAGGAGATCCAATTGAAAGGCCATTTCTCTTACCTAACTTGATGCCTCCTGATTACTTCCAGTTGTAGCATTTTAAACTCTCATTTTCAAGACACTGGTTGACCACTTCTTAGCAACTTGAACTTATAAAACGTGCAGCACATGGTTGGGGGTACAGAGATGCCTAAACTATTCTAGGAGAGATGCAAGCTGTTGGCGCCATTTGTAACACCTTCCTTCTGCAGCACTTTCATTACATCAGTGTAATACCACAAAAACAATTCTTGAAAAAATAGGCCAAGTCTTGTTATTTTGCAATGAGCACAGGGAGTTGGCAATCTTTCACTTGTAGGAAACAGTGAGAGTAACAGTCGACTACAGCAGATCCTGTTTGTTATTATTACTGGAGCATATCCTGCAGTTGCAATTCCCCCCTTTGCCAATTTATGCATTACACGAATTTAGAATAGAAAATTCTTTAACATTTCAACACATCCTTCGATAATTTATTCCAGTTGCCGACTCTCTTACTTACACATAAAAACTTTCCCATCTCGTTATGGCTGTAATCTAGTTACTTTATGGTTATTATTATTATATGCTTATGATTTACAGAGAATGAACAACACTAGACTCACAATCTTTGATGTGGTAAATGGCTCACTCAAGAAAACCAATTGGTACCATGAAATAGAAGAGGACTTAAATCAAGCAGGGATCAGCAAGGAAATGACACAGAATGGGGGACAATTCAATAACAAAGTTATGAACACAAAATTTAAAATACCGAAGAAAACAAGAACATAATGGATAGAACAAATGAAACAAGAACACAGTGAATGTATGAAGATGTTTTGGGAAGCAAAAAGGAAAAAGACAAAAAAAAAACACTGAATAATCATGAATTATTTGAGTTTAAACACTGTCCTCAAGGGCAATAATGACTAATAATAATAATAAGCTTATTATTGTGTCTTCTATTTCACATAATAGTATTAGTTCTTTTCCCAATATTCATGCAGGGCTCACCAATGTATGTCCTGCACTCGGCACACTCTACCAATGACCAATACCTCCAATGACTCCCAGTCCAACTCCTTTATCATATAAGCTTTTCCTTGTGTTCTACAGATATTTGCAGCAACAAATCTGGCAGCCCTGCTTACACCCTGCTTTTTCCTTAGGGCTTTACATTTTGCTGTTATTTAGATTAGAGGCATGAAAGGGCTGGACATGGAATGGGAAGGAACTCGGCAATGGCCTTTGAAGTAACTATCCTGGTATTCACCTGAAGTGTTTCAGGAAACTAAGGCAAATCAAAATCTGGATGGTCAGATGGGGATACGAACCCTCATCCTCTGCTATGCCAGGCCCGAGTGTTACCTCTTACACACCAGGCTCTATTATTACATCCCATATCAGGTACTCATAATGTGGATCCCACACTAACCTATTAAACAATGGCCTCACCAAGGTTTTGTATTCTTGTTTCCTCCATTCCAGAGACTGAATCTAAACTGGAAAGAAAGATTGTACATGAAGAAAAAAGGAGGGAATGTAAAATCGACATCAGAATGTGCTGCATCAAAATTAATATATATTATAATTACTGTTATTTATACTACCAATGTTATTATTTTTTGCTATTAATAATTTAATTTCATATTCTTTTTAGACTTTTTTGCCTATATTCTTTAAGAGATTTGGTTCTGAGGACAGCTACTAATGAGATCTGGGTGGACGGGGGGGGGGGGGGGGGGGCAGAAAAGTGGGGGGAGGGGTTTCCCACAGGAGGCCAAAATGGAGCTAAGTGGCTTATGCACGCTCCCTTATAAACAAAGTCTACAATGGGAGCTACAATACTCTAATGGATATTAATTGATGAAAATATTTATATTATTTCTATAGGGTGTTCTTTCTTTTTGTCACAAGCCATTATCTCCCTTCATACTTAGCCGAAATCTATGAATGAGGCTTCATTTTAAAGCTTATGGTCTTCACTTTGGTTACATCACATTTTAAGGAAGGAATTTTACAGAATTCGACCCTTAAATGCCAAAAATGTTAATATTTCTAAAATGCTATTTTTTGTGTGTCACGAGCCATTTATCTTCCTGGATACCTAACTGAAATCGTTAAATGAAGTACCATTTTAAAGATTAAGATCACCACTTTGTTGGTATCATATATAAAGACAAGAATTTTTCTGAATTCGACCCTTAAAGGGCAAAAGTATCCATATTTCTGCACGCGTTTTTGTGTCACGTGCCATTTATCTCCCTTGATATCTAACTGATAAAGATAAATGACGTTTAATTTTAAAGATTCAGGTCTCCGCCGTGGTCACATCCTATTTCAAGAAAGGAATTATTGGAATTCGAACCTTAAAGGGCAATATTACCATTATTTCCATTACTTATTATTATTATTATTGCTACGAGCGTTTATCCCCCTTGATATCTAACAGAAATGTAGAAACGAGGTATTAGTTTAGTGATTAAGGTCTCCGCTTTGGTGAAATCATATTTTAAAAAAGGAATTGTTCGAAATTCGACCCTTCATGGGCAAAAGTGTCAATATTTCTACAACGCATTTTTTGCGTCACGAGCCATTTATCTGCCTGGATATCTAACCGATTTATATAAATGAGGTACCATTTTCAAGATTATGGTTTCCGCCGTGGTCACATCATATTTTAAGAAAGGGAATTTTTCGGAATTCGATCCTTAAAGGTATAATTATCATTATTTCAGTAACGTATTTTTATAACACGAGCTATTTATCTCCCTTGATATTTAACCGAATTCGAGAAATGCGGTATTATTTTAAATTCGCTTTGATCAAATCATACTTTAAGAAAGAAATTTTTTGTAATTGAACACTTAAAGGGCAAAATTATCATTTTTACATAACGTATTTTTTTTAATCATGATCTCCCTTGATATCTAATCGAAATAGATAATAAGCTAAAAACAAAGCCTATACTGGTGATGAAGCATGGAAAGATATTGGTGGGAAAATTAAGAGAGGTGCCTGGAAGGGTAAGGTTGACCATGACCACAAGTTGGCACTTGATTTCAGGCATAAGGGTGTGGGAAAATTTTCTGTAATAGGAAAGGGAGAGACTGGAATAAATTGCCAAGAGAAGTGATGATAACTTACCGGAAACACTGAAAGAATTTAAAGAAAAAAATTAGTAGAGGTCAAAAGTAGGTTGGAGGGGGAAAAGTGGGGGGGGGGGATGTAGGGAGATTGCCACCAGAGCGGGTGCTCCATCGCAATTTATCTCTGCTTTGGTTTCATCATATCTAAAGAAAGGATTTTTTCGAAATTCGATCCTTCAAGGATGTTATGGAAAGTATTCATAGTTTCCATAACACGTTTTTTGTTACGAGCCATTTATCTCCATTAACACTAACCTAAATCAATAAATGAGGTATCATTTAAAAGATTAAGATCTCCACTTAGGCAAGATTGGCCCTTAAAGCGCAGAAGTAATAACAGTAAATGTCGCGCGCATGAGACAGTTCAGAGCCAAGCCGCTAGATAGCAGTAGCACATATCACAGAGATATTAATAAACTGCTTCACTGGCATCAACTTTTGTTATGTAACTATTACACTAAAGAAATAAACAATTGAAACAAATGAGGCGGTTCTTCTCTCATCCTATTACAAACCCCAACCTTAGTCTTCATTGTATTCGCGAAATTTTCGCATGAATCATCTACTAGTTAATTTAAAGTTGAATTATGCACTATACGATGTTCGGAACAGATTATTACTGCGACGTAATCGGGCTTTCATTTACTGTGGCCGTTACTTCTTCATTCGGGAAAGAAAAAGCTTATACGACGATCACTAAATTCAACCTGTCAAAGTCGATAGAAGTGAAAAGTTGAGACTAGTCACTTTCCATCCGCATTCGCGATTCGTAGGCAACGTTACTAACTAGAAGGACCGATTTTGTTTACGTTATTAACATAACGAAGAAGTATGCAGCGAGTCTGAGCGAAGATATTTGCTAAACGGAATTATTTTCCAAAGTACCGGTACTCCCATGTTAGTATAAACGTTCGAATGTTAGACGTAATGGATCGTTGCCAAAAGGCATAGCGAGATTTACAATGAAAGCAGATCGCAGATAATCGGCGCCTTTAGCCACAGTTTTTGAAGAAGACAACGAAACAAGATTTACTTCATATTTCTGGGATAAATTCTCGGCTAAGCTATGATAACTTTAACTATAGTTCATCAGATGTGACTGTAACAGGGTGGAGCGCAAGCTGTCGATATGTGGGCCTTTTTGAATCACTCATTTCCTGGGCGTTACGTCGGAAGAGGAGATCCAGTTGAACGGCCATTACTCTTCCCTAACTTGACGCCTCTTTAATACTTCCTAACGTGGCACATTAAACTCTCGTTTTCGAGACACTGTTTGGCAACTTCAAAAACACTTGGACCAAGGCAAAGAGTATAGCTTGGTTATGGTTAAGGATACACCGAAACTATTCTAAGATACGCCGCTTGTGACTGGTTTGGGAGCGTCCGTAAACTACGTGACTCTGCCTTAAAAAAAGTGGGGGGGAGAGTGGGGGGTTGGCTGGAAAGCTACGTTGGGCTATGTGGAGGGGGGAGGGGGGTTCAGAGCCAGGCCACGTAGCTTTCCATTCATATTATTTGTAACAGCTAAAATGAGATACAGTATGTGAATATGTCCTCTGAAATCAATAGGGGAAAAAAGGTTCGTGCTACGTGGGGAGGGGGGAGTAGAGACAAAAGCAACGTCGGGCTACGTAGAGGGAGGGGGGGGGGGGGTTCACAAGAGGCCAAAACTGAGCTACGTGGTTTATGGACACTCCCTTTCATCCATTACATCAGTGTGATAATAGTTTAGTAATAAATTTTTGTCAGAACCTGATTATTCTATTTGCACCAAACATGGTCTATGTCTGTCTTTGGCATTCGTGAAAACTCAGGATCGAAACAAGTCAAATCATTCAGATTCTGTTTTCCACGGATTCTAGAAAAGAACCCAAGTGAATGGATGATCGCGCGTGATTTACTTCTGTTTCTTTATTTTTTTTAGCTCTAATATTCCCACCATCGACTAGATTAAATCCTAAAATGAAAGTATTCACTGACACACACAATGCTGGAGCGGCCTCGGCATTGCGGCTGGGAAGCTGCTCTGGTTGGTTCCTCCCACATGTTTCCATTAGCAACGCCTTATACAGACGTGACAAGAAACCAGGCTCAGCATCACGTGGTGGACGCTGTGTAGTTTCAAAGCTTGACACTGTGGTGCCACAGCACTGTACAGAATGGATACATTCCTCGTTTATTTTAACCATATTAATTTCTTATTCATTATTATTAACTAGCTTTAAAGTCCATCAAAAATGACGCGTTGAACAGAATGTTCTGGCAAGTCATTTCAGTCGTTTTGTTAAACAGAATTGTTATAAAATAACGCTCACTTACGCTGGCTGTAACAAAAAGTTTCAGTTGTCATTCTTGTACCGGTAGCATTTAACTTCACCACAAACTGTGCTATATTGCATAAAACTGTAATCAGAAGTGCATACTTACGTTATGCAGCGTGTAATTAGTTTTAATCGTGGTCCTGGCTGCATAGATCATGATCAATATGGAACTACTTTCTTTAAAATGAAGTAGTGATTTCATATCGTGCTAATGAAAGCAACTTACTTTTTGCCCTCCCTCTGCTGTGAGGACGAATGGTAATATTTCTGCTAGAAAATGATAGCTTCCATCACACGCGCATTAATACTTCCACTGTATCGAGATATACACGTGATCCCTTATATCTTAGCGATCAGAGAATATAACGAAAACATCCAAATCAAACCAATATTTTTAAATAAACAAAAATCAATTAATAATTAATATGTTGATTTAAAAGAAATACGTAGTTTTTTTTCAGTGATCTGCCAATTCTTTAAAGAAATATAACTGTCTTAAATAACACTCATAACCTCGTTATTTTTTTGCACACATATCTCTGGCTATTGTTGGTTCGGCAATAAAGTCCATGAGCATGACGTCACAGCGTTACGGATACAATGACCAAAGTTAGCCTTTTATTAGTATTGATGAAGATAACAATGAGCTCACAATCCGATGCGAACGGTGTTACACATCCACCAATGCTTCTTGTCGTTTTTACGCTTAATTCTTTCAATGTTTGAGTTGCATTGTTTTGTACCTCTCTGGATAATTTATTCCAATCCCTGACTCCCTACCTACCAACTTTCCTTGCAACTTTCCCTCATCTTTATGCCTCAAATCAAATACTAATTTATGGTTATTGTTCTCTCTTCTGTTTCAAATATTATTACTAATTCTTCGTCCAGTATCAAACCATATTTCGTCACCTAGTATTCCTTATGCGTTACCACCAGTCTCTTTATGCGTTCTATGTCTTGCAATAACTCTCAGTCCAGCACCTTATCACGAACGTGTTCCAGCATAACATCCATCTATTGCTCCGCACAAGCTCGTTTATTTGGTATACATAACGTGATTTCCATAGTCCTAACATCCCAAAGCGATATTTCACAGCCCATACCGCCCTAGCACATTTCCTCAATACTCTTTCTAATAAATACAGAGCGCTAATGACGCCGTTGTCGACGAGCCCTTAAGCCTTTCTAATAGACACAAAGTTTTGAAAGCTTCTTTGCACCTTCCTCGATGTACCCTGTCAATCTTAAGTTATTTTTAAAGGATATTTGCGGATAATGACATTTTATATCTTCACGAAGCAGTTACCCTTTCGCCGGACAATCAATTTTTTTTTAATCTGCTTAATGTCTCTCTAACAGCGAGGACTTTAGAGACGGGAAAGGATGGGGGGCAAGGAATGGGAAGGAATTCTGCCATGGCCTTTTGAATGAAGCATCCCAGCATTTGCCTGGAGTGATTTGGGAAACCATGGAAAACCCAAATCTGGATGCCCGGATGGGGATTCGAACCGCCGTCCTCCCGAATGCGAGGCCAGAACGCTAGCAGTTACACCACCACTCCTCGGTCCGGACAATCAAGCAAAACCTTTCTTTATATTTTTGTCTTCGCAAACAATAAGCTAACTCTTCTTGCAATGTTCCATACAGACCTTCGCGACTATATATCAACATTCATACCTTTTATTACATAAACAATGTACCAATTGGGGTCTGAATAGTCGTGAACCCATCTTCACAAGCGTCACAGTCTTAAAATGTACAGATAACGGTTTGGTTGATGAAATCATCGAAGGGTTTTAACGTCCAATCCAGAGGAATAAAAATAATTGATATTTGCATTAATCACGCCAATATTTCCAATTTAATTGGCCCTTCGCTTTTTTATATAAATTGCTTTAACATGAACAATATAAAATTGATTAATATAAACGAACGAGCGTAGCTGTTTACAGAACTCACCTGTCCCATCAAACTCCTAGATAACAGAGATTCCAACGTCAATCTTTCTCCGGAATATCGCATATTAAAGTGGTGGTTGCAGCTTTGCCAAACCTTATGTATAAACAATACTTTTTCTCATAATCATTTCCACGATAACAAATAAAATTTCTTGCAGCTAACTGAAACCATTTAATTCAGTAAGACCAACATGCCTTTTTTAGATACAATTTACAATCGATTTTTTTTATGGCTTCACGTTTTGTTGGTGTCGAGATCATTAGAGGCGGGAAAGGACTGGTGGCAAGGAATTGAAAGGGATTCAGTCATGGCCTTTTGAAGGACCCATTCCGACATTCGACTGGAGCGATATCGAAAAACCATGGAAAAATAAAATCAGGATGACCGGACTGGGATTAGAACCAGTGTCCTCCCGATCGCAAGGTCATAGCGTTACCGCTCACCCACCATGCTCGGTTATTTATTTCTAATTTATTTGTATTATATTCCAAAGGCCGCACCGCTCCTTAAGGACGAATGTATGAGTCACTTCATATATGATACTCTGTCCTCAATGACCTTTCCAACATGTATCTGATGTCGTTTCTGTGGGTC
Organism: Vandiemenella viatica; assembly: GCA_031002005.1. NCBI lineage: Eukaryota > Metazoa > Arthropoda > Insecta > Orthoptera > Morabidae > Vandiemenella > Vandiemenella viatica. The sequence goes on from JARYHS010009186.1 coordinate 248,895,898, forward strand.
TTATCGAAGCAAGGATTTCGTACAAAAGAACTAATTCAGCAACTGCAATATTTTTGGTTCCAGCCACCCATTAATATGAAATGAGTCGCTAGTTTGTACTACGATGCAATATTCATAGCATTCCATTCAATTATCCGAATTAATCAGTTATTATGAACCATAAGGAAGATTTTGGACTGAATATAAATCAAAGCAAGACAAAAGTGATGAAATGTAGCAGAAATGATACCAATACTAGTAGATTAAATATAAAAATAGGATCGGATGCAATAGGAGAAGTAAGGGAATTCTGTTACTTGGGAAGTAAAATTACAACCGATGGCCGAAGCAGGAATGATGTTGAAAGCAGAATAGCACTAGCAAAAAGAGCCTTCATGAAAAAGAGAAACCTTTTAGTTTCAAATATTGATTTAGGAATTAGGAAGAACTTTTTGAAACTCTATGTGTGGAGCACAGCACTTTATGGTAGTGAAACATGGACTTTAGGAATACCGGAAATAAAGGAAATTGAAGCATTTGAAATGTGGTGCTACAGAAGAATGGTGAAAATTAAGTGGACAGACAAAGTAAGAAATGAACGAGTTTTGCAAATGATGGGTGAGAAAAGAAGTTTGTGGAAGAAGCTTACGGAAAGAAGAGACAGGCTGGTAGGTCATATTTTGAGACATGGTGGATTGGTTAATTTGTTAGTGGAGGGAACAGTTGAAGGTAAGAACTGTAGAGGAAGACAGAGATTAGAATATATGAAACAGATAATTGTTGACGTGGGCTGTAAGGGGTATGTAGAAATGAAGAGGTTAGCACAGGATAGGAAAGGATGGAGGATTGCATCAAACCAGTCGAAAGACTGACGACAGCAAAAAAAAAAAAAAAAAAATTTGGGTTACAAAACACATTGCAGAATAAACCTAGGGTGCTATTTCCTTTCTCTATATAGTTTTTCTCTCTAAACTAAAAGGAACTACGTGATCTTTACTTTTACAGAGGTTTTTTCGTATCGTGCAAAATTTTTATTTTGAGTAATCAGTGGACCAACGCTTTTTGGAGTCTTGTGTAACCTCGTTCTCCAATGAGTGATTAAGCCAATGCGGTTATCAATCACAGTTTTGTATTTTCCTGTGGAGTTATGCGGTATGGCTTTATTAGAATGTGGAACTTAATCTCTATACCTAAAACACAGTGGCAACTAATATAACAGATTTATTCACTTTCCTTCCCGAAACTTAATAATTTAACACTATATTTAATAAAAACAAACATCAGATAGGCATAAAAACTGTAATTCTAAATGATTGATTACAATCCACTATTACAGTCCTTATAAGCTCTGAGAGAAGCTAACGTTAGTTTTTAATACTGGTTAATGTTGGTCATTTATAAATCTATGCCAAATCCTACTTCACTGTAGTTATTTTTAGCGGTTAGTCAAATAACCTACTTTATTAAAAAACGGACAATTAATGTCTTTAGTTTGCGTTGGAGCCTTAATCGCGTAATGACGTAAGGTTATATAAATCACATTGATTTTTACACAAATATTTTTACGTATTCTTAGAATACAAAGACTTAAAATCTAAATGAGATTTAATGTATTTTAAAAAATATTTATGATGATGAACTTCCGGAAGGCAGTTTTCCTGTTCACGTACTTTAACATTTCACGAATTTTTATGCTTTACGGTCCCTTTAATTCAGAAACAGTATGGTGTATTAGCTTACGATACGTAACATTAATATTCAACTTGTATGTAGAAGAAGCAATGAAGAAAGTCGAAGAAAAATTTCCATTTGGCATAAGTTTTCAGGGAGAAAAAATCAGTATGCTACGATTTGCTGATGACATTGTCTTATTAGCAGAGAGGGCTGAGGATATTGAGAAGTTACTGAATGGCATGAACAAAATACTGAAGGACAAAAGTGATGAAATGTAGCAGAAATGATACCAATACTAGTAGATTAAATATAAAAATAGTATCGGATGCAATAGGAGAAGTAAGTGAATTCTGTTACTTGGGAAGTAAAATTACAACCGATGGCCGAAGTAGGAATGATGTTAAAAGTAGAATGGCACTAGCAAAAAGAGCCTTCGTGAAAAAGAGAAACCTTTTAGTTTCAAATATTGATCTAGGAATTAGAAAGAACTTTTTAAAACTCTTTGTGTGGAGCACAGCACTTTATGGTAGCGAAACATGGACTTTAGGAATACCGGAAAGAAAGAAAATTGAAGCATCTGAAATGTGGTGCTACAGAAGAATGCTGAAAATTAAGTGGACAGACAAAGTAAGAAATGAACATGTTGCTCTACCTTTCTATATTTGGTTTAAAAATACCAATTTAACTACTTTGTGATTTTATGGTTTTTTTATTATTTATTTACTATAGAATTTCGAATAATACTGTATAAACAGAAGAAAAATGCGACTAATATCACTGGAAAGAGCAACTCGTGCTGAATGTAAATACAGTACACAGATCCCTAGCAAACAGACATAACTACTGGAAACGTCTTTCAGATCACGCAGCCAGGGGATTATAATAGCGACAATGCTGTTGGTAGAAGGATTAGGAGTTTTACATGGCAGGGGTGAGATGGCCATAATCATTAGCTGGCGAAAGGGAGTGGGAAAATTTTCTTTTATATGTAAAGTAGCCCGGGGCAGCAATAAATTGCCAAGGGAAATAATGGACAATTTATCAAAACTGCAGAAGTTTAAAACTGCGATTCGTAAAAGGCAGGGGTAGGTAGTGAAAAAACATAACATAGGAAGATGGGAGTGTGGGGACATTGCCACCGAAGCGTATGTGCTCCGTCCCAAAAGAAATTAAAAAGTTTTTTTTTGCATCGAGCGTCGATCTCAAGATCATTAGAGGCGATAAAGAACTGGGGTTAAGGAACATGAAGGAATTTGATCACTGTCTTTTGGAGGAACCATCCCGACGTTCGCTTCGGTCGGTGAACCGTGGAAAACCGAAATATGGATTGCCGGACGGGGATTCGAACCCACGTCGTCCCAAATGTGAGGCTCTAGAGTTAGCGCGGAGAAAAGACGTATTCACATTCAGCCCTCTCCCGCCATTCTACGAACATAACCAGACATGATTTTTAATAACTTTATTTTTCTGTTAATTGGTTTTTTTAAATAGATAAATCTTTCAGTACATTTCACCACATTATAAGATAAACTTCGGACAACTATGCGAATAAATTTTGGTAGACCTGTAAAAGAACTTCAACAACTCCAACACAAATATCTCTGACATTTGGTGCGCTTTGTCGTTACAGTGATTTGCGGATGGTGTGCTTTGTCTAATGCTCTTTCACTTGAAGCTCAGTTTTTTTATTTGTAGTAGTACTACTTGCTGTAGTATGTTTACAACCTTGATCGATTGTTCAGCTCGTCTGCCTAAATTCTACGAGGTCCAGGATAAACTGATAAAATCTTTTCAATATAGCTCATTAATAACAAACTGAAAGCATCGAAAAATCACGATTTTCTTTTATAAATTTGATTAAAAAAAAAAAAAAAAGAAATCCCTTCAGAGACACGTAACCACAATCTGAATTCTCTACAGTTTAAAATATTTGATTCTTGTAATAACTTCTGGTGTGTTCCTCTTTTAATATTCCGTCATTATGGGAGTCCAATTGCATCTAGATTGCAATACTTATGACAAAAGCTACATTAACATCTGCTCTGTAAACTCATTTTCGTCTGATTGTTTCTTTTGTAAATGCTTACTGCGTTTATTGGTCAGTTCCAGCAACCTATATTCTTCATTATTTTAACGCTTGCAGCGAATAATATATATATAAAAAACTCTTCATTATACTGTGTCTCCCCGTCCGGGCATCCAGATTTGGGTTTTCCATGGTTTCCCAAATCACTCCAGACAAATGCCGGGATGCTTCTTTCAAAAGGCCATGGCCGAATTCCTTCCAATTCCTTGCCCCCCCCCCCCCCTCATCCTTTCCCGTCTCTAAAGACCTCGCTGTTAAGAGACGTTAAGCAGTTTAAAAAAAAATTACAGTGTCCTCCAACAAGAAGAATAGTAGCCACTCACTAGATATGTGTAGCATTATCACAATAGTTTTATATTTGTTGCATCATAGTTTATTATAAATAGTTCTCAAATGTCACTGCGAGCGACTCCGCAGTAAAAATGTTGCCGGTCACCTCCTTTCAAAGGTGAAGGTGCACGATTCGATTCCCCCTATCTGCAAGCATTTTTACTGCTTTTACTACCCCGACCTTTAGTTGTGGCAAAGCTTCCTTTGTACACAGGGACTGCTCCCCATAAAACTGAAGGTCCCGGACGAAAGAAAGTGCAAGTTCTACCCCTGACATTCTACCTGTAAGTATGCTTGTGAACTTAGTTAATTTATTTTTGGTACAGATAAATCCTGTTTAATACCATGTCTGTAAGCAAGCAATTAACACATATCCAAATTATTCAACAGTTCCATGGCTGATGAAGTTTTAAGTTGGAAATTAATACGGCAACGTTTGAAAACTGGATTGATTTAAATTGAACAGAATTTTATTGCAATTGAGCGCAAGCTACGGTGGCAATTTTCCTAGTCGTCTATTTACTACTTTCTTATTATTAATTTTTTGTTATTATTATTATCTTATGTACTTTGGGTGTAAAATTCTGCCACCCATCTACATTTGCACATTACAAATTTTAATTTTAAATTCCTTCAGTATTTTTGGTAAATTATTCATCATTTCCCTCACCCACCAACTTTTCTTCCTCCCTTATGCATGAAATCGAGTGCCAGCTTGTGGTCTTGGTCTTCTTTATCTTTCCATGCACTACTCCTAAATCTTCGACCAGTATCATTCCAAGCCTCTTCGGCAAACACCATATAAAAGAGTTTATGTCCGGCAAAGTGGTCATAAAGATTACATTACAAGGTTATCATTGTATTTTATGTCTACACCGTAAGTAAAATTATTTACAGGCTCAAATGATAGTAAAAATTATAACAACTGTTATTATTAAGTCGCTCCACTACTTCACTGCTTTCGTATTTTATTCTACTTTTAGATACAGCTTCAGTATAACGATTACAAGAAATTACAGAGAATAAATACGACCAGGATAGTAAAAAAAGTAATTTTAATTGGTCAACGCCGCCAAAGTTGTACAATACACAACACAAATAAACTGAAAAAGCTGAAAGTTCAGTCCCTAAAGCAACCATCAAAGTAGCACGTAGCCACGATATTATGCCTCGTAACGCAGCCAATCTTTGGTGTCGTATGTCCTCATTCCATATACACTACGTAGCCGTTTGGGATTTAACTCAAGACTAGTGGCCCAGGCATGGAATGCACTTAATAAACATTTAAATTAACATACCTGTAATAACTGTCATGTTAAGCAAATATGTGATTGAAGTTGTAATGCAAATATAAGCTATAGATCGAGGAGTGAGGCCGACGTCCTGGCAACTGCAGCACGCTGAGTTCATTAGATGAGCAGAAAGACTGGAGGCAAGGCCATGGCCTTTTGAAGGAGTTACCCCGACATGCGCCTGGAATGGTTTTGGGAAACCATGGAAAGCCCAAATCAGGATGGCCGAACGGGGATTCGAACCCGAGTGATCAGTTCTCCCCCTCCGTATTTTCAGCGTGTGTAAATGAATGCGTCGAGTGTTTTTAAGTGTAGCGTGTTTGTTGTTTTATGTTCTTCGGGATGAACGAAGGGAAAGACTGAATGCGATGCAGCCCCTTTCAGGACTTCCCCTCCGAATGACACGAAGAGAGCTGGCACACGACAGACGAGTCACAATCGACACTACCGTATGTTCTCGTATGTTTAGTGTACAATATTTATGGTCAAGTACCGAATGGTCAAAATTTCTTCCACCGCAGAGTATAGATCCAAGCCTCTCCACGTCGAGCGTTAGACACCATCACAATGTCTTGGTTACATTTCATTTAAATAGCTGCTAGATTCTCCGTATCATCTGCACTTATTCCAACTTATTTTCAAACTAGAGAAAAGCCTCCTCTAAATAAAGTCACAAAATGATGGCTGAAACGTCATGTTCAAATATACTGACGTGGTTCACACATGGAGGAAGGAATATATGGAGACGAAATAACGCTAAATCTGTGTAACCTCATATAAAAACTCGTCTCCTACTGCGCATTCGCGGCGGCCATAGGAATCACTCCAAAACATTGAGCTGTTCGCATTGTGTTTGCTGCTGTGAACATTTCATTTTCTAATATTTCAAAGTTTTTTTTATAATGTCAAGTTGTGTTGCATACGGTTGCACAAATAGACAAGATAGGAAACGACCTGGAATATCGTTTCGTAACTAAATCACATTGGAATTATTGTTCTTGAAGTGTTTGACAGATAACTAAAATATTAAAGAATATCGCTACAAAACTATTCATTGCTCTCAATAGGACGATATCGTTCTCAAATGTTTGTTGGTGTAGTGTAGACAATCAGCATATGTTACTACTTTACACCTAAAAGGCTATCCTTATTGTAAACAACTATTGAAAGTCTAATTTAATCGGGTCAAGTTTACATCGTGATACAGTGAATGTGCATGCTTTAGTTCAGTTTACACTGAAAGTGTCCGATGAAATTAATTGTGATAATTTGTGCTGTGTGAACTACTAAACTTGATGAAGCAAACGTTGTTGTTACCTGAAATGTAGTTCGCGATGCATTTCATGTGTTTAGATCTGCCCACATAGTTTGATTTTGTAGCGGTAATAATAATGGAAATGTGGGTAGGGTGAAATGCGGCGTGCACCAAAAGTGTGCAAACAATTTATTTATTATTAGTTGTTACTAATTTCATGAGCACCATGTTAGTGACACAACGTGTACCACGATGGAAACTACTTCCATCTAAGCTTCTGACTTTTGATGTATGGTAAGAAAATAAATCCACTGATATTGTTAGCAGAGTTACATAGGCCACTGACAGTACAATATCTTCTGAGTAAGCTCAGAAGCAACGAGGTCTTTTGAAGGATTCAACTTTAAAAAAAAAAAAGTTCCAAACATTGACTTAACCTAACCTAACCACCCCAATTAGGAGACAGCATATCTCGAGAACTAAGAGAGATATCGAAAATATATGTTCTTCACTTTCGAGTTATCTCGTCGTATTATATAAAAATCTATCATCAAATTTGACTTTTGCAAAATTCAATTGTAAAAATTAATGTTTATTGTTATTCTCTTTATTTGTCTTTGGAACCTACACTTACTATTACTATTACAATTACTCCGCGATTCACTAAAAGTGTTTGGCGGAGGGTGCATTGCACCTATCAGGAAAGGTAATGGTTTGGAAGGGATATACGGGATATGGCAGGTGGCGCCCATGGGCTATTGTGAGGAACCATCCCAGCATTCGCCTGGAGCGATCTAGGGAAACCATCGAAAACCCAGATCAGGATGGCACTTGTTTTTACTATGACCGTGACTCATATTGTATGTATGTGTATTAACCAT